>OX031021.1:2666388-3012275 GCA_943736025.1 Tenthredo mesomela
GAAAAATGTCGCCGCAAAATATTCCGCATAAGTTTGATGTCCGAACCGTGGCTGACCAACGATGAATTGAGTAATGATACCGTCTCTCTCTATAGGAATCTTAAGATCGGTTGAGTCAGGTGACCCGTAGCTGGAACCTCGTTGAGAAAGTTGCAGCTTTTCTACCTGGCCCCTGTTGAAAAGTGTGTCCAAAGCCAGTTTCTCGTGTTTAGCTATATACGATTGATACCGCGGCTCCTTGTCCTCTAAAACCCCAACATCGGCGAGGTTTCCGCCTCGTTTTTCGAAAAATATTTCAAACTTCTTTCTCACAAAATGGTCGTACAAATAAACGAGATTGATTTTTTTCGGAAACTTCGGCTCGTCGTCCTTTGAGGCGATGAAGTCTTGGCATGAATCAAAATTCTCTCGCTCCCCTTCATTGTGACGTTCGAAAATCTCCGCGACTAGCTTCGTCTGTAGCGGAATACCTGTGAATTCATTACTTCGATCTTTGATCGAATCGGCAAGTGTCCGTATTATTGCTACAGTATACTTTCTTATACGATCCTCGTCTGTCGGATTCAAATAGTGATGCGAGTTTTCGAACTTAGTCGTCCAGAAGCTGGTCAAAAATCTTTCTTGATCGTCTGTTGAAAATGGCCGTATCTCATAAGAGAATGCATTCAACTTAGCTTCCAATAATCTTTTGGTATGTGGTCTCGTAGCGACCAATAATTTCCTTATGCCATAATTTGCAAGTGCTTCCAGCATATCAATCACGGTTTTCTCATACGTGGGACTTATTTCGTCGAATCCGTCGAATATGAGCGCCACGTTATGATTCCTCTTTATGATTCTTTTGAAAACTTTTCGTGAAAAGTTATTTTCGTCACTCAATAGTTTTTCCACCAAGAATTCTATTGCCCCATCGATACTAACTAGATCGTACCTTGGCGTCTTCTTTACTTCTGCTAGGGCGGTTGAGAAGTGGGTCAAATTAATTTTCAGTACCAGCATATCATGCTCGTTCTCCTTCATCTCCGATGCTAAATAAGTCAGCATTGTAGACTTTCCCATCCCTGCTGTATCCGAAATGATCACGGGCTCGTTTTGGGCTGTGAGATGATTTTCGTTAAAATCTGTCACACCTGTCATTTCATTGATGTGTATACTCTCCCTATCATCCTTGTGCTGCATCAAATAGGTTATACTTCCTTGAGACTTCTCCCATATGTATTTTTCTTGCTCTTTTTTCAACCAATGAACGTTACGGTCTTTATGTTTTTCGCACAGAGCGTCGAATTGTTCCTTCTCTTCATTCCTAGCCAGAGTATTAAAGTTCGTTTCACCAAAGAGTTTTCCGTCAATGCCGCTAATGGCGAGTAAATCCGGTATTTTTTTGTCTTTCAGAATATCTTCTTTGATGACCACACGTCGGAAAATCGTACGACTTACGTAATAATCTCCAACATCTTCCAGCCCATGCAGTTCACAACCGATTTGTAGCTCTGTTTCAGAAATAAGCCTAACCAAGCTCTCCACATCCATGCTTGAGAGATCATTCAGTTCATCTTTTCTCAGATTATCCAAGTTCTGGATGTCCAACAGCTTCGCGAAGTTTGTGCTAATTTTTTTTCCCTGAAATTTAGTGACTCGTTTTCCTAACAGTTTCTTCTGTGATTCCTTAATGAGATTTTCGAAGCTGTATTCAGTATCATTCACACGACAAGTTTCACAATCGAGTTGACATTCAGAACCCAAATCTTCATCTCCCTGGGTGATGAGAATCATTTTGCTGTGAACATTCTCCGCCATAATCTTACGAATCGGATCCCACAATGACTGTAATTTTTGTTTGGCATTGGTTGACTCACAGTCGACGATTAACAAATTCCGATTGGCCGACCCTTTGAGAATCCCTGACACTAGCGGAGATCTTCCTGACAATGCTTCTACAGGTACGAAGGTGACGATTTCGTTTTTATACGCTTCTTGTCTTTTTGCGAGGGTTTGAAAAACCTGCAAAGCTGTCAACAAAGTTTGTTTCTTAGAGATTATTTTCAACAATTGTTTCGAACCATTATTAGGACGGTCTATAAAATTCTGTATTTCCGTATTCACACTGTTAAACTGAATGCCAAGTTCCTCGAGCTTTTTCATATGAACTTCGCTCACACCACTGGTTTTTATGGCGTCAAGGTCACCTCTTATTTTAGTGAAGAATTCGTCAGCGTGCACTCGGGTCAGCCATACACCCTTCTTGGCTTTGAACCAATTGAAAAGTTCCATTCGAAATGAATCGCTCACGATGTCGGCTTCGAGTAGATTGAACTCGGCGCGAATGTCGCGTTCTATAATTTCGCCAAGTTCTATTACGTTCGGTTGGTTTACGGCCAGAATAAATTCGTCCAGAAAGCGTAAGATTTCATCATCCGTAACCTTGCCTCCGGATTTTGTTCTCAACGTTTTCCACATGGCAGACGGATTATCTATCTGAAGTTTGTAGCGTCGCGGCTGCTTCTCACTATTCGTCACATTTATTGGATTCAGAAGATTGTCGGTCCCCGTTTCCGGTATGACAGTGATATTGCTTTTTTTCAAATCGTTCACTTCAAGGTCGACATTAGTGTACAATATGAAGTCCTTCGACTTATTCGGAACGAACGTTGCATTTCTTTTAATTTCACGCCAAGAAATGAAATAGTGCAGCAAGCTGAAGTCCTTATTCTTCTTTTCTTTTTGCGTTAAATCCTTAGCGGTGATCCCACTGACCTGTTCAACCTCTTGACCCACTTCATCTTCCACCATTCTAGTCCATTTACCCAGTTTTTCGTTTTCTCTATGTTTGACTTGTAATAATCGATACCTTAAGTCTCCATTACTATCCTCAGAACGCAAAACTATATCGTCGAATTTCCCAGCCTCGCGCATTTCTGTCGCTAACTGGAACGGGTGTTTCAACTCCCGTACACGATACATGATGTTTATCAACAGAAGCAGTTGATAATCATACCCGTGAAACGATTGCTTCAAGCCGCTAGATGTATTGTGTGGCTCTTTTGTTGCTGTCATTCTGCCTTGTCTTTTAGTGTGTTCGATAGGTTCGTCACCAGCGATACGTTCTCTATTCGATCGCTGCTCATCTGACATGACGTCGCGTTGGAGATCAGCTTGAGAAGTATCAATCGATCCCATTTCGCTGAGGCTTCCATCGAAGCTGCTATCTTGAACAACAGCGGTACGATTTCGAATCGTACTATTCAGAGAGGGATTCAGTGAAGGATTGTGACTGGATAGATCACTATTCCGCGAAGTGGAAGGTTCGTCCAAGGTACAAATGATGTCTCGTCTGCCAAGAGCCGTAGCCAACATTATTGCCGTATGACCGTTACGATTGGGAATATCAGTCCGTGCTTTGTTTTTCCAGAGGAATTCAGCGACCATTGGGTAGCCCCCTTCCACTGCCCAGTGTAACGCGGTATTCCCATTTTTGTCCACGGTATCAATATCTGCGTCTTCGTCCAGACATTCCTTTACGTCCTCGATTCTCTTTTCCTCGGATATTGTCTTCGTTTTGCTCGGCTTCTTACTCACTGCAGCTATCAAAGCCATGTTCCACCCTGAATTGCCATCACTGTCGAATGAAGTCATTTTCTAACTTCTTACCCTGTGCGGCACACTCAGTTATCTTCTTCAACTGGCAATCATAGACGGTGCTCTGTAATAAATCGATTATTGGTTATTCATCTCGTTTTCACTCTGTGATATAATCGGGTGCATCAATGTTTATAGAATAAGGCATTCAGAATTTTTTAATTTTTCATTCGCACTCACCTTCGCTAATTACAAATGATTTTTTTTCTCTCGAAGTTCTTATCGACGATCGGTTCCCCGCGCTAGACACCAAAAATACTTGGATCGACGCTATTTGAATCCTGAAACAACCACAAAGATCAATAATTAACTATTACAGAGAAACTGGCATTTCTACCGCTCAGGTGAATCTGAACACATGTTGAAACAGATTCGGCCTGGTATTACTCAAATTTTGATTCCTGATAAGTCGTGTTTGATTCGATTTCGAATGAATTACCTTTGCAATAACTTTGACCAGAAACCCCAGTTTCATCACATTTGAAATAAAATTATAAATTTCCGCCAGAAGTGAAAGAATAACAGTATTTTCTATCATCGTCGACTTATGTAGCTTTACTCCAGGAATGCATCTCTCATCTCCCCACCATAATATTCCCTCTGATAAACGATTACCACACCAAATATGACGTGATATGCTGTATCTACCGAATAATCATATGGTTTTACCGATATTATCCTCGGAATGATGTTGGAGGTTGACAATTCTTGCTTTCGGGAAGAATATTTCACGAACAAACTCTGAGCCAGGGAAAAAAGAAATTAAAATTTTTCCAGCAAGAGTTGGGAGACTCTCCAACCACAGATTATGAAAAACTATAGCTACTCTCAACATTTTTTCCCTCGTTTTCCGCTTCGAAATAAGCGCGGGACTATGACTGTGGATATAGAATCGAGTCTCCATAATAAGACAATTTTCTTAAGTGTTAGCCTCAGCAAACATCGCTATAGCACACAATTTTCAATAGAGCGAGTTCCGCTGATAATTGGCTGATACATGGTCGGCAGAGTTACGACGCTAACGCTAAAAAAATGTCTCGTCTTTGCACCGCCCGAGACTCGACCGAGTCTGTATACCCTAATGCCCGAACGAGAGCTAAACAGCGTGTTGGAAAACATTATTTTCCCAATAATTTACGGCTCGCTATACACACGGAATTGTAATATTTATTGTCGGATATAGCCATGAAATGCTTTCACTCAAGCCCTATCTCAATGGAATCGGTGAACGGAGAGCTGAGGTGTGATTATGCAACGTACTTTGGAATACTCGTTTTCATAAAAAAAATTTCACCTCCTTCCTCAGTCAGATCGCTGTGACCAAAAGCTTTCGATCTATAAATGAGTAATGAGTAGCCTCCCTGAGAGCTAACTGGATCAAATACGATTAAATTTGATCTAATCCATTTTTCCCCGGCAAAGGCCTTAACAGACGATAACCTAGTGTTGCATTGATTGCGCGCGCGACTGAACCATCCGTACATTCGGTTTCCCGCGCATCTATCCAGATTACCAGACACTAAATTTAAATCCTACTTTTCTGGTATCGAGGGAATTCACGTACGTTTCTGTGAACATGCAGAGACGTTGGATACAGCAGCAAAAATGATACAGCCGGACTTCCTCGGTTGGAACCTTTTGTCGATAAATAAAAACCATGCAACCGGTTTGAAACGCGTGTAAGACTGGTTGTATGCAATCAGGCGCTTCTGTTCTCCAAAGGTAGTGTTTGAGTTATATTATCGTGATAACAAAGTTTTGAAAAAAAATTCAATTGTCAATATCTCGAGAACTGATTAAGGGAACCAGTACAGTGACTTTTTGAGAAATTATCATAGTCCGAAATCACTTTATTTCATAACCAAAGTTCATTTCACATCAAAATATTTTTCTTTTTCAAAATCATGTGTCGTAAGGATTTTAGAGCACCGTTGGACCGATTCAGGTCATCTTGGATTCATTTTCTTCAGAAAACAAATCCTCATCATGTGAATGTAGGAATTTTGAAATAAAAAATTATGTCATAAGTTATGATCAATTTACCAAATTTACAAAAATTATTATCACTCATTTCTTAAATAACTTGCCCAAAACGAAAATTTTTGAAAATTCCTACATTCACATGATGAGGATTTGTTTTCTGAAGAAAATGAATCCAAGATGACCTGAATCAGTCCAACGGTGCTCTGAAATCCTTACGACACATGATTTTGAAAAAGAAAAGTGTTTTGATGAGAAATGAACTTTGGTTATGAAATAAATTGATTTCGGACTATGATAATTTTTCGAAAAGTCGCTGTACTGGTCCCCTTAACAGATTTCAATAACTCTGGTCTCAATCGATGGGATTTCCTCCAACTTGAATGTGATTGAATTTCGAAATCGTCTCTGTCTCTTTTAATTAAACAGTTTGATTGATAATCCTTGTTTCGTTTCCATCAGTGATAGACTATACTGCAAGTTTTTTGATTTCAGTGACATTCACATAAAAGTAAGCCATATCGAACAATCGATTTCTCGCCTACGACTGCTGCACTTCACCGAAACATTTAGAAATTTCTCTAATGAATAAGTTGATGTGTTGATTAAAGAATGAAAGTTGAATCGAATAGGTTACAGTGCCGGATTAGCCACGTAGCAAGAGTAGCAAATGCTACGGGCCCCGCGACTTGGGGGGCCTCGCGCCTTCAATTTTATCAGCTGATAACGGAAAATTCATCAGAATTGTGCTTTCCAAATGTAGAAATAATGTTACGCATTTACTTGATTTTGATGATCACCAATTGCAGCGGAGAACGTTCTTTTTCAACATTAAAGCGCATTAAAAATGAGTCAAGACCCATCCCTAGTCACCCACCTCCTTTTGGGCGAAACGTGTCACATTTCGATTTTTATCCGAACTCACAGGACCCCTATTCTGTAACTTTTGATCCGATGGATTCGATGAGTTCACGATCGAGTGTGACGTCAGCAACCGATAAGATTTCAAGAAAGCTAAATCTAACCGATAGAAAACAAGACAAAACAAGCCGATCCGATCGTTTCGTTAACGAAAAGTTACAGAATAAGCGTCCAGAAAACGCAAAAACAAAATGCACAGCGCCAATTCAAATTCAATTCCGAACACATACGTCCAAAACCATGTTCGTTTCGTGCAAAACCCTTACGGAAAAAACCCTAAAATTTCAGGGGTAAATTTGTTACCGTCAAGTTTTGGGGGTCTACCATGATAACTCAGGGCTTACCCTCAAATTTCGATTTTTTTATCGAATAAAGATACCCCCAAATACAGGGTGAATCCTGAGTTTTCATGGTGAACCCCCAAAACTTGAGGGTGGCGAATTTACACCTTGAACTTGAGGGTTTTTATTCCGTAAGGGAATATAGAGTCTAAAGATTGTTTTCGCGTAATTCTAATGTCAATTCCCTCGACAAATTACGTAAGAACAATATGTTGACTCTATTTTCGCATGAAACTAACAATATTTTGAACGTATGTGTTCGGAATTGAATTTGAATCGGCGCTGTGCATTTTGTTTTTGCGTTTTCGATGTCTGGGCTCGGATGATAATCGAAATGTGATACATTTCGACCAAAAAGAGGTGGGCGACTAGGGATGGGTCTTAAGAAACACAATGGAACAAGAACGTCTGAATGACCTTCTTTTAATGAACATAGAAAATGATTCACTTAGAAATATTGATTTTACTAGTATTATCTCTAAATTTGCCCACATTAAATCACGAAAGGTTTTTTTTTTTTTGTAAATGTGCTGTTTTATTTTATATCCTGAACTTGATACCTAAAGCAAACCAAGGGCCTCTTGTTCGCACTTGCTACAGGCCCCGCGCTGTCTTAATCCGGCACTGAATAGGTATCTAATTTGTTGATTGTGCGATGATTTTTTTTAGTTTCTCATCATATTCTGGTATTCATGTAGCTCTTCCCGCTGGCCTTTCGACGTGGCTGCTCTTATATTCGATATGTTAACACACATTTCGCAAGTTGAACCTCGTTATATTGCATGGTGCGGGCCAGTAGGGGAGAGACATTCTGAGAAATGGCAATATAGCGAGTGCCTTCTCCACCCAACATCTTATCTCGAAACCACAACAGACGTGAGACCATAACAACCAAGTATACTCGCTTGCCGCGCAACATACACTACGTATCTAGCATAAGTGAGGGGACGTGAATTGTGTAAGTGAGAGTACGTGTGAGGAAAAAACCGGCAGCCGAGCAATTTAACGCGAGACAATGTAACGAGGTTCTACTGTATTAATGAATCACACTAAAAATAATATTCTCAAAAACTCAGGTTCTCTGAGAACTGAATTACCTGTGCAATGAAATGAGTCAACCAGGAGTTGATATAATCGATAGAGGCGTAAAGAGTGGAAAATTGATTTCTGTCAAAGTTTGAACAGATTCAAGCTAGAGAAAATCCTATCGATTGATACCACCATCATTAAAACCGTTCATGAGTTTTCGAGATATCACCAATAGCATTTTTTTGTGTCATCTCTACAAAATCCTGTTCTCCGAATAACTCGAGAACTACTGGACCGATCAAATAGAAAATCTGATGATTTTTAAGTTAGAAAAAACCGCATCTATCGATAGGACAAAGTATAAAATCGGACATCGGTTTATCCCTTTTCGAGAAATCATCAAACAAAGAATTGATAACACACTCACCCAGTCGTACTTCTGGAAATGGTTGGTGATGATTCTCTGGGCTTCTCTGGGCAGAAACTTGATTGATGGAAACTATCATCTTTTGTACAGAGAATTAAAGATTGGACATCCTGAAATACACACATCGAACTACATCAGTCAAAACATTGGGCATGCGACGTAGTGATAAATGCGAGATAAATGCGATTATTTATCAACCCCATAAAAAGCATCTCCAGTGCAGCATAAAACTTTCGCCAAGTACATTGATGCGATCATTTACCCAGAAAAAATTCATTCTCATGCCTATAATTATGCCTGTATCTATTTTCTACAAAAATTATTCTCTCGTGAAAAAAAAAAGACCGGAATCAGATGCTACTGCGAAGCACCTACATCATCACATGTACTTTTCCTCAAATTGATAATCGGGCCAGAAAACATAAAAAAAAATAATAATAAAAATGTTGAAAGAAAAATTTGGAGGTCGTGGTATTTGGCGGGCCGATATGTGCATAATATCACTATAGGATTATTGACACGGTTAAATTGCTATTTCCTCGTACTTGTCTACGAAAAGCCCGCCAAGTACCACTGCCTTTAAATTTTTCTTTTATCTTTTTATTTTCATTTTTTTGTTTCCTGGGCTTAGTATCGATTTGAGGAAAAGTAAATGTGATGATGCAGATGCTTGGCAGTAGCATCTGATTTCGGATCTTTTTTTTTTCACGAGGAAAGAATTTTAGTATAGAATACATTGTATAGGTATAATACATTTTTTTGGCATGAGAATTTATTTTTCGTGGCTAATGATCGCATCAATGTACTTGGCGACAGGTTTTTGCACTGGAGGTGCTTTTCATGGAGATAATACTCATCCGAATGTTGACATTGATCGATAGAATATTTGCTGGCCTGTACAGGGTGATTCATAATTCGTGACGAATCCCTTGAGGGGTTAATCCTCGTCAAAATTGGGATCGAAAGTTCCTTGGCCATTTTTCTGAAAAATGATTTTTTTCCTCGGATATTTTTTTTTCCGTCAAATAAGTTTTTCTCGAACAATTTTTATTTTTTATATTATTTGTCAATTTCAAAGAATCCCATATGATGCCGATGAGTTTTTTTTTTTTCAATATAGAGAGATTTCTCAGTGAAAGTTTCTTATTTGGTGGAAGATGGTAAAAAAATATGTTATCCAAATATGGGTCCAAGGAAAAAGATCATTTTTCGGAAGAATGGCTAAGAAACTTCCGATCCTAATTTTGACAAGGATGAATCCCCCAAGAGATTCGTCACGAAAAAAAAAAAAAAAAATTATTGAAAAAAAAATTATTTGTTGGAAAAAAAAATTTCCAAGGAAAAAAATCATTTTTCAGAAAAATGGCTAAGGCACTTTCGATCCCAATTTTCACGAGGATTAATTAACCCTTCAAGAGATTCGTCACGAATTCCGAATTACCCTGTAGAGTAATCGAGTCTATAATAATTTGCTTTTATACGATTATTATTCCATCCCCGCACCGTAACATTGACAAGTAGGTTTAAACGATTTATAAGTTTGAAAGATTTTTCACCAAGAAAGATGATGATGATGAAAGATGATTTGAGATAACCACGCGGTGATATAGGTTCACTGACGAGTTTAGCCTGGTTTGATCGCGACATCACTCGGAGTATATTATTTAAACACGCATGCAGCGTCTGGGAATTAGCCTTCACGCTGGGCTACTTGTAAGTCATTGGCATATCCACATACTTTCTCGGGTCAGGGTCGAGAGGCGGAGGAAAAAATTATCGTCGTTCTCTAGCTTGGAACAGCCTGATTCATCGTTTAACTAAAAAGTCGTCGAGAAATTCGACGCGTCTACTGTATGGATTTCACATCGTTCAAACAATTTGGCACATTTTATACAAGTCCAGTCAAATGAGGAAAAAAAAGTGGAAAACGGACGTATGGGCTATTTTTTTTTTTTTTTTTAAACAAATTATTCACAGTCTTGAAAAGTTGCGCAACATTTGTTAATTTTCAAATTGAGGAAAATTAATGCGTTTCGCGATATATTTTCATGAATATCTCCGCTTCAACGTGAATTTTGAGGAAAATGACGGTCAACTTTTTCGATCAAGATAAAACTTCCCACAAAATGAGACTAGTTGAATGGTCAAAACTTCAAAATTCAATCTACAGCGAGCGCGAATTTGGAAAAATTGGGCTTTTTTCACACTTTTGTAATGACTTCCAAACTTTTTAGATAATCTGAATATTCCTGAGAACGAATGTTCATGTGAATATAAAAAAGTGTGCGGAACACAGTTATAGTTGATCCAACAGTTTTTAAGATATTAATTTTTGAAAAATTACCAGCGCCTTAATTGCAAATCGTGCCATGGAAAAACAAATTTTTTTCGCTGAGCGAAAATTTTTGTGCACATACTTCGAAGTGTGTAGTATCGTTTGGAACTTCAAATATATGAAAATTTTCATTTTTCCATGTCTTAAGAAATATTCCAGACAAACGTAAGAAATTACAGGACAAGAAAAGGGGAATAACTTTATGATTCTACGTGTTTTGAACTTGTCCGTCACGTACTCGATTGGTACTTGGGAAAACAAGTGTTTAAAAAAAAAACATGTTTCGATCGGATCAGTGGTTCCAGAGATATGGAGAATAACGCGTTTCGGCTAATAACAACGAAAGTAAGAAATATTTCAAGTTGAAACTTCACATGCAACTTCCTAAATATATACGTAATTTAGTTGTAAAGATATTTGATCGGAAGATATGCATTCCTAAGTAATCTCTAATTAATGGGAGATTTGTGCGGTCGCAAGCATCCCGAGTCGAAATTTAGCGCCTCTTTAGAACCTCAAACTGCTACCGTTAAGAGGGTTTCGAGGGTCTAGAGAGGTTCATTTTTGTATGGGAATGAAATCCTCTTTAGACCCTCAAATTTCTAGATACCAGACAAAATGCAGCATTTGAGGGTCAAATGAGGATCTCGCAAGAACCTCGCGAGAACCTCGTGGAACCCGGCTCCCTAGTAGAAACTTCGGTAGAAGATCGGGCTGGCCGCCATATCGGAGCCCGTAATTTATTTTCGTGAAATTAAAAAGTAATGATAGTAGAAGAAAAAAAGTATGAAATTTTATGAATTTTATCGTCAGTTGACCGAACCCACGCATTGTATCGAAGAAATCGCATTTTACATCCATTGAAAAAACCGCCGCATTTTTAGTCCCCGCCGGGATTTGAACCCACGTCCGCTCGATTCCCAGTCGCACGCCCTAACCACTACGCTAAACTACCATATGACAAATGACCCAACACTCTCCTACTTGTTCAGGGCCTATCAAACCGTCAAGTTATTATTCGAAATATTTCAATGTCATCAAAAAATTGCATTCGCAGGACTAGATTGAAGTCCTTGCATATTTTATTACGATTAATTACTGAATATTATATGATATATTTTTCGTTTACGCGGTCATTTTGTTTATCCGAATGAAATATGACATTTTGTTGGAAAAAAAACATGTCCCAGAAGGTCTGCTATAATTTTTATGTTCATTTCGACCTTTTTTTTTTTAGCTGAAACAACATAAATTCACTCAAAGTGTCAAATTCTTCTGTCGCATGAACTAAAAACAGTGTTGAAATTACCGTAAAAATTTTAATGGATCTCCTGGAACACTTTTATTCTCCAACAATGTACCTATATATAATATATTTCATATTTTACAAATCCGGTGAACCGATCGAGCAGTGATATTGGGATCTATTATTGTGGAATCCACAACTGATCCTGATAGGGGCCATTGTGTTGTCAAAGCCTGATTATACTACCGAACAAATTTCTACACGGGTTATAATTCAAGCATTAGCTCTCGCGTTAGATATTATTATTATTTTTCTTTCTTTTGCACATTATAGATACTCTAGTAATATTTAGATTCAACACGATAATGATAATAATATCAATTAAGATGATAATTGCAGAAATGAAATCGTGGACGACAAATACCAGTTTATGTGAACTTGCTTTCCTTCCCAGTAGTGGTACACCCAGTAAAACGATTTATTTGAATTTTGACTTATTGCAAAAATGTATTTGCTGGAAGTACATTTTTATCCGTGACAACCAAACTATATTTGTAACAATGAGAAAATTTGTTCACTTTAAATATATTTATTCCGTAGATTCCGTTTCCGCCAAATAGAGATGTTTTTGAAGCAAATACATTTTTTTATTGTTACGAAAGAAATTGGGTTGCCAAAGATAAAAATGTACTTGGCAAAAATTGTATTTTGAACAAAGTCCAGATTTAAATAAATCATTTTCTGGGTGTAGTTTTCAATATTTATTATCATTCGAGTATACTCGACACTTGATCGAGCTCTGTGAGTATCAAAATAGGTCCTCAATTATGCCTGCGGTGGACTTGGAGGTCCTAAACGGACACTTGAAGTCGACCAGTGTTCAAAGAGGATCATATGTACGCTATGAGTACTAAAGTAGGCGCTAAATTTTAACCACGGAGGGCTTGGAGGTTCAAAATAGGAGTTCGAGGAGGAACATTTTTGATTATGAAAGTATAGGCGTTGAATTTCGACTCTGGACTGGGCTCTGTGAGTGCTAAAATAGGTCCTAAATGGAGGACTTGGAGGTCCTAAACGGGCGCTCGAGGTCGATCGGTGTTCAAAGAGGTGCATATGTACGCTATGAGTACTAAAGTAGGCGCTAAATTTTCGCTACGGAGGGCCTGGAGGTTCAAAATAGGCGCTGGAGGTGATAGCAGGGTCTAAAGAGGTTGAGGTAGATGCTGAGAGGATCAAAATAGGGGCTAAATTTCGACTCGGGATTTTACGGCTGGGCGCCAGTGAAGGGGGTCGCTTTCCCTCTCTCGTGCGCGCTCGGTCTCTCTCGCTCTCATTGGGACAATCCGCAGAGAGCGGATTCAACATTTGATGCAATATAACTTTTTGTAAATGCGTTGTGCTCAGTATCTGTGGAATCACTGATCCAATCGAAACATTTTTTTTTTTTTTTTCAAACACTTGTTTTCCTAATTACTAATCGAGTACGTAACGGAGAATTCCAAAACACGTGAAATCACGAAGTGATTCCCCTTTTTTTGTCCTGTAATATCCTATGTTTGTCTGAAATATTTTTTAAAACATGGAAAAATGAAATTTTATTATATTTATAAACTTCCAAACGATACTACACACTTCAAAGTGTGTAGTACACAAAAATTTTCGCTCCATGAAAAAATTTTGTTTTTCCTAGGCAAGATTTGCAATGAGGGCACTGAAAATTTTTCAAAAATTAATAACTCGAAAATTGTTGGATCAGCCATAACCGTGTTCCGCACGCTTTTTCATATTCACATGAACATTCATTCTCAGGATTATTAAGATTATCTAACAAGTTTTGAAGTCATTACAAAAGATTGAAAAAAAAAAAACGCCCAATTTTTCTAAATTCATGCTCGCTGTAAATTGAATTCTGAAGTTTCGACCATGCAACTAGTTTTATTTTGTAGGAAATTTTGTCCCGATCAAAAAAGATACCCATCATTTTTCTCGAAATACACGTTGAAACGGGGATATTCATGAAAATGTATCGCAAAACGCCTCAATTTTCTTCAATTTGTTAATTATTGACAAATGTTTCGCAACTATTTAAGACTGTGAATAGTTCGTTTCATCTCTATGTTAAGCCGGCGACACAGACTTTTCGTGTCGGCTCACCTACGGAGATCGTGACCAGTGTCCTGTCACTCACACGCAGCGCCGACCAATCACAGCTATGTGTGAGCGATCGTGGCGCCTGTAGGTGAGGCCGGACACGGGACACGAAAAAAAAAAAAAAAAAAAAAAAACCAGCCGATATGTCCGTTACCGATTTTCAGGCACTTTTCAAATTAATCCGACTTGACTAGACGTAGAAGTTCGGAAAAATCACCAAACGACAGTTTTCTCCCAACGTTTATTTTCTTTTTTTAAATACATACCTTTTTAATGCTTGAGTCTCTGCGTGTAGCCACGTAGCATGGATGTTCGTAGCGGCAGCTCTGTGACACGTTTGATGCACATCACTGCTGCAAATAGCGCGAATCACTCGCTTACAACGCACCAGCTTGATAATTTCGTTCCGCGCAATCAATGCAGAGGGAGACCTAGGTGCCACAGTAGTGGCATGTCCTATATATATTTTGCGACGTCAGAAGCGATGAATTTTCGTCGACAAATTGAGCCTAAACGGGAGGACGAATTTCACGGAAACAATTTTTTTCTAGAAGCTAAAATTAAACTGTACTGAGCTTGCTTAGTGATTTTTGATGTAAATTAGTTAATAATTTGTATTACGAATAGACGAAAATTATATTACATTTATACACATCCAACATGGCGGCATCAGAATCCCTGCAATTACCGACTTGTCGTATTTTGATCGCATCTAGGAGATGAAAACATTTATCACTCAATCCAGAGAGCAAGCGCACTGTAGAAATACACACACTTTTCAGAAAAACTTATTTCACCCGTCTGCTTTCCGTAAATAAGGCTGCATTTGTCGACGAAATTTTCAGGTGACACGAGGCAGAACATGATGCAGAAGAAGTCTGTAATTTAGTTTACCAGTCGCCACTGATATGTGCCAGTCGCGAATTTCTGACGTCCGTATACTTAGAGTAGAGTTGAGGTGGCTGGGAGTCCAAGGTCGCCAATTGCTTTGAAGAAAAAGCCAATCAAGGAATAGATAATCGCTGAAACAACTGAATCATTGGACATTGGGCTACCTCAATGTAACTCGAAGTGTACGGATGATAGGAATTCGCCCTGTGTGTTTTGACAATCAACAATTGAAGACAAGGAAATCCTGACTCTATGATAACGCTCAACGATAGTTTTTGTTTGATATCGGTTTGAAACCCGGCTAAACTATCCAGGTGGCGCTGTGCCGAATGCTAAATTTTGGATCAAGTTCTGTGGCACCTCCAGTCGTAGCTTAGCGCACATAACAATTTACAGCGATTGATCGATGAAGCATAGCGTCCTAAATCGGTACGTCCATAAAACAGCGCGGTACCTTGTCGGCAATATAGAACACACACTACTTACTGTAGATGAATAGAATGGAAAGTTTGGATCTTCAGTCCGTTCTACTGACAGATATCGCTCGCGCTATTTTACCGCCGTGGTATACAAGGATGTGTAGTTGAATTTTAGTTCCAAAATTGACTTCCGCCGCGGATTAAAGAAGTCTGCAATCTCTTTTGTACAAAATATAGTATATTGCGTTGCTAGGGACGAAAGTTGGCGATTGCGACGAGTGTGAAGTTTGCCGCCCGAGCGAAGCGAGGGCTGCAATCACACGAGTTGCAATCGGCAACTGTTGGCCATAGTAACGCACGATATTTTTTATAATAAGTGCATGAATGTGGGGCGTGCATGTCAGTAGCGGGACGTTCCCAAGGGACGAAAGTGAAATAATTGTGGACTGCGCATGCGTCAACCTTACTTTCGTCCCTGGTATGCATTCAGCCACTTTCGTCCCGCTAAACTGACATGCAACGCCCCACTTTTCATGCACGTGTTATAAAATAGTATATTACTCACCTAGGGAGGGAAAGTAGGCTAACCCAAACTGCGTGTGAGATTGACACCCGAGCCGAAGGCGAGGGTGACAAAAACGCAGTTTGGGATGGCCTTTTTCACTCCCGTGTGAGGTATACTATTTTTCACCACCCCCTGCATCGGAAAGAACGACTTCCCACTCACGCAAGGGAGCGAAAGTCGTACTTTCCGTGCAGGTGTGGTGAAGAATATATGATGTATAATATTGTAATTCATGATACGTGACACAAAAAACTTTATTTATGATAAAAATAAACAACAAACAAAGTATAATAAAGTCACATTATACAAATAGACAAATGAATCAAAATAGTACATTTCAGTACGAGTACTATTTTTCATCAGGAAAGCCGAGAAATCGCGACGAAGTTGCGATTTTGAGGTTAGAATGATGAAAAGAATATTTTGATACTCGGAATTTCCGGCCAATGTAGTATATGGATACACATTTTCATTTCACTAAACATTCCTCACGCCATTCCTCACTTCTGCTAGGGCGGTTGAAAAGTGGGTCAAATTAATTTTCAGCACCAGCATATCAGGCTCGTTATCCTTCATCTCCGATGCTAAATAAGTCAGAATTGTAGACTTTCCCATCCCTGCTGTATCCGAAATGATCACCGGCTCGTTATGGGCTGTGAGATGATATTCGTTAAAATCTTCGTTAAAATCTGTCACATCTGTCCATTCATTCATGTGTATACTCTCCCTATCATCCTTGTGCTGCACCAAATAGGTTATACTTCCTTGAGACTTCTCCCATATGTATTTTCCTTGCTCTTTTTTCAACCAATGAACGTTACCGTCTTTATGTTTTTCGTACAGAGCGTCGAATTGTTCCTTCTCTTGATTTCTATCCAGAGTATTAAAGTTCGTTTCACCAAAGAGTTTTCCGTCAATGCCGCTAATGGCGAGTAAATCCGGTATTTTTTTGTCTTTTAGAATATCTTTTTTGATGACCACATGTCGTAAAATCGTACGACTTACGTAAAAATCTCCAACATCCTCCAGTTCACAACCGATTTATAGTTCATCTTTAGCAATAAGCTCAACCAAGCTGTCTGTGTCCATTATGTTCAAGAGAACCTTCACATCTTCCCCCAGATTATCCCAGTCGGGGATTTTGGGGATGTCCAACAATTCCGCGAAGTTGATGCCATTATTTGTTCCTTGAAACTTGATGACTCGTTTCCCTAACAGCTTCTTCTGTGATTCATTGGTGAGATTTTCGAAGCTGAGTCCAGTATTGTTCACATGACAAGTTTGACGATCAAGATAACATTCCGAATCCAAATCTTTACCCGCCTGGGTGATGAGAATCATTTTTTTGTCGACGTACTTCACCATAACATCACATACCGGATTCCACAATGACTGTAAATATTGTTTGGCACTGACTGAACTCACAGTCGACGATTAACAAATTCTGATCGGCCGACCACTCGAAAGCCCGTAACACCAGCTGAGATATTTTTTGTCTCGACAATGACGACAATGTTTTTAGACGTACGAAGGTGAAGATTTCATTTTTATACAATTTTTGTCTTTGCGCGAGAATTTGACAAACCCGCAAAGCTGTTAACAAAGTTTGTTTCGGAGAAATTAGTTCCAACAACTGTTCCACCTAGGGAGGGAAAGTAGGTTTTTCACTCCCGTGTGAGGTATACTATTTTTCACCACCCCCTGCATCGGAAAGTACGACTTCCCGCTCACGCGAGGGGCCGAAACTCGTACTTTCCGTGCAGGTGTGGTGAAAAATATATTACATACATATGGATACTGTATGTAATATTAGACCGGTTCAAAAATTTCCTATGCTATTCAAATGGAAAATAGAAATCCGCGATGAGCGACCTCTAAATCTTAATATTAAGAGCTCCGCTTTTAACAGGCATCTTTTTTGGAAGACAAATTCCAAGGTGTTACTGTAGACAATGCATCCGCAAACACAAATTTTGTGGTTGAGTTATCGAAAATCTTCAATCAACGCGATGATCATTTTAATGCCAACGACAAGCAATTCCGATGTTTCGCACATATTTTGAATTTGGCTGTACAAGATATGTTTAAAATACTTAAAATTACTAATGAAATCTGTGAAGTGGATGACAGTACTGGTTCTCATGGTGATGACATGGACACAAATGAAAACGGTGAAAGAGATGACTCCGAATCAGAAGGATCATCTACAAGTACTTGTGCAAATTCATGCGTCATTCAAAAATTAAGATCACTTTTGAAAAAAATTCGAAATTCAAAACAGTGGCAGATTAAACTAAAGGCTTGTTGCGTCACCAACAATATCGCGATGCTGTCACTGAACGTAGATGTGGCTACGCGATGGAATTCCACCCATGATATCGTGAAAACGGCTCTCAAAATGAAACAAGCATTAAATTTGTTATGCCCTAATAACAAGGAGGTATCGAATTTTATTCTTACCGAGTCAGAGTGGCAAATATTGTCCAGAATTGTCCGCTTCTTACGCGATTTCAAATTATTATCGGAGACTCTAGGCGGTGAAAAGTACGTGACACTACCACAAGTCGTCATAGGTTTTAATATGCTATTGGATAAAATTGAAAAAAACAATATTTGAGCTTCATGCAGACCCGGATATAACTGACGTGGACGAAACATTTTTAAACGCACTTATCGCATGTAGGGATAAAATTATAAAACATTACGATAAGATGAATTGGATCTACTGCGTAGCGCTTATTCTTGACCCTCGACATAAAACAGAGACGTTTGATTTGACTGACTGGGGTAAAAAAATGAAAGCAAAATCTATACGAGAATTTAAAGGAATCTATGGAGCTAAATATTGTCCAACTTTGACCGATCACAATAGCAGTCTTGAAAATGTGAGCAATGATGAAAATAATGACGACGACACTTTAGATTTGAACTCCCTTTTCAAAAAAACAAGACTCTTTCCCTAATAATAATGAAGTAAACGGTTATATTACATCTGAAAGAGCACATGCCAACACCAATCCATTAGCCTGGTGGAAACTGCACGAACGTCAATTTCCCAACTTAGCTCGCATGGCACGAGATATTTTGTCGACACCGGCAACCTCCGTTCCTGCAGAACGGCTTTTTTCTAGGGCCTCACTTACTATTCGGAAACATCGAAACAGACTTACTCACGAATCAGCAAAGAGCTTGCTTTGCTTGAATTCATGGATTCCCGCATGGAAAAATATATATCAGAAATATGTATGGCTTATATATCCAGTGCCGGATTAGCCACGTAGCAAGAGTAGCAAATGCTACGGGCCCCGCGCCTTGGGGGGCCTCGCGCCTTCAATTTTATCAGCTGATAACGGAAAATTCATCAGAATTGTGCTTTCCAAATGTAGAAATAATGTTACGCATTTACTTGATTTTGATGATCACCAATTGCAGCGGAGAACGTTCTTTTTCAACATTAAAGCGCATTAAAAATGAGTCAAGACCCATCCCTAGTCACCCACCTCCTTTTGGGCGAAACGTGTCACATTTCGATTTTTATCCGAACTCACAGGACCCCTATTCTGTAACTTTTGATCCGATGGATTCGATGAGTTCACGATCGAGTGTGACGTCAGCAACCGATAAGATTTCAAGAAAGCTAAATCTAACCGATAGAAAACAAGACAAGACAAAACAAGCCGATCCGATCGTTTCGTTAACGAAAAGTTACAGAATAAGCGTCCAGAAAACGCAAAAACAAAATGCACAGCGCCAATTCAAATTCAATTCCGAACACATACGTCCAAAACCATGTTCGTTTCGTGCAAAACCCTTACGGAAAAAACCCTAAAATTTCAGGGGTAAATTTGTTACCGTCAAGTTTTGGGGGTCTACCATGATAACTCAGGGCTTACCCTCAAATTTCGATTTTTTTATCGAATAAAGATACCCCCAAATACAGGGTGAATCCTGAGTTTTCATGGTGAACCCCCAAAACTTGAGGGTGGCGAATTTACACCTTGAACTTGAGGGTTTTTATTCCGTAAGGGAATATAGAGTCTAAAGATTGTTTTCGCGTAATTCTAATGTCAATTCCCTCGACAAATTACGTAAGAACAATATGTTGACTCTATTTTCGCATGAAACTAACAATATTTTGAACGTATGTGTTCGGAATTGAATTTGAATCGGCGCTGTGCATTTTGTTTTTGCGTTTTCGATGTCTGGGCTCGGATGATAATCGAAATGTGATACATTTCGACCAAAAAGAGGTGGGCGACTAGGGATGGGTCTTAAGAAACACAATGGAACAAGAACGTCTGAATGACCTTCTTTTAATGAACATAGAAAATGATTCACTTAGAAATATTGATTTTACTAGTATTATCTCTAAATTTGCCCACATTAAATCACGAAAGGTTTTTTTTTTTTGTAAATGTGCTGTTTTATTTTATATCCTGAACTTAATACCTAAAGCAAACCAAGGGCCTCTTGTTCGCACTTGCTACAGGCCCCGCGCTGTCTTAATCCGGCACTGTATATATCAGAAAATGTATATTTCATATATAAGAAGATATATGAATTATATATAAAGAATATTCTATTATGGCCGCTTTTAGTATATCAAATATATATCGTTATATATTGTATATATATTCGACTATATATATTGATTATATATATTTCATATACTATGTATATATATTATTTATATGCAATATATGGCAGCTATTAAATATGATATATTATGATGTATATAGTTTATATATAAAATATATATTTTTGAATATCCGATTTATATATCGTGTATATATCTTTCGTATATATATATGTAACGAGGTTTGTCAAAAAGCCTTTACGTACAAGTAACGATCATTATTTTTCACCAGGATTGCCGAGAAATTGCGACGAAGTTGTGATTTTGAGGTTAGGATGATGAAAATATATATTTTGATCAGCCGATTCTCAACTGTTATGCTGATATATTATTGATATATTTATTTTATTCTTCCGAGTATATTACCGATATATTTTTTATATATCAGGCTAATATATAATCAAAATATATAATCATGAGATATTAAATATATATGAAATATATATTTCGATTAGCCGATTCTCAACTCTTATGCTGATATATTATTAATATATTTGTTTTATTCTTCCGAGTATATTACCGATATATTTTTTATATATCAGGCTAATATATAATCAAAATATATAAGTTCAATATATCATTCGAGTATTAATTATATATATGATATATTAGTAATATATCTTGTAAATATATCCAGCCATAGATATATAAGTAGCACATATTTCTGATATATATTTTTCCATGCGGGTTACCTGCAGTCTACGTGAACAAATTAAATCTGAGGCAAGGAATTGCCAAGGAATCGTATTTTTTTCAAGCGTGCTACTCATACGTAGTTTCACTACCTATAGGATAGGTCCTAATACCATGCTTATCGATAATAATAATGAAAATATGATATCTCAAAATCCAGTCGACATTTTACTTTAAATAATAAAAATGAAGGATTTTTATTTACTTTGATTGTTTTTCATATAATGTACAATTAATAAAATAGTGTGATCTCGAAATGGATTATTCAAAAAATTAGTGTATGAAACCTAAGGCAACACTAAATACTTTATATATCAATCTCAACGCGGAGAGAGTATTTAATTTGATCTAACGATAACACGCCTAAGCGTATATAACACTCGAGATCATGGTATTCAATCATCCGACCTGTTTTAAACGAATAAATTGTTGCATCAAATCGAAAACTGAATCCCAAATCAATGCTTGAAGACCTATTTTTCGAATTAGATTGACTCGGAAAAAAGTCATTGCGGAGGCATAAAGTCGAACAACCGATCCCTCGCCTAAGAATACTGCTCTTCACCGAAACATTTATTATAATTATAGTAATTCCTCCAATGAATAAGTTTATCTGTTGATCAAAGAATGAAAATTGAATCGCATATGGAATTCATTATAATTGTACGATGATTTCCGTTAGCTTCTAACAAATTAGGACGACTCGATTTCTGTCTGACGTCTTTTTTCGAGCACACAGTTGTTCATCGTAAATTGAGATTCAGTAATGGAATATTCGACGGATAGCAAATGATGAATGCATTTTTTGAACCTCCTCCGCTTACCGTCAGATCCAGATGCCTCGTTATCTTGTTTCTCCGTTTAGATGCGAGTGTGGTTATCTGTAAGTAATCACGAATCACGCATACTCTACATTGCACGATTATTGCGAATATGAAACGAATGAATTATGTTGGAAAAAAGTGAGAGATGGATATAAGAAATTTCTTTGTGCTTATCATCACATTAAGTAGATGCGATTGGGAGAACTTGAAAACGCGGCTGCAGACTCGAGCTTGTTCTAATGAAAGCGTCTAGCTACGATTCTTCATGTGTTGTAAAAATCAATTGCAATAGCCTCGGTCGGCCTAAGGTCAGTCATATCGTAAAATTTTTAGATTTTAGTCACAAATTTCACGATTGCTTTTTCAAAAAGACAAATCGGGCCGACGCGAAGATGGAAAGACGTCCGTCTTTTCAGTTGGTATTTCAATCCGTTAAAGTGATTCTCAAACTCCCTAATGAAGTTTTTCCGATCGTCCATTTTGAAGAGCACGTGACTTGTCCTATACGAAAATCTTTGATAGAATTATGCAGTCGGAGATACAGTTGCTACAAAAGGAGCAGATCAAAGGAAAATTGTACAAGTCCCTCAAGTCCTACGACGTGCGTGGATGTCAAGTTATCGGTTATCATCATGACTGTCACGCAGGATGCGAAAGCGCATTGAAATCGACACCACTCTTATTTTATCAACTGGTCAAACGTCATTTATAGGTTGAGACTGGTGAATAGCTTGAGACAAGTTCTACAACATGAGACGAAGTTCATTGACTTTTACCGTATATTAGTGATAAAAAAAAAAAAAATGATTGAAATTTACATTATTTGCATATGTACATTAGGGTGTGTCGAAAATGAACTTCTTTCTTTTTTTTCTGCTCCTACCACCCAAAACCTTAGGTTTTGACATTAAAAAGGTCCCCGTTCAAGGAGGGCGCTGTAGCTTGAAGTTTAGAGGTCGCTTAACGAGGATTTAGGATTCTCATCTTAATTAACACGTAAAAAATATTGTTGTTCGCTCACAACGATGTCAGGCAACCAAAAAATCGGCGATGTCTATCTTTCTCGGCTTATTTGAAAGCATGACTCATCCCCTAAACGATGGTGGGTCGTTTTTCAAATTACCTTGTTCCAATTTTTGCCTCGGAGACTTTGTAATCTGGAAAAAAGTGATTATTGTGGGCAAAAAACGAAAAAAAAATAATCAAAATTGAAACAAAAACGACTCACCATCGTTTAGGGGATGAGTCATGCTTTCAAATAAGCCGAGAAATGACAGACATCGCCGATTTTTTGGTTGCTCGACATCGTTTTGAGCGAAAAACAATATTTTTTACGTGTTAATTAGATGGGAATACTAAATCCTCGTTGAGCGACCTCTAAACTTCAAGCTACTGCGCCCTCCTTGAACGAGGACCTTTTCAATGTCAAAACCTAAGGTTTTGGGTGGTGGGAGCAGAAAAAAAAAAGGAAGTTCATTTTCGACACACCCTAATGTACATAGGGAAAATGCCAACTTTTATCACTCTCACGTTTTTTATGATTCAACTATATAGTCGACAAATTTCAATGAAAAACAAGTATGTTATGAATTGAAATTTAACGAACATTTTGAGACTTGTAGAAACAAACGTATTTATCGTGTAATAAGAAAGATATTGTTAGTTAAACTCAAGTCTCTTTTAGATATTTGCGTGTAAATCAAATGCTGATGTGATAGACGTGACAACAGCGCTCACGTAGCTCAAACGGACGACTCGAGCGGATTCTTCCGTTATATACACGCAATGTTGCCACGATATATTATAACTTCGACTCAATGCGCGTGTGCCTATGCCTAAAAGAAATGTGAACTGTACCTTGACAAAAGTTTGACAACTTGGCCGTTTTCAAAAATTCTTGAAAAATATTAGAAAGAATTTGTTTAACCATCAAAACATTTTCATACGGTTTGCATATCTTTGCATAGCATGTAATTGATAGTGTGTAGATTTGACTTAGTGACTTATTTATTACTGTAGGCATTCTAGAACTATCGTCAACTGAAATAAACTTTTGACTGTGACTATAACAAGCGAACAACCTGAAATTTTCTGCTCGATATCAAGGCTGTTATCGTCGCGGAATCGGAAACCACGTTCACGTCCGCTAGAAGTTGATATGAAAAAAATTATGAAACACAATTCTTAATTCACGGTTAAATACGCTCAGGCCAGGAGTCAGCAGTACCATATGCGAGTGTTTCAATTTTTTGTAATTGGGGCATTCCATGGTAAATCACACAGTATAAAACCCGACCGAATCCAATTTGCTCAATATTTCGTTGTATTGTTGTCATCACTGAGAAGGACATCTGTGATTTTTTTCAGATTTTTACTGCCAGTCGTTCGAATTTTTATTTTTATTCCAATATTCGAATATCGAACTGAACAAATGATTTGAAAAAATGATTCTGGCCATTTTTTGTTCGTAATTTCACACCGTTTGATTAGAAAATACTAGACAAATTTTGAAGCATCATGTCGAGCATTTTTGTCTGGTTTAATGTATGAAATATCAAGTTTCACTAAGTATACCCCCTGCGATCTTGTTAAAAAAAATCACGAATTTTTTTTTTTTGTACATTGTAACTTTTGGCGAGTATCTTGAACCCGAAAGTTGAGAGATACCCGCAGTTATTGTGAGTTCTTTACCTATAAAAAAAGGGATTTAAATTATCAAAATTATTAGGGCTTTTCTTTGAGATACGTAGGTAGGGAAAAGGATGGGTTAGCCACCAAAAGCCACCTATGCAACCTAGTGAATTTACTTTAACTCAGGACTCGGGTAGATTACTCCACCAAAGCCTGTTCCCTTCGGACTCGGGTAGAACCAAAGCCGATCCTTCTCCTATTCGAACAGAGCCGGGAAGTGAATCCAAGCCTGCTATCCTAAACACAAAATCTATTCTTTGCTCGGATCCGGGAACCTTGCGATTCCAAGACCGTGTCTCAGACTCGGAATCGTATTTCCTTGGCCCTCGGACGCGGGAAGTTAATCCAACGCCGTTCGCACTTGGAATGATCCAAAGCTGGTCCCTATAAGGCTTATTCAGGGATGGAAATTGATTAGTTAGGAGTCAGTGCTGAAATATCCGACAAAGTTCAAACAAGAAAATTATAATTGTATTAAATGAATAATAAAGCGATTTTACATTGATTTTCCTATTCTAACTTAAGCTAATGTTTTGGCTACGCGCCGCGTTTGTGTTGTGTTCGATTTCTTGAATCTATAGTTCTATTTCATGAGTTTATTTTAGTATTAAGTACTAGACGCACATAACCTATCTATTTGATTTTATATTTCTTTATCTATTTCTCTTCCTTTCTCTCTCAATTATATTTTATATTATACGCAATGATGCTATATCCAAAGGTATACGATTTGATTCTATTTGCTTGAATTTAAGTTAGACATTTAGTCCTAGACGAACTAAAGCTATATAAGTGAATTTAATTTTATCTAAAGTTTTGAGTCGCACCGGTGCTCTACCTGACTACGCTCGGAGTTATGAGTCGAAACGGTGCTATACCAGAATACGCTCGAATATTGGATGCTATGAGTCGCAAGGCCTCTATGGCACAAATACGCTAATGAGTGATTGAGTGAGCCGTTTATATACTCTCTATCCCCACTTCTTAGCGTGACGTCAGACACTTGGTCGAACGTAGAGGATTAGTGTAATCCTTTCCTTTGTTCTGGATCTGGCGTGATTCGATGTGCACTATAGCTGGATATGTTACAACATATATTTTCCGTTTCTTTTCTCTTCTCACTTCAATACGATAAAAAAAGTGAGGCCCATCTACCAACTTAGCTTTTCTAACCAACAGCCATTATAAATAATAAATAGTTATCACCTTTTCTTATCGTATTGGAGTAAGAAGTAAAAAGCAACGGAAAATATAATAAAAAAAAAAAAAAATTCAACAAGACTGAACGAATCACTTCTCCACCATCGCTTTGGGCTTAAAATTTTTGATATTCTGTTCAGAATTTTCGTGATTATTTTTAACAGAATCGCAGGGGGCATACTTAGTGAAACTTGATATTTTATACATTAAACCAGATAAAAATGCTCGACATGATGCTTCAAAATTTGTCTAGTATTTTCTTATCAAACTCTGTGAAATTACGAAAAGATTGGCCCGAATCATTTTCTCAAATCATTTTTTCAGTTGGAGATACGATTATTGAAATAAAAAAACATAGGAATTCGAACGACTGGCAATAAAAATCTGAAAAAAAATCACAGATGTTCTTTTCAGTAATGATAACAATACGCCAAAATATTGAGCGAACTGGAATCGGTCTGGTTTTATACTGTATGTGATTTACCATGGAATGCCCCCATTAGACTTTTTGTAGCAAAAGAATTTTCCATTTGAATAACACGTAAAAAAAATTCTGAAAATGGAAAAAATAAAATGGGCTCCGCTAAATATCAATATTAAGAGCTCATATTCGGCTGAGATATATTCTATTTGGGATGCTCTTCCGAAATCTTGATGCGCGTATGAAAAACGAATTTTTTCTGTCTTTTTCTAACACCCTAATGGATACACATTTTCATTTCACTCATTTTTTTTTTCATCAATCCCAATTTCACCAACTCACCATTCTACGATTCCCGACTTCACTTAGACTTAGTAACCTACTAATTGAAGTCACCTGTGTGAACTTAGTCCGCGACTTTATTATTTCTCAATTTCTTAAATACCAAACAATTGCTCCATAATTTTGCTCTTAATTGGTTCGCGATCGTTTTTTCGGAAACAGCGCAAGATGTGTTCAAGTGATGTGAATGGTCGGACGCGGGCTATGTCGTCGTTGAGCCGCTTCTAAATATACAGGATTTTAATGAATAATTGGCTCCTAAATAATTGCTCTGTGATTGCTCTTAGTTGTTCTGAATTGCTTCATCCTCATCAAACTGATTCTATCTATCTATCTTATTTCGACTTGCTACCCTATAATTTTCCAGAAAAAAATACAAAAGAATATAATTGCGAAAATTTGAGAGGTAATAGAGCGCGCGGGACTACGTCACCCGCACGGACAATTATTTCAATCTTGATTTTCTATAATCTGTTCGATGTATCGGTAATGGTTCATGTTATATCTATACAAACGACATATAAACGATTCCACAATATGGAGATACTGAATTCTTTCGGAAGATACATGAAGATGTGAAAAGTTCACATATCAAAAATGCGTTATCAATCAACTATATAAGCGACCTAAAATCGATTGCACAGTAGGAAAATCAAATTCCACCAAAAATTACGCTAATGAGGGGCAGTCTTCACTTCAATTAGACCGGAAAATTTGTTTTAATTCTTATGAATCAACGGTTGACTATCAAACGTCATGAATAGACTATCAATCAGCCACTCACGATCTACAATCTATCCAAACAAGAATTAATCAATAAATATCGATATTGAGATTATTATTGATAATAATAATTAATTATTAAATAGTCCGGCCAATAAACCAGACATTTAAAAATAAAATTTTAAATGGTTGACGTTTTTTTTTACTGTCATCCCTAGACTTTGATTCAAGACTTCGATGGAGGCAGGGATGGGGCGGAAATATAGTGTAGAAAGATTATCATTTTGATGTAGATAACGTGTTGATTGAAGCAACTAGATTCAATTTATTACGATATGTAATTACGTTCCCTTTACCTCGTCCTTTCTTGAATATTTTCTTCTCCATTAGTCTGTGAGAGTTTCTGCAGATTCCCATTACGTCTTTCAAGTCTCGAGATTTCTTGATTTGCAAGTATTTTTATCGAAAGTATTTCCGACAAAGGAGATATTCGATGGCAATGAGATTTTTTTTTCAAATTTCACGAATGTAAATCTGTTTTCATAAAATTTAGCCGATTCGGAGCTTGCAGCGTTTTATTCGGAATGACCCTGGAAGGCGTCAATCAACTGGATGATATTTATAATTTTATGTTTCCAATTTGAAAAAAAAGCCTATGTCTAATCGTGTAGAGTTTGTAGGACTAAAATCTTCCTAAGTATTTTTCTATACTAATTTTCATAAAGATTTTCTACTATAACTATCAATATTATGGGAGACAATTAGGGATAATAAATAAAATTTCAAACAAATACTAAAATAGTCATGAAAAAATTAGATGTTTTATTGTTCTCTGAATATATTTTATATCACGAAAAGACTTGTTGAATATTATCTTCAATATTTAATGAATATTATCATACTAATTTCTTGAAACATTGACATGAACAAAAGGTAATTATTTCGTAGAAACAGATCTTGTAGTTGGAAAGAAAATGTCAATGATTCCAGAAGTATTGAATTACAATTTCCTTTATATTATGTTTGAACAACTAAATTGATGAAAACATAATTTGAATCAATTGTATAGAAAATTGGTTGACTAAATGTGGACAAAACAGACGGCACAGTACTCTATAGGGATATAATAATCCGTGTATTAACAGAAATAATGATATCGCTTATTTCGAGTACGGACAACACATGCGATATCATGAAATTACATAGAACACAAAAAAATGATTATATAAAGCGCATAAATTATACATAGATATAAATAAATATGATGGCGGTGCGACCGCATGGTCATGAAGATACTTAAGTCTTCTCGTAATTGTCGTCCTTTACTGATTTCGATGAGCTGATGAATGTCGTTGGTACATATATAGTTCATAGTTGTAATTTGAACTATATTATAGTTATGTTTTATGTTCTTATTACTAAAACTTATTCACAAAATTAAAGGCTTGTATAAAACGCAACCACGTCCGCTCTTTTAGTGGTTGCCGATTGTTGACCGGTGCACAGAAAAAAATTTTTTTTGGCACAAGAAAATTTTCTGCAAACGCTTTGGAAACCGAAATTATCTTTAATCAAGTAAAAATTTTCTCGAACCAAGAAAACTCTCTTGGATCCAAAAGAGTTTTCTTGGTTCGAGAACATTTTTACTTGATTCAAGATAATTTCGGTTTCCAATGCGTTTGCAGAAAATTTTAATGGGACGACAAAATTTTTCTTGGGACAGAAAATTTTTTCTTGAAGCAAAAAAAATTTTTTTCTTTTTTTCTTGAGACAAAAAAAATTGTCCACCTTGTTTTTTCTGTGTGTCCGGTCAACCGGTGTTTACTAGTGTAGTCAAAGTAGATTTTATTATGAAACAACGTAGTTCAAGAATTTTGCGCTATTATTTGAATCACTCAAAAACTGAGTTCGTAACAAGTTCTATCAGAAATTATCACAGCGATATTGTTCTTTGGATTGAATATTTTCGAAGGAGGAATTTTTGTTGGTGGATTTTTTTGGGGGTAGTGACCACATGAATGTACTTGGCGAAAGGTTTTTGCACCGGAGGTGCTTTTGGGGGTTTACAAATAGAAATACATTGAAGTAAGTATGAATGTATGTACAATGTATTGTAACGTATTCATAGTATAGCCAATTTGGCGACACACTCATACTATACTACATCATCACATAGAGCAGCGTCGTAGCGCACAAGGTAGTCACGCATCATCGAACACCAGTTATGACGTCACAACGGATATAAAAGGCGAACGTCTCACTACTCGACAGCGGACTCGTGCCAGAGCGGCCTACCGACTCATATCCTAAACTCATTAAATTCACAAATTCTCTCTAAATTGAGCATAGCTAACCCAAAAGCGGGCGTTCATTTGAAATAAACTCAAAGGATTATTGAAATAGCTAAAGCAGCATTCAAGTAAAGTCAATTAAATCATTGTTACAGCTAATGCAGCTTGTCAATAAAATCAAATCAAAATCAGAACGATTTATTAAAAACAAAATCAAATCAAAATCAAAGCAAGCAAAACAACTCAAAGTCCGGCCATTGAGCCATCGCAAATTAGTAAGTAAGTTAGGTTAAGAAATAGGAAACAAATTCAAACAAATTATTATTTTTCATTGAACATTTTTTTTTGTATTATTTTTGTAAATAGATTCAAACAAGGATTTCCAAGATTATTAAATAAAATAGAAAGTGACAATTACGTCACACAAATTATCAGAAACCTGAGCTTTATCTTCCTATTTTCTTATAACCTTTTTTCTTTCTAATAAACTTTATTTTTCAGCAACTTAAAATCATTCATTAGCTAGATATTAGTATCGGTGCGTCTTACTGACACAGCTCGGTAGCTCTATAGCACCTACCATAGTCTGTGAAAGTTCGACATATCCCAGATCTGATTTAAACGGTATTGGTGCGTCAAATTCAACAGCAAGATAGTTCTATAGCACCTATCTCAGTCTGGGGAATTTGACATATCCTAGATCCGTAGGGTAAATTAAGGGTTTTTTCAACTTTTCCCAGAGGAGCTCCAAATATCATAACCCGTGACAAAGAACTCACGCGAACTAGTATAATTTCACCAGCCTTCAGCTGGTGAAACATATGCAATAAGTTACAGTATATAGATGAATACCTAGAGGGAGGCCCTGGACGTTGGAATCACGATATTCGTGAAAATGCGAGTTTTTATGCGAAACGATGGGTTTATCGAACATTTATGAGATCTTGCAAAATATTTCGCAGAACTTAGTTCCGATCTATATTGTAATTAGCCTTCAGTCGGTAAAGAATTACCAGTAGCTCCGATTCCGAGTAAATATTTGACTACGTCCTTATGACCCATATCGGTAGCTACGTCGAGTGCTGTCCAGCCCTCGTTGGATTGAGAATCGATATTTGCTCCGTTCTCTACCAAATACTCGACCATCTCCAATTGGCCCGACTCAGCAGCAGTGTACAGCGGTGTCTCTCCATCATTCGTTGGCAAATTGACATCGGCTCCCTTCTCGAGAAGATAATCTGCTATGTCTGATTTACCTCCGCGCGCAACCAAGTGTAATAGCGTCTCGCCATCGTTGGTCTGAGAATTGATGTTTGCTCCTTTTTCGAGCAAATAATTAAACATCTCCCATTTTCTGTACAGAGCAGCAGTGTACAGCGGTGTCTCTCCATCATTCGTTGGCAAATTGACATCGGCTCCCTTCTCGAGAAGATAATCTGCTATGTCCGATTTACCTCCGCAAGCAGCCGCGTGTAGCAGCGTCGAACCAGAAGTCGTCCGAGAATTGGTGTTAGCTCCTTTCTCGAGCAAATGATTAAACATCTCCGATTGGCCGTGCTGGGCAGCAGTATACAGCGGTGTCTTTCCATCATTTGTTGGCAAATTGACATCGGTTTCCTTCTCGAGAAGATAATCTGCTATGTCCGATCTACCTCGGCGCGCAACCAAGTGTAATAGCGTCGAGCCAGAAGTCGTTCGAGAATTGATGTTTGCTCCTTTTTCGAGCAAATATTTGACCGTCTCCCATTCTGCGTGCCGGGCAGCAGTGTACAGCGGTGTCTCTCCATTATTTGTTGGCCGATTGACATCCGCTCCCTTGTCGATCAAATACTGTACTACGTCCAATGTACCCATCTTAACGGCTTTGTGGAGAGGTGTGTAACCATCCGTGTCTTGACAGTTGATTTCGAAGTCTGTGTCTTCTGCTAGCAATTTTATTGTGTCCAAATGTCCGTATTTAATTGCCCGATCCACTGCTGTTCTGTCAGGAGAGTCCCTGATGTGAATGATGGCCTCTCGATCTTCCTGGTTCACACGGAAGCAGTTCAGAAAAATTCTCATGATACGATTATTGCCTTCCGCGGCTGCCAAGTGAAAGATAGTTTCTTTCCTCTGAGATCGATGCTCTTTCACGCAAAGTGTCCAAAACTCACCCTGTAGTACATCACTATATTCGTCTGGCAATAGCCAATTTATGAAGGCGCGCATAGTTTTGTATCTTTTTTCCAGCAAAACGTGTGCCACCAAGATCTTTCCGAACGATTCATCTGGCTCGCGCTCTTTCAAGTTCTTCGAGAAAAATGTCGCCGCAAAATATTCCGCATAAGTTTGATGTCCGAACCGTGGCTGACCAACGATGAATTGAGTAATGATACCGTCTCTCTCTATAGGAATCTTAAGATCGGTTGAGTCAGGTGACCCGTAGCTGGAACCTCGTTGAGAAAGTTGCAGCTTTTCTACCTGGCCCCTGTTGAAAAGTGTGTCCAAAGCCAGTTTCTCGTGTTTAGCTATATACGATTGATACCGCGGCTCCTTGTCCTCTAAAACCCCAACATCGGCGAGGTTTCCGCCTCGTTTTTCGAAAAATATTTCAAACTTCTTTCTCACAAAATGGTCGTACAAATAAACGAGATTGATTTTTTTCGGAAACTTCGGCTCGTCGTCCTTTGAGGCGATGAAGTCTTGGCATGAATCAAAATTCTCTCGCTCCCCTTCATTGTGACGTTCGAAAATCTCCGCGACTAGCTTCGTCTGTAGCGGAATACCTGTGAATTCATTACTTCGATCTTTGATCGAATCGGCAAGTGTCCGTATTATTGCTACAGTATACTTTCTTATACGATCCTCGTCTGTCGGATTCAAATAGTGATGCGAGTTTTCGAACTTAGTCGTCCAGAAGCTGGTCAAAAATCTTTCTTGATCGTCTGTTGAAAATGGCCGTATCTCATAAGAGAATGCATTCAACTTAGCTTCCAATAATCTTTTGGTATGTGGTCTCGTAGCGACCAATAATTTCCTTATGCCATAATTTGCAAGTGCTTCCAGCATATCAATCACGGTTTTCTCATACGTGGGACTTATTTCGTCGAATCCGTCGAATATGAGCGCCACGTTATGATTCCTCTTTATGATTCTTTTGAAAACTTTTCGTGAAAAGTTATTTTCGTCACTCAATAGTTTTTCCACCAAGAATTCTATTGCCCCATCGATACTAACTAGATCGTACCTTGGCGTCTTCTTTACTTCTGCTAGGGCGGTTGAGAAGTGGGTCAAATTAATTTTCAGTACCAGCATATCATGCTCGTTCTCCTTCATCTCCGATGCTAAATAAGTCAGCATTGTAGACTTTCCCATCCCTGCTGTATCCGAAATGATCACGGGCTCGTTTTGGGCTGTGATATGATTTTCGTTAAAATCTGTCATACCTGTCCTTTCATTGATGTGTATACTACTCTCCCTATCATCCTTGTGCTGCATCAAATAGGTTATACTTCCTTGAGACTTCTCCCATATGTATTTTTCTTGCTCTTTTTTCAACCAATGAACGTTACGGTCTTTATGTTTTTCGCACAGAGCGTCGAATTGTTCCTTCTCTTCATTCCTAGCCAGAGTATTAAAGTTCGTTTCACCAAAGAGTTTTCCGTCAATGCCGCTAATGGCGAGTAAATCCGGTATTTTTTTGTCTTTCAGAATATCTTCTTTGATGACCACACGTCGGAAAATCGTACGACTTACGTAATAATCTCCAACATCTTCCAGCCCATGCAGTTCACAACCGATTTGTAGCTCTGTTTCAGAAATAAGCCTAACCAAGCTCTCCACATCCATGCTTGAGAGATCATTCAGTTCATCTTTTCTCAGATTATCCAAGTTCTGGATGTCCAACAGCTTCGCGAAGTTTGTGCTAATTTTTTTTCCCTGAAATTTAGTGACTCGTTTTCCTAACAGTTTCTTCTGTGATTCCTTAATGAGATTTTCGAAGCTGTATTCAGTATCATTCACACGACAAGTTTCACAATCGAGTTGACATTCAGAACCCAAATCTTCATCTCCCTGGGTGATGAGAATCATTTTGCTGTGAACATTCTCCGCCATAATCTTACGAATCGGATCCCACAATGACTGTAATTTTTGTTTGGCATTGGTTGACTCACAGTCGACGATTAACAAATTCCGATTGGCCGACCCTTTGAGAATCCCTGACACTAGCGGAGATCTTCCTGACAATGCTTCTACAGGTACGAAGGTGACGATTTCGTTTTTATACGCTTCTTGTCTTTTTGCGAGGGTTTGAAAAACCTGCAAAGCTGTCAACAAAGTTTGTTTCTTAGAGATTATTTTCAACAATTGTTTCGAACCATTATTAGGACGGTCTATAAAATTCTGTATTTCCGTATTCACACTGTTAAACTGAATGCCAAGTTCCTCGAGCTTTTTCATATGAACTTCGCTCACACCACTGGTTTTTATGGCGTCAAGGTCACCTCTTATTTTAGTGAAGAATTCGTCAGCGTGCACTCGGGTCAGCCATACACCCTTCTTGGCTTTGAACCAATTGAAAAGTTCCATTCGAAATGAATCGCTCACGATGTCGGCTTCGAGTAGATTGAACTCGGCGCGAATGTCGCGTTCTATAATTTCGCCAAGTTCTATTACGTTCGGTTGGTTTACGGCCAGAATAAATTCGTCCAGAAAGCGTAAGATTTCATCATCCGTAACCTTGCCTCCGGATTTTGTTCTCAACGTTTTCCACATGGCAGACGGATTATCTATCTGAAGTTTGTAGCGTCGCGGCTGCTTCTCACTATTCGTCACATTTATTGGATTCAGAAGATTGTCGGTCCCCGTTTCCGGTATGACAGTGATATTGCTTTTTTTCAAATCGTTCACTTCAAGGTCGACATTAGTGTACAATATGAAGTCCTTCGACTTATTCGGAACGAACGTTGCATTTCTTTTAATTTCACGCCAAGAAATGAAATAGTGCAGCAAGCTGAAGTCCTTATTCTTCTTTTCTTTTTGCGTTAAATCCTTAGCGGTGATCCCACTGACCTGTTCAACCTCTTGACCCACTTCATCTTCCACCATTCTAGTCCATTTACCCAGTTTTTCGTTTTCTCTATGTTTGACTTGTAATAATCGATACCTTAAGTCTCCATTACTATCCTCAGAACGCAAAACTATATCGTCGAATTTCCCAGCCTCGCGCATTTCTGTCGCTAACTGGAACGGGTGTTTCAACTCCCGTACACGATACATGATGTTTATCAACAGAAGCAGTTGATAATCATACCCGTGAAACGATTGCTTCAAGCCGCTAGATGTATTGTGTGGCTCTTTTGTTGCTGTCATTCTGCCTTGTCTTTTAGTGTGTTCGATAGGTTCGTCACCAGCGATACGTTCTCTATTCGATCGCTGCTCATCTGACATGACGTCGCGTTGGAGATCAGCTTGAGAAGTATCAATCGATCCCATTTCGCTGAGGCTTCCATCGAAGCTGCTATCTTGAACAACAGCGGTACGATTTCGAATCGTACTATTCAGAGAGGGATTCAGTGAAGGATTGTGACTGGATAGATCACTATTCCGCGAAGTGGAAGGTTCGTCCAAGGTACAAATGATGTCTCGTCTGCCAAGAGCCGTAGCCAACATTATTGCCGTATGACCGTTACGATTGGGAATATCAGTCCGTGCTTTGTTTTTCCAGAGGAATTCAGCGACCATTGGGTAGCCCCCTTCCACTGCCCAGTGTAACGCGGTATTCCCATTTTTGTCCACGGTATCAATATCTGCGTCTTCGTCCAGACATTCCTTTACGTCCTCGATTCTCTTTTCCTCGGATATTGTCTTCGTTTTGCTCGGCTTCTTACTCACTGCAGCTATCAAAGCCATGTTCCACCCTGAATTGCCATCACTGTCGAATGAAGTCATTTTCTAACTTCTTACCCTGTGCGGCACACTCAGTTATCTTCTTCAACTGGCAATCATAGACGGTGCTCTGTAATAAATCGATTATTGGTTATTCATCTCGTTTTCACTCTGTGATATAATCGGGTGCATCAATGTTTATAGAATAAGGCATTCAGAATTTTTTAATTTTTCATTCGCACTCACCTTCGCTAATTACAAATGATTTTTTTTCTCTCGAAGTTCTTATCGACGATCGGTTCCCCGCGCTAGACACCAAAAATACTTGGATCGACGCTATTTGAATCCTGAAACAACCACAAAGATCAATAATTAACTATTACAGAGAAACTGGCATTTCTACCGCTCAGGTGAATCTGAACACATGTTGAAACAGATTCGGCCTGGTATTACTCAGATTTTGATTCCTGATAAGTCGTGTTTGATTCGATTTCGAATGAATTACCTTTGCAATAACTTTGACCAGAAACCCCAGTTTCATCACATTTGAAATAAAATTATAAATTTCCGCCAGAAGTGAAAGAATAACAGTATTTTCTATCATCGTCGACTTATATAGCTTTACTCCAGGAATGCATCTCTCATCTCCCCACCATAATATTCCCTCTGATAAACGATTACCACACCAAATATGACGTGATATGCTGTATCTACCGAATAATCATATGGTTTTACCGATATTATCCTCGGAATGATGTTGGAGGTTGACAATTCTTGCTTTCGGGAAGAATATTTCACGAACAAACTCTGAGCCAGGGAAAAAAGAAATTAAAATTTTTCCAGCAAGAGTTGGGAGACTCTCCAACCACAGATTATGAAAAACTATAGCTACTCTCAACATTTTTTCCCTCGTTTTCCGCTTCGAAATAAGCGCGGGACTATGACTGTGGATATAGAATCGAGTCTCCATAATAAGACAATTTTCTTAAGTGTTAGCCTCAGCAAACATCGCTATAGCACACAATTTTCAATAGAGCGAGTTCCGCTGATAATTGGCTGATACATGGTCGGCAGAGTTACGACGCTAACGCTAAAAAAATGTCTCGTCTTTGCACCGCCCGAGACTCGACCGAGTCTGTATACCCTAATGCCCGAACGAGAGCTAAACAGCGTGTTGGAAAACATTATTTTCCCAATAATTTACGGCTCGCTATACACACGGAATTGTAATATTTATTGTCGGATATAGCCATGAAATGCTTTCACTCAAGCCCTATCTCAATGGAATCGGTGAACGGAGAGCTGAGGTGTGATTATGCAACGTACTTTGGAATACTCGTTTTCATAAAAAAAATTTCACCTCCTTCCTCAGTCAGATCGCTGTGACCAAAAGCTTTCGATCTATAAATGAGTAATGAGTAGCCTCCCTGAGAGCTAACTGGATCAAATACGATTAAATTTGATCTAATCCATTTTTCCCCGGCAAAGGCCTTAACAGACGATAACCTAGTGTTGCATTGATTGCGCGCGCGACTGAACCATCCGTACATTCGGTTTCCCGCGCATCTATCCAGATTACCAGACACTAAATTTAAATCCTACTTTTCTGGTATCGAGGGAATTCACGTACGTTTCTGTGAACATGCAGAGACGTTGGATACAGCAGCAAAAATGATACAGCCGGACTTCCTCGGTTGGAACCTTTTGTCGATAAATAAAAACCATGCAACCGGTTTGAAACGCGTGTAAGACTGGTTGTATGCAATCAGGCGCTTCTGTTCTCCAAAGGTAGTGTTTGAGTTATATTATCGTGATAACAAAGTTTTGAAAAAAAATTCAATTGTCAATATCTCGAGAACTGATTAAGGGAACCAGTACAGTGACTTTTTGAGAAATTATCATAGTCCGAAATCACTTTATTTCATAACCAAAGTTCATTTCACATCAAAATATTTTTCTTTTTCAAAATCATGTGTCGTAAGGATTTTAGAGCACCGTTGGACCGATTCAGGTCATCTTGGATTCATTTTCTTCAGAAAACAAATCCTCATCATGTGAATGTAGGAATTTTGAAATAAAAAATTATGTCATAAGTTATGATCAATTTACCAAATTTACAAAAATTATTATCACTCATTTCTTAAATAACTTGCCCAAAACGAAAATTTTTGAAAATTCCTACATTCACATGATGAGGATTTGTTTTCTGAAGAAAATGAATCCAAGATGACCTGAATCAGTCCAACGGTGCTCTGAAATCCTTACGACACATGATTTTGAAAAAGAAAAGTGTTTTGATGAGAAATGAACTTTGGTTATGAAATAAATTGATTTCGGACTATGATAATTTTTCGAAAAGTCGCTGTACTGGTCCCCTTAACAGATTTCAATAACTCTGGTCTCAATCGATGGGATTTCCTCCAACTTGAATGTGATTGAATTTCGAAATCGTCTCTGTCTCTTTTAATTAAACAGTTTGATTGATAATCCTTGTTTCGTTTCCATCAGTGATCGACTATACTGCAAGTTTTTTGATTTCAGTGACATTCACATAAAAGTAAGCCATATCGAACAATCGATTTCTCGCCTACGACTGCTGCACTTCACCGAAACATTTAGAAATTTCTCTAATGAATAAGTTGATGTGTTGATTAAAGAATGAAAGTTGAATCGAATAGGTTACAGTGCCGGATTAGCCACGTAGCAAGAGTAGCAAATGCTACGGGCCCCGCGACTTGGGGGGCCTCGCGCCTTCAATTTTATCAGCTGATAACGGAAAATTCATCAGAATTGTGCTTTCCAAATGTAGAAATAATGTTACGCATTTACTTGATTTTGATGATCACCAATTGCAGCGGAGAACGTTCTTTTTCAACATTAAAGCGCATTAAAAATGAGTCAAGACCCATCCCTAGTCACCCACCTCCTTTTGGGCGAAACGTGTCACATTTCGATTTTTATCCGAACTCACAGGACCCCTATTCTGTAACTTTTGATCCGATGGATTCGATGAGTTCACGATCGAGTGTGACGTCAGCAACCGATAAGATTTCAAGAAAGCTAAATCTAACCGATAGAAAACAAGACAAAACAAGCCGATCCGATCGTTTCGTTAACGAAAAGTTACAGAATAAGCGTCCAGAAAACGCAAAAACAAAATGCACAGCGCCAATTCAAATTCAATTCCGAACACATACGTCCAAAACCATGTTCGTTTCGTGCAAAACCCTTACGGAAAAAACCCTAAAATTTCAGGGGTAAATTTGTTACCGTCAAGTTTTGGGGGTCTACCATGATAACTCAGGGCTTACCCTCAAATTTCGATTTTTTTATCGAATAAAGATACCCCCAAATACAGGGTGAATCCTGAGTTTTCATGGTGAACCCCCAAAACTTGAGGGTGGCGAATTTACACCTTGAACTTGAGGGTTTTTATTCCGTAAGGGAATATAGAGTCTAAAGATTGTTTTCGCGTAATTCTAATGTCAATTCCCTCGACAAATTACGTAAGAACAATATGTTGACTCTATTTTCGCATGAAACTAACAATATTTTGAACGTATGTGTTCGGAATTGAATTTGAATCGGCGCTGTGCATTTTGTTTTTGCGTTTTCGATGTCTGGGCTCGGATGATAATCGAAATGTGATACATTTCGACCAAAAAGAGGTGGGCGACTAGGGATGGGTCTTAAGAAACACAATGGAACAAGAACGTCTGAATGACCTTCTTTTAATGAACATAGAAAATGATTCACTTAGAAATATTGATTTTACTAGTGTTATCTCTAAATTTGCCCACATTAAATCACGAAAGGTTTTTTTTTTTTGTAAATGTGCTGTTTTATTTTATATCCTGAACTTGATACCTAAAGCAAACCAAGGGCCTCTTGTTCGCACTTGCTACAGGCCCCGCGCTGTCTTAATCCGGCACTGAATAGGTATCTAATTTGTTGATTGTGCGATGATTTTTTTTAGTTTCTCATCATATTCTGGTATTCATGTAGCTCTTCCCGCTGGCCTTTCGACGTGGCTGCTCTTATATTCGATATGTTAACACACATTTCGCAAGTTGAACCTCGTTATATTGCATGGTGCGGGCCAGTAGGGGAGAGACATTCTGAGAAATGGCAATATAGCGAGTGCCTTCTCCACCCAACATCTTATCTCGAAACCACAACAGACGTGAGACCATAACAACCAAGTATACTCGCTTGCCGCGCAACATACACTACGTATCTGAGCATGAAGCTGAAGTTCCTAACGTTATTGTAACACGAGATTTTTAAAACAAATGAGGCGCAATTCACTCCGCGCACACCTATACACTCTCACCAGTGAGAATGTGTATTCGTGTACATACATTCATTTTTTTCAGGAAAAATGCCGATCCGGACTGATAGTCCATACAGAGATGTTCTGTGGAAACCGGTCAGTCTAATGGAGGCGCACTTACTTTTTTTTCGTCAATGACAACGCTGTCAAAGCGATCTACTGATTTTTCATATGCCTATGACTGATACCTTCAGTCGACTTAGCGGAAGCTGTCACGTCGTAGGTTATGAACTGTCATATTAGAATAATGTTTAATTGAATTATTATTAATAATTATTAATATTAATAATTATCAATATCAATAATTATTAATACTTATTATTAATAATATTAGGTTTAATTCTTATAAATAATAATTAACAATATTATTAGGTTATAAATAATTGTCTTGGTGAAATTTAATTATCAATAATTATTAATACTTGTTATTAATATTATTACGTTTGATTATTAATTATTATTAATAATAATTTTCAATATTATTAGGTTATAAATAATTGTCTTGGTGAAATTGACACATCTGGTAGTCATAAATTTAATAAGTCAATAGCACAGGATATCTATTCGTTACGAATTCATTTCAGGTGTGAATTCCTGTTTATTTACCACATTAATTGCAATCGAGCATTTCTTCGGTGACTGACTGACCCGTTGCATCTCTTCGACAAGTAGGGTTACGAACATAGCGAGGTGAATATCTTCATCGAGCATACAATATTGTGTAATTAAATTGTGATATCGTTCCTAATACAACGGTTATCTATTTCTGATTGCAGATTTCAATTTCTATTTATTTCAAACATTATTAGGTTATCAATAACTGTCTTGGTGAAATTCACACGTCTGGTAGTAATAAAGTTAATAAGGCAATAGCATACGATATTGATTCTTTATAAATTCGTTTCAGGTGTGAATTTCTCTTTATTTGCTGATAAGTACGAAAACAGTCCTGCATAAGTGATGTGTTGGTCCATCAATGTGTGTTCAAGTTTCATCGAGTGAAAAATGAATTTAAATTATTGTTCCTATCAGCTTGCTCCTCATCGTCTGACAGAATATTGAGCCACTCTCGACGCTGGCTTTTTCCCGTTTTCTTCGAGTACTCATAGTACTAATTTGGGTTGTTTTTTGCGCTCACCTGATGCGTTGCATCTCTTCGACAAGTAGGGTTACGAACATAGCGATGTGGATACCATTCATCGAGCAATATAATATAACAATATTGTGTAATAAGTTCATAATACAACAGTATACGATAGTATTTCATAGATAAGTAGTGATAAATTATTATTATTGATTAGTAGTGTTAAATTGATTGCAGATGTCAATATCTATTTATTTCAAACATTGTTAGATTACAAATAACTGTCTTGATGAAATTTACACATCTGGTAGTAATAAAGTAAATTTTCTAAAATTCAACACAATTTTATGTTTATTCAGTTATAACAATAAAATTCGATAATTCGTAATACATGTGAAGGAAATAGAAAAAAAAAAAAAAAAAATAACAATTCAATAACGCTGTCGAAGAAAGGGTGAACATGGTTTTGCGAAGAATCCGGGACGACCGCGTCCAGCGATGGATACCGTGCGAAATATTGTAACAACCCATATTAGTACTATGAGCCCTGGTAGAAAATTGAACGGAATATGGCCAGAATCCGTTGAATTTTCTGCTCGGTGGGCAGATTCTGGGCAGAAAATATGGCCAGAAACCCCGCGGTCTGACGACGGATTCTGGTGAAGGATCTGGTCAAGTCATCAGCTGTTCATACACATACATAACCTACAGTCCTGAACTTTGTATGTATGCGTGTACGTGTGACACACGGCAAACTTCCAGAGTCAGTGGGAGAGAAAAAGAGAGAAAGAGGAATAGTGAGAAAGAGATAGAGATACCTGCGTGCGCATCCACCTATAGCTATGTATAAGGGTAAATTAACCGTGGCTTCTGATTTTTGGTACACTAAACGTAATGGATTCTGATCCGGACGAGTTGGACAATTCTAGAAACAGCCAATCGGCGCTCTGGATTTTTTTAATCCAGAGCGCCTATTGGCTGTTTCTAGAATTGTCCAACTCGTCCGGATCAGAATCCATTACGTTTAGTGTACACGTGTCATCGGCATACTATGTTTGAAATATATATTTATAAATTTTAAGTTCAGAGGTGTTGAGCACGATCATTTTCATTCATTTTTCCAGCTTGTAACATTGGGTTTACATAACCTCAAACATAGGAGCTAGGAATCATTCACCAGATTTTGGTCAGATACTGGCCAAATACACCATGAATATCTGGGCAGATTCTGCCCAGATGATCTGCCCAGAATCTGTTAAAAGGCCAGATCGTCTGGTCAATTTTCTACCAGGGAGTACTCGAAGAAAACGGGAACAAGCCAGCGTCGAGAGTGGCTCAATATTCTGTGAGACGATGAGGAGCAAGCTGATAGGAACAATAATTTAAATTCATTTTTCACTCGATGAAACTTGAACACACATTGATGGACCAACACATCACTTATGCAGGACTGTTTTCGTACTTATCAGCAAATAAAGAGAAATTCACACCTGAAACGAATTTATAAAGAATCAATATCGTATGCTATTGCCTTATCAACTTTATTACTACCAGACGTGTGAATTTCACCAAGACAGTTATTGATAACCTAATAATGTTTGAAATAAATAGAAATTGAAATCTGCAATCAGAAATAGATAACCGTTGTATTAGGAACGATATCACAATTTAATTACACAATATTGTATGCTCGATGAAGATATTCACCTCGCTATGTTCGTAACCCTACTTGTCGAAGAGATGCAACGGGTTAGTCAGTCACCGAAGAAATGCTCGATTGCAATTAATGTGGTAAATAAACAGGAATTCACACCTGAAATGAATTCGTAACGAATAGATATCCTGTGCTATTGACTTATTAAATTTATGACTACCAGATGTGTCAATTTCACCAAGACAATTATTTATAACCTAATAATATTGATAATTATTATTAATAATAATTAATAATCAAACGTAATAATATTAATAACAAGTATTAATAATTATTGATAATTAAATTTCACCAATACAATTATTTATAACCTAATAATGTTGTTAATTATTATTAATAAGAATTAAACCTAATATTATTAATAATAAGTATTAATAATTATTGATATTGATAATTATTAATATTAATAATTATTAATAATAATTCAATCAAACATTATTCTAATATGACAGTTCATAACCTACGACGTGACAGCTTCCGCTAAGTCGACTGAAGGTATCAGTCATAGGCATATGAAAAATCAGTAGATCGCTTTGACAGCGTTGTCATTGACGAAAAAAAAGTAAGTGCGCCTCCATTAGACTGACCGGTTTCCACAGAACATCTCTGTATATTCTAATCTTGATAAATGATAACTGGTGAACGGAGAGTTAGATAATTCCGGGACTTCGGCATAGTCTTTCTGTGACCCCTTCCCCTTCCTGAAAAAATCACGATTGAAATCGAATTCCCGGAAGCCGCCCTTAACAGGAATAATTGATATATTTTGATCTAAAAAAATAATAACTGGTGAACGGAGAGTTAGATAATTCCAGGACTTCGACATAGTCTTTCTGTGACCCCTATCCCATCTTAAAAAAATCGCGATCGAGATCGAATTCCCGGAACCCACTCTTAACTCCAACAGTTTATATATTTTGATCTGAAAAAATAATAACTGGTGAATGGAGAGTTAGATAATTCCGGGACTTCGGCATAGTCTTTCTGTGACCCCTACCCTCTCGTAAAAAAATCACGATTAAAATCGAATTCCCGGAAGCCGCCCTTAACAGGGATAATTGATATATTTTGATCTAAAAAAATAATAACTGGTGAACAGAGAGTTAGATAATTCCGAGACTTCAACATAGTCTTTCTGTGACCCCTACCCCCTTGTAAAAAAATCACGATTAAAATCGAATTCCCGGAAGCCGCCTTTAACGGGGATAATTGATATATTTTGATCTAAAAAAATAATAACTGGTGAACGGAGAGTTAGATAATTCCGGGACTTTGGCATAGTCTTTTTGTGACCCCTACCCCGTCTCAAAAAAATCGGGATCGGAATCGAATTCCCGGAAGCCACCCTTAACAGGGATAATTGATATATTTTAATCTAAAAAAAAAAAAATAACTAGTGAATGGAGAGTTAGATAATTCCGGGACTTCGGCATAGTCTTTCTGTGATCCCCACCCCCTCGTAAAAAAATCACGATTGAAATCGAGTTCCCGGAAGCCGCCCTTAACGGGGATGATTGATATATTTTGATCTAAAAAAATAATAACTGGTGAACGGAGAGTTAGCTAATTCCGGGACTTCGGCATAGTCTTTCTGTGACCCCTTCCCCTTCCTGAAAAAATCACGATTGAAATCGAATTCCCGGAAGCCGCCCTTAACAGGAATAATTGATATATTTTGATCTAAAAAAATAATAACTGGTGAACGGAGAGTTAGATAATTCCGAGACTCCGGCATAGTCTTTCTGTGACCCCTACCCCCTCGTAAAAAAATCACGATTAAAATCGAATTCCCGGAAGCCGCCCTTAACGGGAATAATTGATATATTTTGATCTAAAAAAATAATAATAATTATAACGGCTCATATATTTTGATCTAAAAAAATATTAACTGGTGAACGGAGAGTTAGATAATTCCGGGACTTTGACATAGTCTTTCTGTGACCCCTATCCCATCTTAAAAAAATCGCGATCGAGGTCGAATTCCCGGAACCCACTCTTAACTCCAACAGTTTATATATTTTGATCTGAAAAAATTATAACTGGTTATGGGAGAGTTGGATAATTCCGGGACTTCAACAGAGTCTTTCTGTGATTCCTACCCCCTTGTAAAAAAATCACGATTGAAATAGAAATACCGGAAGCCACCCTTAGCGGAGATAATTGATATATTTTGATCTAGAAAAATAATAACTGGTGAACGGAGAGTTAGATAATTCCGAGACTTTGGCATAGTATTATTATTATTATTATTATTATTATTATTATTATTATTTTTTTTCGATCAAAATATATGAACCGTTGGACTTAAGGGTGGGTTCCGGGAATTCTACCTCGATCGCAATTTTTTTAGGAAGGGGTAGGGGTCACAGAAAGACTATGCCGAAGTCCCGGAATTATCTAACTCTCCATTCACCAGTTATTATTTTTTTAGATCAAAATATATCAATTATTCCTGTTACGGGCGGCTTCCGGGAATTCGATTTCAATCGTGATTTTTTCAGGAAGGGGAAGGGGTCACAGAAAGACTATGCCGAAGTCCCGGAATTATCTAACTCTCCGTTCACCAGTTATTATTTTTTTAGATCAAAATATATGAGCCGTTGGAGTTAAGGGTGGGTTCCGGGAATTCTACCTCGATCGCGATTTTTTTAGGAAGGGGTAGGGGTCACAGAAAGACTATGCCGAAGTCCCGGAATTATCTAACTCTCCATTCACCAGTTATTTTTTTTTTTAGATTAAAATATATCAATTATCCCTGTTAAGGGTGGCTTCCGGGAATTCGATTCCGATCCCGATTTTTTTGAGACGGGGTAGGGGTCACAAAAAGACTATGCCAAAGTCCCGGAATTATCTAACTCTCCGTTCACCAGTTATTATTTTTTTAGATCAAAATATATCAATTATCCCCGTTAAAGGCGGCTTCCGGGAATTCGATTTTAATCGTGATTTTTTTACAAGGGGGTAGGGGTCACAGAAAGACTATGTTGAAGTCTCGGAATTATCTAACTCTCTGTTCACCAGTTATTATTTTTTTAGATCAAAATATATCAATTATTCCTGTTAAGGGCGGCTTCCGGGAATTCGATTTCAATCGTGATTTTTTCAGGAAGGGGAAGGGGTCACAGAAAGACTATGCCGAAGTCCCGGAATTATCTAACTCTCCGTTCACCAGTTATTATTTTTTTAGATCAAAATATATCAATTATCCCTGTTAAGAGTGGCTTCCGGGAATTCAATTCCGATCCCGATTTTTTTGAGACGGGATAGGGGTCACAGAAAGACTTTGCCGAAGTTTCGGAATTATCTAACTCTCCGTTCACCAGTTATCATTTATCAAGATTAGAATATATGGACTATCAGTCCGGATCGGCATTTTTCCTGAAAAAAATGAATGTATGTACACGAATACACATTCTCACTGGTGAGAGTGTATAGGTGTGCGCGGAGTGAATTGCGCCTCATTTGTTTTAAAAATCTCGTGTTACAATAACGTTAGGAACTTCAGCTTCATTATCTGAGCATAAGTGAGGGGACGTGAATTGTGTAAGTGAGAGTACGTGTGAGGAAAAAACCGGCAGCCGAGCAATTTAACGCGAGACAATGTAACGAGGTTCTACTGTATTAATGAATCACACTAAAAATAATATTCTCAAAAACTCAGGTTCTCTGAGAACTGAATTACCTGTGCAATGAAATGAGTCAACCAGGAGTTGATATAATCGATAGAGGCGTAAAGAGTGGAAAATTGATTTCTGTCAAAGTTTGAACAGATTCAAGCTAGAGAAAATCCTATCGATTGATACCACCATCATTAAAACCGTTCATGAGTTTTCGAGATATCACCAATAGCATTTTTTTGTGTCATCTCTACAAAATCCTGTTCTCCGAATAACTCGAGAACTACTGGACCGATCAAATAGAAAATCTGATGATTTTTAAGTTAGAAAAAACCGCATCTATCGATAGGACAAAGTATAAAATCGGACATCGGTTTATCCCTTTTCGAGAAATCATCAAACAAAGAATTGATAACACACTCACCCAGTCGTACTTCTGGAAATGGTTGGTGATGATTCTCTGGGCTTCTCTGGGCAGAAACTTGATTGATGGAAACTATCATCTTTTGTACAGAGAATTAAAGATTGGACATCCTGAAATACACACATCGAACTACATCAGTCAAAACATTGGGCATGCGACGTAGTGATAAATGCGAGATAAATGCGATTATTTATCAACCCCATAAAAAGCATCTCCAGTGCAGCATAAAACTTTCGCCAAGTACATTGATGCGATCATTTACCCAGAAAAAATTCATTCTCATGCCTATAATTATGCCTGTATCTATTTTCTACAAAAATTATTCTCTCGTGAAAAAAAAAGACCGGAATCAGATGCTACTGCGAAGCACCTACATCATCACATGTACTTTTCCTCAAATTGATAATCGGGCCAGAAAACATAAAAAAAAATAATAATAAAAATGTTGAAAGAAAAATTTGGAGGTCGTGGTATTTGGCGGGCCGATATGTGCATAATATCACTATAGGATTATTGACACGGTTAAATTGCTATTTCCTCGTACTTGTCTACGAAAAGCCCGCCAAGTACCACTGCCTTTAAATTTTTCTTTTATCTTTTTATTTTCATTTTTTTGTTTCCTGGGCTTAGTATCGATTTGAGGAAAAGTAAATGTGATGATGCAGATGCTTGGCAGTAGCATCTGATTTCGGATCTTTTTTTTTTCACGAGGAAAGAATTTTAGTATAGAATACATTGTATAGGTATAATACATTTTTTTGGCATGAGAATTTATTTTTCGTGGCTAATGATCGCATCAATGTACTTGGCGACAGGTTTTTGCACTGGAGGTGCTTTTCATGGAGATAATACTCATCCGAATGTTGACATTGATCGATAGAATATTTGCTGGCCTGTACAGGGTGATTCATAATTCGTGACGAATCCCTTGAGGGGTTAATCCTCGTCAAAATTGGGATCGAAAGTTCCTTGGCCATTTTTCTGAAAAATGATTTTTTTCCTCGGATATTTTTTTTTCCGTCAAATAAGTTTTTCTCGAACAATTTTTATTTTTTATATTATTTGTCAATTTCAAAGAATCCCATATGATGCCGATGAGTTTTTTTTTTTTCAATATAGAGAGATTTCTCAGTGAAAGTTTCTTATTTGGTGGAAGATGGTAAAAAAATATGTTATCCAAATATGGGTCCAAGGAAAAAGATCATTTTTCGGAAGAATGGCTAAGAAACTTCCGATCCTAATTTTGACAAGGATGAATCCCCCAAGAGATTCGTCACGAAAAAAAAAAAAAAAATTATTGAAAAAAAAATTATTTGTTGGAAAAAAAAATTTCCAAGGAAAAAAATCATTTTTCAGAAAAATGGCTAAGGCACTTTCGATCCCAATTTTCACGAGGATTAATTAACCCTTCAAGAGATTCGTCACGAATTCCGAATTACCCTGTAGAGTAATCGAGTCTATAATAATTTGCTTTTATACGATTATTATTCCATCCCCGCACCGTAACATTGACAAGTAGGTTTAAACGATTTATAAGTTTGAAAGATTTTTCACCAAGAAAGATGATGATGATGAAAGATGATTTGAGATAACCACGCGGTGATATAGGTTCACTGACGAGTTTAGCCTGGTTTGATCGCGACATCACTCGGAGTATATTATTTAAACACGCATGCAGCGTCTGGGAATTAGCCTTCACGCTGGGCTACTTGTAAGTCATTGGCATATCCACATACTTTCTCGGGTCAGGGTCGAGAGGCGGAGGAAAAAATTATCGTCGTTCTCTAGCTTGGAACAGCCTGATTCATCGTTTAACTAAAAAGTCGTCGAGAAATTCGACGCGTCTACTGTATGGATTTCACATCGTTCAAACAATTTGGCACATTTTATACAAGTCCAGTCAAATGAGGAAAAAAAAGTGGAAAACGGACGTATGGGCTATTTTTTTTTTTATTTTTTAAACAAATTATTCACAGTCTTGAAAAGTTGCGCAACATTTGTTAATTTTCAAATTGAGGAAAATTAATGCGTTTCGCGATATATTTTCATGAATATCTCCGCTTCAACGTGAATTTTGAGGAAAATGACGGTCAACTTTTTCGATCAAGATAAAACTTCCCACAAAATGAGACTAGTTGAATGGTCAAAACTTCAAAATTCAATCTACAGCGAGCGCGAATTTGGAAAAATTGGGCTTTTTTCACACTTTTGTAATGACTTCCAAACTTTTTAGATAATCTGAATATTCCTGAGAACGAATGTTCATGTGAATATAAAAAAGTGTGCGGAACACAGTTATAGTTGATCCAACAGTTTTTAAGATATTAATTTTTGAAAAATTACCAGCGCCTTAATTGCAAATCGTGCCATGGAAAAACAAATTTTTTTCGCTGAGCGAAAATTTTTGTGCACATACTTCGAAGTGTGTAGTATCGTTTGGAACTTCAAATATATGAAAATTTTCATTTTTCCATGTCTTAAGAAATATTCCAGACAAACGTAAGAAATTACAGGACAAGAAAAGGGGAATAACTTTATGATTCTACGTGTTTTGAACTTGTCCGTCACGTACTCGATTGGTACTTGGGAAAACAAGTGTTTAAAAAAAAAAACATGTTTCGATCGGATCAGTGGTTCCAGAGATATGGAGAATAACGCGTTTCGGCTAATAACAACGAAAGTAAGAAATATTTCAAGTTGAAACTTCACATGCAACTTCCTAAATATATACGTAATTTAGTTGTAAAGATATTTGATCGGAAGATATGCATTCCTAAGTAATCTCTAATTAATGGGAGATTTGTGCGGTCGCAAGCATTTTACGGCTGGGCGCCAGTGAAGGGGGTCGCTTTCCCTCTCTCGTGCGCGCTCGGTCTCTCTCGCTCTCATTGGGACAATCCGCAGAGAGCGGATTCAACATTTGATGCAATATAACTTTTTGTAAATGCGTTGTGCTCAGTATCTGTGGAATCACTGATCCAATCGAAACATTTTTTTTTTTTTTTTCAAACACTTGTTTTCCTAATTACTAATCGAGTACGTAACGGAGAATTCCAAAACACGTGAAATCACGAAGTGATTCCCCTTTTTTTGTCCTGTAATATCCTATGTTTGTCTGAAATATTTTTTAAAACATGGAAAAATGAAATTTTATTATATTTATAAACTTCCAAACGATACTACACACTTCAAAGTGTGTAGTACACAAAAATTTTCGCTCCATGAAAAAATTTTGTTTTTCCTAGGCAAGATTTGCAATGAGGGCACTGAAAATTTTTCAAAAATTAATAACTCGAAAATTGTTGGATCAGCCATAACCGTGTTCCGCACGCTTTTTCATATTCACATGAACATTCATTCTCAGGATTATTAAGATTATCTAACAAGTTTTGAAGTCATTACAAAAGATTGAAAAAAAAAAAACGCCCAATTTTTCTAAATTCATGCTCGCTGTAAATTGAATTCTGAAGTTTCGACCATGCAACTAGTTTTATTTTGTAGGAAATTTTGTCCCGATCAAAAAAGATACCCATCATTTTTCTCGAAATACACGTTGAAACGGGGATATTCATGAAAATGTATCGCAAAACGCCTCAATTTTCTTCAATTTGTTAATTATTGACAAATGTTTCGCAACTATTTAAGACTGTGAATAGTTCGTTTCATCTCTATGTTAAGCCGGCGACACAGACTTTTCGTGTCGGCTCACCTACGGAGATCGTGACCAGTGTCCTGTCACTCACACGCAGCGCCGACCAATCACAGCTATGTGTGAGCGATCGTGGCGCCTGTAGGTGAGGCCGGACACGGGACACGAAAAAAAAAAAAAAAAAAAAAAAAACCAGCCGATATGTCCGTTACCGATTTTCAGGCACTTTTCAAATTAATCCGACTTGACTAGACGTAGAAGTTCGGAAAAATCACCAAACGACAGTTTTCTCCCAACGTTTATTTTCTTTTTTTAAATACATACCTTTTTAATGCTTGAGTCTCTGCGTGTAGCCACGTAGCATGGATGTTCGTAGCGGCAGCTCTGTGACACGTTTGATGCACATCACTGCTGCAAATAGCGCGAATCACTCGCTTACAACGCACCAGCTTGATAATTTCGTTCCGCGCAATCAATGCAGAGGGAGACCTAGGTGCCACAGTAGTGGCATGTCCTATATATATTTTGCGACGTCAGAAGCGATGAATTTTCGTCGACAAATTGAGCCTAAACGGGAGGACGAATTTCACGGAAACAATTTTTTTCTAGAAGCTAAAATTAAACTGTACTGAGCTTGCTTAGTGATTTTTGATGTAAATTAGTTAATAATTTGTATTACGAATAGACGAAAATTATATTACATTTATACACATCCAACATGGCGGCATCAGAATCCCTGCAATTACCGACTTGTCGTATTTTGATCGCATCTAGGAGATGAAAACATTTATCACTTAATCCAGAGAGCAAGCGCACTGTAGAAATACACACACTTTTCAGAAAAACTTATTTCACCCGTCTGCTTTCCGTAAATAAGGCTGCATTTGTCGACGAAATTTTCAGGTGACACGAGGCAGAACATGATGCAGAAGAAGTCTGTAATTTAGTTTACCAGTCGCCACTGATATGTGCCAGTCGCGAATTTCTGACGTCCGTATACTTAGAGTAGAGTTGAGGTGGCTGGGAGTCCAAGGTCGCCAATTGCTTTGAAGAAAAAGCCAATCAAGGAATAGATAATCGCTGAAACAACTGAATCATTGGACATTGGGCTACCTCAATGTAACTCGAAGTGTACGGATGATAGGAATTCGCCCTGTGTGTTTTGACAATCAACAATTGAAGACAAGGAAATCCTGACTCTATGATAACGCTCAACGATAGTTTTTGTTTGATATCGGTTTGAAACCCGGCTAAACTATCCAGGTGGCGCTGTGCCGAATGCTAAATTTTGGATCAAGTTCTGTGGCACCTCCAGTCGTAGCTTAGCGCACATAACAATTTACAGCGATTGATCGATGAAGCATAGCGTCCTAAATCGGTACGTCCATAAAACAGCGCGGTACCTTGTCGGCAATATAGAACACACACTACTTACTGTAGATGAATAGAATGGAAAGTTTGGATCTTCAGTCCGTTCTACTGACAGATATCGCTCGCGCTATTTTACCGCCGTGGTATACAAGGATGTGTAGTTGAATTTTAGTTCCAAAATTGACTTCCGCCGCGGATTAAAGAAGTCTGCAATCTCTTTTGTACAAAATATAGTATATTGCGTTGCTAGGGACGAAAGTTGGCGATTGCGACGAGTGTGAAGTTTGCCGCCCGAGCGAAGCGAGGGCTGCAATCACACGAGTTGCAATCGGCAACTGTTGGCCATAGTAACGCACGATATTTTTTATAATAAGTGCATGAATGTGGGGCGTGCATGTCAGTAGCGGGACGTTCCCAAGGGACGAAAGTGAAATAATTGTGGACTGCGCATGCGTCAACCTTACTTTCGTCCCTGGTATGCATTCAGCCACTTTCGTCCCGCTAAACTGACATGCAACGCCCCACTTTTCATGCACGTGTTATAAAATAGTATATTACTCACCTAGGGAGGGAAAGTAGGCTAACCCAAACTGCGTGTGAGATTGACACCCGAGCCGAAGGCGAGGGTGACAAAAACGCAGTTTGGGATGGCTTTTTTCACTCCCGTGTGAGGTATACTATTTTTCACCACCCCCTGCATCGGAAAGAACGACTTCCCACTCACGCAAGGGAGCGAAAGTCGTACTTTCCGTGCAGGTGTGGTGAAGAATATATGATGTATAATATTGTAATTCATGATACGTGACACAAAAAACTTTATTTATGATAAAAATAAACAACAAACAAAGTATAATAAAGTCACATTATACAAGTAGACAAATGAATCAAAATAGTACATTTCAGTACGAGTACTATTTTTCATCAGGAAAGCCGAGAAATCGCGACGAAGTTGCGATTTTGAGGTTAGAATGATGAAAAGAATATTTTGATACTCGGAATTTCCGGCCAATGTAGTATATGGATACACATTTTCATTTCACTAAACATTCCTCACGCCATTCCTCACTTCTGCTAGGGCGGTTGAAAAGTGGGTCAAATTAATTTTCAGCACCAGCATATCAGGCTCGTTATCCTTCATCTCGGATGCTAAATAAGTCAGAATTGTAGACTTTCCCATCCCTGCTGTATCCGAAATGATCACCGGCTCGTTATGGGCTGTGAGATGATATTCGTTAAAATCTTCGTTAAAATCTGTCACATCTGTCCATTCATTCATGTGTATACTCTCCCTATCATCCTTGTGCTGCACCAAATAGGTTATACTTCCTTGAGACTTCTCCCATATGTATTTTCCTTGCTCTTTTTTCAACCAATGAACGTTACCGTCTTTATGTTTTTCGTACAGAGCGTCGAATTGTTCCTTCTCTTGATTTCTATCCAGAGTATTAAAGTTCGTTTCACCAAAGAGTTTTCCGTCAATGCCGCTAATGGCGAGTAAATCCGGTATTTTTTTGTCTTTTAGAATATCTTTTTTGATGACCACATGTCGTAAAATCGTACGACTTACGTAAAAATCTCCAACATCCTCCAGTTCACAACCGATTTATAGTTCATCTTTAGCAATAAGCTCAACCAAGCTGTCTGTGTCCATTATGTTCAAGAGAACCTTCACATCTTCCCCCAGATTATCCCAGTCGGGGATTTTGGGGATGTCCAACAATTCCGCGAAGTTGATGCCATTATTTGTTCCTTGAAACTTGATGACTCGTTTCCCTAACAGCTTCTTCTGTGATTCATTGGTGAGATTTTCGAAGCTGAGTCCAGTATTGTTCACATGACAAGTTTGACGATCAAGATAACATTCCGAATCCAAATCTTTACCCGCCTGGGTGATGAGAATCATTTTTTTGTCGACGTACTTCACCATAACATCACATACCGGATTCCACAATGACTGTAAATATTGTTTGGCACTGACTGAACTCACAGTCGACGATTAACAAATTCTGATCGGCCGACCACTCGAAAGCCCGTAACACCAGCTGAGATATTTTTTGTCTCGACAATGACGACAATGTTTTTAGACGTACGAAGGTGAAGATTTCATTTTTATACAATTTTTGTCTTTGCGCGAGAATTTGACAAACCCGCAAAGCTGTTAACAAAGTTTGTTTCGGAGAAATTAGTTCCAACAACTGTTCCACCTAGGGAGGGAAAGTAGGTTTTTCACTCCCGTGTGAGGTATACTATTTTTCACCACCCCCTGCATCGGAAAGTACGACTTCCCGCTCACGCGAGGGGCCGAAACTCGTACTTTCCGTGCAGGTGTGGTGAAAAATATATTACATACATATGGATACTGTATGTAATATTAGACCGGTTCAAAAATTTCCTATGCTATTCAAATGGAAAATAGAAATCCGCGATGAGCGACCTCTAAATCTTAATATTAAGAGCTCCGCTTTTAACAGGCATCTTTTTTGGAAGACAAATTCCAAGGTGTTACTGTAGACAATGCATCCGCAAACACAACTTTTGTGGTTGAGTTATCGAAAATCTTCAATCAACGCGATGATCATTTTAATGCCAACGACAAGCAATTCCGATGTTTCGCACATATTTTGAATTTGGCTGTACAAGATATGTTTAAAATACTTAAAATTACTAATGAAATCTGTGAAGTGGATGACAGTACTGGTTCTCATGGTGATGACATGGACACAAATGAAAACGGTGAAAGAGATGACTCCGAATCAGAAGGATCATCTACAAGTACTTGTGCAAATTCATGCGTCATTCAAAAATTAAGATCACTTTTGAAAAAAATTCGAAATTCAAAACAGTGGCAGATTAAACTAAAGGCTTGTTGCGTCACCAACAATATCGCGATGCTGTCACTGAACGTAGATGTGGCTACGCGATGGAATTCCACCCATGATATCGTGAAAACGGCTCTCAAAATGAAACAAGCATTAAATTTGTTATGCCTTAATAACAAGGAGGTATCGAATTTTATTCTTACCGAGTCAGAGTGGCAAATATTGTCCAGAATTGTCCGCTTCTTACGCGATTTCAAATTATTATCGGAGACTCTAGGCGGTGAAAAGTACGTGACACTACCACAAGTCGTCATAGGTTTTAATATGCTATTGGATAAAATTGAAAAAAACAATATTTGAGCTTCATGCAGACCCGGATATAACTGACGTGGACGAAACATTTTTAAACGCACTTATCGCATGTAGGGATAAAATTATAAAACATTACGATAAGATGAATTGGATCTACTGCGTAGCGCTTATTCATGACCCTCGACATAAAACAGAGACGTTTGATTTGACTGACTGGGGTAAAAAAATGAAAGCAAAATCTATACGAGAATTTAAAGGAATCTATGGAGCTAAATATTGTCCAACTTTGACCGATCACAATAGCAGTCTTGAAAATGTGAGCAATGATGAAAATAATGACGACGACACTTTAGATTTGAACTCCCTTTTCAAAAAAACAAGACTCTTTCCCTAATAATAATGAAGTAAACGGTTATATTACATCTGAAAGAGCACATGCCAACACCAATCCATTAGCCTGGTGGAAACTGCACGAACGTCAATTTCCCAACTTAGCTCGCATGGCACGAGATATTTTGTCGACACCGGCAACCTCCGTTCCTGCAGAACGGCTTTTTTCTAGGGCCTCACTTACTATTCGGAAACATCGAAACAGACTTACTCACGAATCAGCAAAGAGCTTGCTTTGCTTGAATTCATGGATTCCCGCATGGAAAAATATATATCAGAAATATGTATGGCTTATATATCCAGTGCCGGATTAGCCACGTAGCAAGAGTAGCAAATGCTACGGGCCCCGCGACTTGGGGGGCCTCGCGCCTTCAATTTTATCAGCTGATAACGGAAAATTCATCAGAATTGTGCTTTCCAAATGTAGAAATAATGTTACGCATTTACTTGATTTTGATGATCACCAATTGCAGCGGAGAACGTTCTTTTTCAACATTAAAGCGCATTAAAAATGAGTCAAGACCCATCCCTAGTCACCCACCTCCTTTTGGGCGAAACGTGTCACATTTCGATTTTTATCCGAACTCACAGGACCCCTATTCTGTAACTTTTGATCCGATGGATTCGATGAGTTCACGATCGAGTGTGACGTCAGCAACCGATAAGATTTCAAGAAAGCTAAATCTAACCGATAGAAAACAAGACAAAACAAGCCGATCCGATCGTTTCGTTAACGAAAAGTTACAGAATAAGCGTCCAGAAAACGCAAAAACAAAATGCACAGCGCCAATTCAAATTCAATTCCGAACACATACGTCCAAAACCATGTTCGTTTCGTGCAAAACCCTTACGGAAAAAACCCTAAAATTTCAGGGGTAAATTTGTTACCGTCAAGTTTTGGGGGTCTACCATGATAACTCAGGGCTTACCCTCAAATTTCGATTTTTTTATCGAATAAAGATACCCCCAAATACAGGGTGAATCCTGAGTTTTCATGGTGAACCCCCAAAACTTGAGGGTGGCGAATTTACACCTTGAACTTGAGGGTTTTTATTCCGTAAGGGAATATAGAGTCTAAAGATTGTTTTCGCGTAATTCTAATGTCAATTCCCTCGACAAATTACGTAAGAACAATATGTTGACTCTATTTTCGCATGAAACTAACAATATTTTGAACGTATGTGTTCGGAATTGAATTTGAATCGGCGCTGTGCATTTTGTTTTTGCGTTTTCGATGTCTGGGCTCGGATGATAATCGAAATGTGATACATTTCGACCAAAAAGAGGTGGGCGACTAGGGATGGGTCTTAAGAAACACAATGGAACAAGAACGTCTGAATGACCTTCTTTTAATGAACATAGAAAATGATTCACTTAGAAATATTGATTTTACTAGTATTATCTCTAAATTTGCCCACATTAAATCACGAAAGGTTTTTTTTTTTTGTAAATGTGCTGTTTTATTTTATATCCTGAACTTAATACCTAAAGCAAACCAAGGGCCTCTTGTTCGCACTTGCTACAGGCCCCGCGCTGTCTTAATCCGGCACTGTATATATCAGAAAATGTATATTTCATATATAAGAAGATATATGAATTATATATAAAGAATATTCTATTATGGCCGCTTTTAGTATATCAAATATATATCGTTATATATTGTATATATATTCGACTATATATATTGATTATATATATTTCATATACTATGTATATATATTATTTATATGCAATATATGGCAGCTATTAAATATGATATATTATGATGTATATAGTTTATATATAAAATATATATTTTTGAATATCCGATTTATATATCGTGTATATATCTTTCGTATATATATGTAACGAGGTTTGTCAAAAAGCCTTTACGTACAAGTAACGATCATTATTTTTCACCAGGATTGCCGAGAAATTGCGACGAAGTTGTGATTTTGAGGTTAGGATGATGAAAATATATATTTTGATCAGCCGATTCTCAACTGTTATGCTGATATATTATTGATATATTTATTTTATTCTTCCGAGTATATTACCGATATATTTTTTATATATCAGGCTAATATATAATCAAAATATATAATCATGAGATATTAAATATATATGAAATATATATTTCGATTAGCCGATTCTCAACTCTTATGCTGATATATTATTAATATATTTGTTTTATTCTTCCGAGTATATTACCGATATATTTTTTATATATCAGGCTAATATATAATCAAAATATATAAGTTCAATATATCATTCGAGTATTAATTATATATATGATATATTAGTAATATATCTTGTAAATATATCCAGCCATAGATATATAAGTAGCACATATTTCTGATATATATTTTTCCATGCGGGTTACCTGCAGTCTACGTGAACAAATTAAATCTGAGGCAAGGAATTGCCAAGGAATCGTATTTTTTTCAAGCGTGCTACTCATACGTAGTTTCACTACCTATAGGATAGGTCCTAATACCATGCTTATCGATAATAATAATGAAAATATGATATCTCAAAATCCAGTCGACATTTTACTTTAAATAATAAAAATGAAGGATTTTTATTTACTTTGATTGTTTTTCATATAATGTACAATTAATAAAATAGTGTGATCTCGAAATGGATTATTCAAAAAATTAGTGTATGAAACCTAAGGCAACACTAAATACTTTATATATCAATCTCAACGCGGAGAGAGTATTTAATTTGATCTAACGATAACACGCCTAAGCGTATATAACACTCGAGATCATGGTATTCAATCATCCGACCTGTTTTAAACGAATAAATTGTTGCATCAAATCGAAAACTGAATCCCAAATCAATGCTTGAAGACCTATTTTTCGAATTAGATTGACTCGGAAAAAAGTCATTGCGGAGGCATAAAGTCGAACAACCGATCCCTCGCCTAAGAATACTGCTCTTCACCGAAACATTTATTATAATTATAGTAATTCCTCCAATGAATAAGTTTATCTGTTGATCAAAGAATGAAAATTGAATCGCATATGGAATTCATTATAATTGTACGATGATTTCCGTTAGCTTCTAACAAATTAGGACGACTCGATTTCTGTCTGACGTCTTTTTTCGAGCACACAGTTGTTCATCGTAAATTGAGATTCAGTAATGGAATATTCGACGGATAGCAAATGATGAATGCATTTTTTGAACCTCCTCCGCTTACCGTCAGATCCAGATGCCTCGTTATCTTGTTTCTCCGTTTAGATGCGAGTGTGGTTATCTGTAAGTAATCACGAATCACGCATACTCTACATTGCACGATTATTGCGAATATGAAACGAATGAATTATGTTGGAAAAAAGTGAGAGATGGATATAAGAAATTTCTTTGTGCTTATCATCACATTAAGTAGATGCGATTGGGAGAACTTGAAAACGCGGCTGCAGACTCGAGCTTGTTCTAATGAAAGCGTCTAGCTACGATTCTTCATGTGTTGTAAAAATCAATTGCAATAGCCTCGGTCGGCCTAAGGTCAGTCATATCGTAAAATTTTTAGATTTTAGTCACAAATTTCACGATTGCTTTTTCAAAAAGACAAATCGGGCCGACGCGAAGATGGAAAGACGTCCGTCTTTTCAGTTGGTATTTCAATCCGTTAAAGTGATTCTCAAACTCCCTAATGAAGTTTTTCCGATCGTCCATTTTGAAGAGCACGTGACTTGTCCTATACGAAAATCTTTGATAGAATTATGCAGTCGGAGATACAGTTGCTACAAAAGGAGCAGATCAAAGGAAAATTGTACAAGTCCCTCAAGTCCTACGACGTGCGTGGATGTCAAGTTATCGGTTATCATCATGACTGTCACGCAGGATGCGAAAGCGCATTGAAATCGACACCACTCTTATTTTATCAACTGGTCAAACGTCATTTATAGGTTGAGACTGGTGAATAGCTTGAGACAAGTTCTACAACATGAGACGAAGTTCATTGACTTTTACCGTATATTAGTGATAAAAAAAAAAAAAATGATTGAAATTTACATTATTTGCATATGTACATTAGGGTGTGTCGAAAATGAACTTCTTTCTTTTTTTTCTGCTCCTACCACCCAAAACCTTAGGTTTTGACATTAAAAAGGTCCCCGTTCAAGGAGGGCGCTGTAGCTTGAAGTTTAGAGGTCGCTTAACGAGGATTTAGGATTCTCATCTTAATTAAAACACGTAAAAAATATTGTTGTTCGCTCAAAACGATGTCAGGCAACCAAAAAATCGGCGATGTCTATCTTTCTCGGCTTATTTGAAAGCATGACTCATCCCCTAAACGATGGTGGGTCGTTTTCCGAATTACCTTGTTCCAATTTTGCCTTGGAGACTTTGTAATCTGGAAAAAAGTGATTATTGTGGGCAAAAAACGAAAAAAAATAATCAAAATTGAAACAAAAACGACTCACCATCGTTTAGGGGATGAGTCCCCGCATGGAAAAGTATATATCAGAAATATGTGCTACTTATATATCTATGGCTGGATATATTTACAAGATATATTACTAATATATCATATATATAATTAATACTCGAATGATATATTGAACTTATATATTTTGATTATATATTAGCCTGATATATAAAAAATATATCGGTAATATATTCGGAAAAATAAAACAAATATATTAATAATATATCAGCATAAGAGTTGAGAATCGGCTAATCGAAATATATATTTCATATATATTTAATATCTCATGATTATATATTTTGATTATATATTAGCCTGATATATAATGAATATATCGGTAATATACTCGGAAGAATAAAACAAATATATTAATAATACATCAGCATAAGAGTCGAGAATCGGCTAATCGAAATATATATTTCATGTATACTTAATATCTCATGATTATATATTTTGATTATATATTAGCCTGATATATAAAAAATATATCGGTAATATACTCGGGAGAATAAAACAAATATATTAATAATACATCAGCATAACAGTTGAGAATCGGCTGATCGAAATATATATATTCATTAGGGTGTCCGTTATTTCCCGAATTGACTTTTTCTACTTGGGTATGGGTCAAATCATTAGTTTAGAGCCTAAAAAGAATTATGCTATTTTTTTTTTTTTTTTAAGTGCCATTAACCCCTGCCTACAGGACGATACTTGTCCCATTTGATTAACATGGGATTTTCGCCCTTTTTAGACTTTAATTTTTTTTTCGCTGACTACTGTCATTACCCCATCAAATATTGTTGATTCTACTACTGTGGTGACCTCTTTGGATGGACATATTTTTTATTATATAAGTATATAGGGGAACTAGGGGCATGACGGGGTCGCGAGGTAAGATGGGGCCACGCACATATACAAGAAACTAGACGTCATGGTAATGAAATGAATTAGCCAAGAGGAAGCTTCCTCCGAGTGACCTTTAGTGCGTTGGCGATATTGAGTAGGAGCACGCTCGTTTGTGGTTTAAAAGCGAAAAATTGTTTACGCGTCAAGCTGATATAATACTTTGCAGTTTAACAAATCGCTACGAAAAGGTAGATAAAATAATCCGATTGCTGCTACTTTATGTACTCATTCTAGATTGTATTGACTATGGTACGGTACGTGTCAAATCACTTTAGGTTGATAGGTTTTTTTTTTAACTCCGATTCCATACAAAATTGGCGGCTGGGGCAAGACGGGGTAAATCACAGGGGGCAAAAAAAAAAAACCAAAAAAAGAAAAAAAAAAGGGTGAAAAACAAAAAAAAAAAGGTAGCACTAGGCAGACGAATGAAAATCAGGAAGACACTATCTGTCTTTATTGCGATGATAAAAACAACACTTACTTAAAGTCATCTGAAAATTGGGTAAGATGTCAGCTGTGTGGACGTTGGGACATACAGCTTGCGCTGAGGTAGATGATGAAAACTTTGAAGAAGTCCTAATATGTTTTTTTTTGTGAAAAAAAATCAGCCCCATCTTACCCCGTATAAGGGGCAAGATGGTTTTTTTACAACTTTGCGAAAAAAAAATGATAACATTATCAAGTGAATCATTATCTGTCCAAAGAGTATGCCAAATTGTAGTTAGATAGGTAACTAATCTGCAATAAATAAATGAGAATGTAGTAATTATATATACCGTGTACTGTTATCGTTTTACCTTAGCGTCCCCGTCATGCCCCTAGTTCCCCTATACGAAAGATATACACGATATATAAATCGGATATTCAAAAATATATATTTTATATATAAACTATATACATCATAATATATCATATTTAATAGCTGCCATATATTGCATATAAATAATATATATACACATTATATGAAATATATATAATCAATATATATATATAGTCGAATATGTATACAATATATAACGATATATATTTGATATACTAAAAGCGGCCATAATAGAATATTCTTTATATATGATTCATATATCTTCTTATATATGAAATATACATTTTCTGATATATAAGCCATACATATTTCTGATATATATTTTTCCATGCGGGTCAGGCTTTCATATAAGCCGAGAAATGACAGACATCGCCGATTTTTTGGTTGCTCGACATCGTTTTGAGCGAAAACCAATATTTTTTACGTGTTAATTGGATAGGAATACTAAATCCTCGTTGAGCGACCTCTAAACTTCAAGCTACTGCGCCCTCCTTGAACGAGGACCTTTTCAATGTCAAAACCTAAGGTTTTGGGTGGTGGGAGCAAAAAAAAAAAAGAAGTTCATTTTCGACACACCCTAATGTACATAGGGAAAATGCCAACTTTTATCACTCTCACGTTTTTTATGATTCAACTATATAATCGACAAATTTCAATGAAAAACAAGTATGTTATGAATTGAAATTTAACGAACATTTTGAGACTTGTAGAAACAAACGTATTTACCGTGTAATAAGAAAGATATTGTTAGTTAAACTCAAGTCTCTTTTAGATATTTGCGTGTAAATCAAATGCTGATGTGATAGACGTGACAACAGCGCTCACGTAGCTCAAACGGACGACTCGAGCGGATTCTTCCGTTATATACACGCAATGTTGCCACGATATATTATAACTTCGACTCAATGCGCGTGTGCCTATGCCTAAAAGAAATGTGAACTGTACCTTGACAAAAGTTTGACAACTTGGCCGTTTTCAAAAATTCTTGAAAAATATTAGAAAGAATTTGTTTAACCATCAAAACATTTTCATACGGTTTGCATATCTTTGCATAGCATGTAATTGATAGTGTGTAGATTTGACTTAGTGACTTATTTATTACTGTAGGCATTCTAGAACTATCGTCAACTGAAATAAACTTTTGACTGTGACTATAACAAGCGAACAACCTGAAATTTTCTGCTCGATATCAAGGCTGTTATCGTCGCGGAATCGGAAACCACGTTCACGTCCGCTAGAAGTTGATATGAAAAAAATTATGAAACACAATTCTTAATTCACGGTTAAATACGCTCAGGCCAGGAGTCAGCAGTACCATATGCGAGTGTTTCAATTTTTTGTAATTGGGGCATTCCATGGTAAATCACACAGTATAAAACCCGACCGAATCCAATTTGCTCAATATTTCGTTGTATTGTTGTCATCACTGAGAAGGACATCTGTGATTTTTTTCAGATTTTTACTGCCAGTCGTTCGAATTTTTATTTTTATTCCAATATTCGAATATCGAACTGAACAAATGATTTGAAAAAATGATTCTGGCCATTTTTTGTTCGTAATTTCACACCGTTTGATTAGAAAATACTAGACAAATTTTGAAGCATCATGTCGAGCATTTTTGTCTGGTTTAATGTATGAAATATCAAGTTTCACTAAGTATACCCCCTGCGATCTTGTTAAAAAAAATCACGAATTTTTTTTTTTTGTACATATATTTTCCGTTTCTTTTCTCTTCTCACTTCAATACGATAAAAAAAGTGAGGCCCATCTACCAACTTAGCTTTTCTAACCAACAGCCATTATAAATAATAAATAGTTATCACCTTTTCTTATCGTATTGGAGTAAGAAGTAACCCGAGTCGAAATTTAGCGCCTACTTTAATACTCATAGCATCCAACTCAACCTCTCTAGATCCTATTTAGACCTCAAACTCCTATTTTGAACCTACAAGTCCTCAAGAGTCGAAATTTAGCGCCTACTTTGATACTCATAGCGTCCAACTCAACGTCTCTAGATCTTATTTAGACCTCAAACTCCTATTTTGAACCTACAAGTCCTCCATAGTCGAAATTTAGCGCCTGCTTTGATACTCATAGCATCCAACTCATAACGTCTCTACAGATCCTGTTTAGACCTTAAACTCCTATTATCAACCTACAACTCTGTAGTCGAAATTCAGCACCCGCTTGAGTACTCATAGCGCAAAAATGAACCTCTTTTCAATCCGTAATAATAATTTAGCGCCTATTTTGATACTCATAAAGTCCGATCAGTATGCAGCCGTGCACCGCTACGCGGCAGGGCGCAGTGAGGGTTTTGCGAGGTTCTCGTGAGATCCTCATTTGACACTAAAATGCTGCATTTGTCTGGTAACTACGAGTTTTAGGCGCTAAAGAGGGTTTCAATTCCCATACAAAATAAACCTCTCCAGACCCTCAAAAACCTCCCAATTTTGAGGTTCTAATGAGGCGTTAAATTTCGACTCGGGAAAAAGCAACGGAAAATATAATAAAAAAAAAAAAAATTCAACAAGACTGAACGAATCACTTCTCCACCATCGCTTTGGGCTTAAAATTTTTGATATTCTGTTCAGAATTTTCGTGATTATTTTTAACAGAATCGCAGGGGGCATACTTAGTGAAACTTGATATTTTATACATTAAACCAGATAAAAATGCTCGACATGATGCTTCAAAATTTGTCTAGTATTTTCTTATCAAACTCTGTGAAATTACGAAAAGATTGGCCCGAATCATTTTCTCAAATCATTTTTTCAGTTGGAGATACGATTATTGAAATAAAAAAACATAGGAATTCGAACGACTGGCAATAAAAATCTGAAAAAAATCACAGATGTTCTTTTCAGTAATGATAACAATACGCCAAAACATTGAGCGAACTGGAATCGGTCTGGTTTTATACTGTATGTGATTTACCATGGAATGCCCCAATTCGACTTCTTGTAGCAAAAGAATTTTCCATTTGAATAACATGTAAAGAAATTCTGAAAATGGAAAAAATAAAATGGGCACCCCTAAATATCAATATTAAGAGCTCATATTCGGCTGAGATATTCTATTTGGGATGCTCTTCCGAAATCTTGATGCGCGTATGAAAAACGAATTTTTTCTTTCTTTTTCTAACACCCTAATGGATACACATTTTCATTTCACTCATTTTTTTTTTCATCAATCCCAATTTCACCAACTCACCATTCTACGATTCCCGACTTCACTTAGACTTAGTAACCTACTAATTGAAGTCACCTGTGTGAACTTAGTCCGCGACTTTATTATTTCTCAATTTCTTGGATACCAAACAATTGCTCCATAATATTGCTCTTAATTGGTTCGCGATCGTTGTTCCGAAAACAGCACAGGATATGTTCAAGGGATGTGAATGGTCGGACGCGGGCTATGTCGTCGTTGAGCCGCTTCTGAATATACAGGATTTTAATGAATAATTGGCTCCTAAATAATTGCTCTGTGATTGCTCTTAGTTGTTCTGAATTGCTTCATCCTCATCAAACTGATTCTATCTATCTACCTTATTTCGACTTGCTACCCTATAATTTTCCAGAAAAAATACAAAAGAATATAATTGCGAAAATTTGAGAGGTAATAGAGCGCGCGGGACTACGTCACCCGCACGGACAATTATTTCAAACTTGATTTTCTATAATCTGTTCGATGTATCGGTAATGGTTCATGTTATATCTATACAAACGGCATATAAACGATTCCACAATATGGAGATACTGAATTCTTTCGGAAGATATATGAAGATGTGAAAAGTTCACATATCAAAAATACGTTATCAATCAACTATAAGCGACCTACAATCGATTGCACAGTAGCAAAATCAAATTCCACCAAAAATTACGCTAATGACGGGCCGTCTTCACTTCGATTAGTACACCGAAAAATTTGTTTTAATTCTTATGGGCATGCAATAGTCGACGCCGAACTTCTGTTTTTCGTTTTATTCGAAAAGTAACCAACGAAATCAATTCATATTTTCACAATCAATAACAAACAAATGTACGAAGGCGGGAAAGTTCATGGTTTTACGAAATTCAAGCTTTTATTTTAATTTATTTTTTTTATTTTTATTTATTTTTTTTTTTTAATTTTTTTTTTTTTTTGGTTTCACGAAATTCAAGCTTTTTTTTTTATTTTTTTTTTAGCATTTTTTTTAACTTTTTTTTTTTATTTTTTTTTTATTTTTTTTTTTTTTATGTAGCGTGTTTGCAATCAAAATTTTTGTTGATTTTTTTTCGCAAACCATTTTTTAAAATTCTGAAAAAAGGTTGATCGCATTCCTTATTCGAAGATTTTCGACTTTTTGAAAAATATAGTTTTCTTGTTTTTATGAGCAATCAAAATGTTTATCGATTTTTTTCGCAAACTAAAGCCATTTTTAAAATTCTAAAAAAAATATTATCGCATTCCTTATTCAATTCTGAAAATGGCGAAATTTTGAAATTGATGGAACGATTTTTCTAAATATTTTTTTTTACAATTATTAGTCCGGCGCTATGTCAGGTTGCCGCGCCGCGCGCCTCGCTAATACCGCGTCGTACAGCCGTACAGGGCTCGGCCAATGGCGTGGCGCGCGGCTTTCCATACATGAAACGACGCGGTCGTGGCGAGGAGCGCGGCGCGGCAACCTGACACAGCGCCGGATAAATAATTGTAAAACAAATATTTAGAGAAATCGCTCCATCAATTTCAAAATTTCGCCATTTTCAGAATTGAATAAGGAATGCGATAATATTTTTTGTAGAATTTTAAAAATGGTTTAAGTTTGCGAAAAAAATCGATAAACATTTTGATTGCTCATAAAAACAAAAAAACTATATTTTTCAAAAAGTAGAAAATCTTTACCGAAAAGTTTCTTTCATCACCTTCAAAACGCGTTTTGCAACATTTCTCTACGGTGAAAGGGACTCCAGATATGAATTTTCAAAGCCGCCCGCGCGCTACTTTCACAGGAGAATGCGATAATTCATATCTAGCGTAAAAAAACTTTTTTTGGATCAACGAAAAAATTTGGGTTTACTTTTTTAACGTAGATTGCACGTAAAAAAAGTTTGAAACGATTCAAAAAATACGAGGTCATTTCTTGGCCGATTTGAGATGAAATTGCCCTATTTTCCCTAAGTGATATACTTTCCACCATTCCATACCACCTCAGCAATTTACTTACCAAGTTTGAATCGATTTCGTCAATTAGGTTGTCAATAAAACGAAAAACTGTAAATGATAAGGTGGTGAAGAAGGACTGTTGCATGCCCTTATGAATCAACGGTTGACTATCAAACGTCATGAATAGACTATCAATCAGCCACTCACGATCTACAATCTATCCAAACAAGAATTAATCAATAAATAACGATATTGAGATTGTTATTAATAATAATTATTAATCATTAAATAGTCCGGCCAATAAACCAGACATTCAAAAATAAAATTTTAAATGGTTGACGTTTTTTTTTTACTGTCATCCCTAGACTTTGATTCAAGACTTCGATGGAGGCAGGGATGGGGAGGAAATGTAGTGAAGAAAGATTATCGTTTTGATGTAGATAACGTGTTGATTGAAGCAACCAGATTCAATTTATTACGATATGTAATTACGTTCCCTTTACCTCGTCCTTTCTTGAATATTTTCTTCTCCATTAGGCTGTGAGATTTTCTGCAGAGTCCCGTAACGTCTTTGAAGTCTCGGAATTTCTTATGACTTGCAAGTATTTTTATTGAAAGTATTTCCGACAAAGGAGATATTCGATGGCAATGAGATTTTTTTTTCAAATTTCATGAATGTAAATCTGTTTTCATAAAATTTTGCCGATTCGGAGCTTGCAGCGTTTTATTCGGAATGACCCTTGAAGGCGTCAATCAACTGGATGATATTTATAATTTTATGTTTCCAATTTGAAAAAAAGCCTATGTCTAATCGTGTAGAGTTTGTAAGACTAAAATCTTCCTAAGTATTTTTTATACTAATTTTCATAAAGATTTTCTGCTGACTATCAATATTATGGGAGACAATTAGGAATGATAAATAAAATTTTAAACAAATACCAAAATAGTCATGAAAACATTAGATGTTTATTGTTCTCTGAATATATTTTATATCATGAAAAGACTTGTTGAATATTATCTTCGATATTTAATGAATATTATCATACTGATTTCTTGAAACATTGGCATGAACAAAAGGTAATTATTTTGTAGAAACAGATCTTGTAGTTAAAAAATAAAATGTCAATGATTCTAGAAGTATTAAATTACAATTTCCTTTATATTATGTTTGAACAACTAAATTGATGAAAACATATTTTGAATCAATTGTATAGAAAATTGGTCGACTAAATGTGGACAAAACAGACGGCACAGTACTCTATGGGGATATAATAATCTGTGTATCAACAAAAATAACGATATCGCTTATTTTGAGTACGAACAACACATGCGATATCATGAAATTACATAGAACACAAAAAAATGATTATATTAAGCGCATAAATGATATATATATATTAGGGTGGTCCTTAAAAAGGTCATTCATGAATTTTGACTTTCTCGACCCCCAGATCGGTTCCAAAATAATCAAAAATAATCTGAAAAAAATTTGAGCCTTGTGGCTTGACTAGAAAGGGTGCCTGTAAGCACAAATTCATTTTTCGTTCCAAATTTGGGCACATATTAGTATTTAATAATGACAATGAAAAATTTCTGTGGAAAATAAAAATTACTTACTCATTTGAACCGTACTCGACGGATTCCGAGAAGAACAAAACAAAAATTATTATTTTCTATGTATATTCTTCGAAGAATTTGAAATTGAGTAGAAAAATTCCTTCAACATTGGGGGAAGAATAGGTGATAAATGATTTCAAATTACGATTTGATTCATTAACTTGAGGTGGTTCTTCACCTACAGTCCCACCAAACGTGGGTTCCAGAGCAGATTTTGAGTACTTCTCGATGGGGAAAAAATCTGAAAAAAATCAAGCATGTAGAAGATCTTCGGGAGATTGATTTTGCATAATAATAATTCGAAAAAGTTATTAACAAATTGATGGAAAAAAAAACTGTTCAAGAAATTAGCCGATGACTCAACTTTTTTTTAGGTGAAAATTATTTTTTAATTTTTCTGAATACGTATGAATTTTTTCAGAATTTTGTTAAATCTTTGGAAATTGCGTTTTGTCAGGTATGAAAAAACACAATTTTCAAAGATTTAACAAAATTCTGAAAAAAATCATACGTATTCAGAAAAATTAAAAAATAGTTTTCACCTAAAAAAAAGTTGAGTCATCGGCTAATTTCTTGAACAGTTTTTTTTTCCATCAATTTGTTAATAACTTTTTTGAATTATTATTATGCAAAATCAATCTCCCGAAGATCTTCTACATGCTTGATTTTTTTCAGATTTTTTCCCCATCGAGAAGTACTCAAAATCTGCTCTGGAACCCACGTTTGGTGGGACTGTAGGTGAAGAACCACCTCAAGTTAATGAATCAAATCGTAATTTGAAATCATTTATCACCTATTCTTCCCCCAATGTTGAAGGAATTTTTCTACTCAATTTCAAATTCTTCGAAGAATATACATAGAAAATAATAATTTTTGTTTTGTTCTTCTCGGAATCCGTCGAGTACGGTTCAAATGAGTAAGTAATTTTTATTTTCCACAGAAATTTTTCATTGTCATTATTAAATACTAATATGTGCCCAAATTTGGAACGAAAAATGAATTTGTGCTTACAGGCACCCTTTCTAGTCAAGCCACAAGGCTCAAATTTTTTTCAGATTATTTTTGATCATTTTGGAACCGATCTGGGGGTCGAGAAAGTCAAAATTCAAGAATGACCTTTTTAAGGACCACCCTAATATATATATATAAATATTAAATCAGATGATGGCGGTGCGACCGCATGGTCATGGAGATACTTGGGTTTTCTCGTAATTGTCGTCCTTTACTGATTTCGATGAGCTGATGAATGTCGTTGTTACAGATAGTTCATAGTTGTGATTTGAACTATATTAGTTATGTTTTATGTTATCATTACCAAAACTGATTCACAAAATTTTAATTAAAGACTTGTATAAAACGCAACCACGTCCGCTCTCTTAGTGGTTTTCAACTGACAGAGCGATTGCTGACCGGTGTCCGGTCAACCGGTGTTTACCAGTGTAGTCAAAGTAGATTTTATTACGAAACAACGTAGTTCAAGAATTTCGCGCTATTATTTGAATCACTCAAAAACTGAGTTCGTAACAAGTTCTATCAGAAATTATCACAGCGTTATTGTTCTTTGTCTTGAATATTTTCGAAGGAGGAATTTTCGTTGGTGAATTTTTTTGGGGGTAGTGACCACATGAATGTACTTGGCGAAAGGTTTTTGCACCGGAGGTGCTTTTTGGATTTTACAAATACAGATACATCGAAGTAAGTACGAATGCATGTACAATGTATATCGATGAATAGAGGGAGGCCCTGAACGTTGGAATTACGATATTCGTGGAAATGCGAGTTTTTATGCGAAACGATAGGTTTATCGAACATTTATGAGATTTTGCAGAATATATCGCAGAACTTAGTTCCGATCCATATTGTAATTAGCCTCATAGTCGGTAAAGAATTTTTGCAACACCTACATCAAAAGTCCTGTTTTATCCACCGTCTATAGGCACTTAAAATGTCTTTTAAACACTAGTGCGAGAAAGTTTTCATCGTCAATTTCATTTTCTTCGTTATTCAAATAGTTTTGCGAACGGTACTCCATAACGTTTTTCAATTTCCTTTGCACATCCCTTAAATTCGAGTATCGAAATTTGGAAGGGTTTGGGATGGAAACGCTGATGAAAAATGGTGTTTGAGTTAACGATTTGAGAAAAACAGAGTCTAGACAGTTTTCAGGATTAATTTTACAGAATTTATAGCATTTCGTAATATAATCATCTTTATAGCTGAGTCGGGGACGACGATCTGCCGACGACGCAGGCGTCGTTCAGGATGGATAGTTTGTGTACCAGTACACCATCGAGGCACGACGACATCATAGTAACGTTTAGATAACTAATATTCGATCGTTGAACACAGATCTCGTAATTTGGTATACTTTGATCTATATCAGATTCGAAAATAATTTTGTAAAAGAAGAACCAAAAATTTTCATATCTATGAATAAAGAAGTTTTTCATTTATGTATGTCTACGTGATTATTTATGAAATTAATAAAATTACAGCGTAATATATTAAGGTGGTCGTTGAATAGAAAATTATGTTGGATGACCGTAAATCGAGACCAAATGAGGGATCAAAGAATGGTCAAATAAAAATCTGAAAAAATTAGAAAATTATTTTTTCCACATTTGGAGCCGATTTTGGACCATCCAATATTGGGATTCTGGAAAAACCCGTATGAGAATCACCCTAGTATGGGTACATACGTTTAATATTTTTGCGTGCTTGGGCTAGGTTCGCTGGTTCCAGTCTTCTGATTTTTGAGGTCCGTTTTTGCGCCTTTGGAGTGATCCCACACGGATTCTGAATCACCCTGTATTTGCAGAATTCAGTCTAGTCTACCCGATAGGCACCTGATTTTTTGAGTTCTAACCATCTTTTTAAGCATTTTCGTCGCCTGCGTGTTTCTTCGGGCCGTTCATTCTTTTGCTTCACTACTGTTTCGAGTCTTCTTATATTTGAGGCTCGTTTTAGAGCCTTTGGACTGTGCTGCCTCTCAACACAGTGCCTTATACTGGATAACATGGTGGGGATAACACGACAGCACAGTAGACTCTACTGTGTTGGCTACTGAGTAGTAATGACGCGGCGCTCTAACGTTCTCACAACAGAAGTATTTTCTCAGTGCACGATATTCGTGAAAATGCGAGTTTTTATGTGAAACGATAGGTTTATTGAACATATTTTATGAGATCTTGCAAAATATCTCGCAGAACTTAGTGCCGATCTATATTGTAATTAGCCTTTAGTCGGTAAAGAATTACCAGTAGCTCCGATTCCGACTAAATATTTGGCTACGTACTTATGAGCCATTTTGGTAGCTACGTCGAGTGCTGTCCAGCCCCTTCTGGATTGAAAATCGATATTTGCTCTGTTCTTGACCAAATATTCGACCATCACCGATTGGCCTGACTCGGCAGCAGTGTACAGCGGTGTCTCTCCATCATTTGTTGGCAAATTGACATCGGCTCCCTTCTCGAGAAGATAATCTGCTATGTCTAATTGACCTTCGCGCGCAACCACGTGTAATAGCGTCTCGCCATCGTTCGTCCGAGAATTGATGTTAGCTCCTTTCTCGAGCAAATAATTGAACATCTCCCATTTTCCGTACAGGGCAGCAGTGTACAGCGGTGTCCTTCCATTATTTGTGGCCGAATTGACATCGGCTCCCTTCTCGAGAAGATAATCTGCTATGTTTAATTTACCTCCGCGCGCAGCCGCGTGTAGCAGCGTCTCGCCATTTTTCGTCCGAGAATTGATGTTAGCTCCTTTCTCGAGCAAATAATTGAACATCTCCCATTTTCCGTACAGGGCAGCAGTGTACAGCGGTGTCTCTCCATCATTTGTTGGCAAATTGACATCGGCTCCCTTCTCGAGAAGATAATCTGCTATGTTTAATTTACCTCCGCGCACAGCCGCGTGTAGCAGCGTCTCGATATTGTTCGTCCGAGAATTGATGTTAGCTCCTTTCTCGAGCAAATAATTGAACATCTCCCATTTTCCGTACAGGGCAGCAGTGTACAGCGGTGTCTCTCCATCATTTGTTGGCAAATTGACATCGGCTCCCTTCTCGAGAAGATAATCTGCTATGGCTAATTGACCTCTGCGCGCAACCACGTGTAATAGCGTCTCGCCATCGTTGGTCTGAGAATTGATGTTTGCTCCTTTTTCGAGCAAATACTTGACCGTCTCCCATTCTCCGTACAGGGCAGCAGTGTACCAGGGTGTCCTTCCATTATTTGTGGCCGAATTGACATCGGCTCCCTTCTCGAGAAGATAATCTGCTATGTTTAATTTACCTCCGCGCGCAGCCGCGTGTAGCAGCGTCTCGCCATTGTTCGTCCGAGAATTGATGTTAGCTCCTTTCTCGAGCAAATAATTGAACATCTCCCATTCTCTGGACAGGGCAGCAGTGTACAGCGGTGTCTCTCCATCATTTGTTGGCAAATTGACATCGGCTCCCTTCTGGAGAAGATAATCTGCTATGTCTAAATGACCTTCGCGCGCAACCACGTGTAATAGCGTATCGCCATCGTTGGTCTGAGAATTGATGTTTGCTCCTTTTTCGAGCAAATACTTGACCGTCTCCCATTCTCTGTACAGGGCAGCAGTGTACAGCGGTGTCTTTCCATCATTTGTTGGCAAATTGACATCGGCTCCCTTCTCGAGAAGATAATCTGCTATGGCTAATTGACCTTTGCGCGCAACCACGTGTAATAGCGTCTCGCCATCGTTGGTCTGAGAATTGATGTTTGCTCCTTTTTCGAGCAAATACTTGACCGTCTCCCATTCTCTGTACAGGGCAGCAGTGTACAGCGGTGTCTTTCCATCATTTGTTGGCAAATTGACATCGGCTCCCTTCTCGAGAAGATAATCTGCTATGTTTAATTTACCTCCGCGCACAGCCGCGTGTAGCAGCGTCTCGATATTGTTCGTCCGAGAATTGATGTTAGCTCCTTTCTCGAGCAAATAATTGAACATCTCCCATTTTCCGTACAGGGCAGCAGTGTACAGCGGTGTCTCTCCATCATTTGTTGGCAAATTGACATCGGCTCCCTTCTGGAGAAGATAATCTGCTATGTCTAAATGACCTTCGCGCGCAACCACGTGTAATAGCGTATCGCCATCGTTGGTCTGAGAATTGATGTTTGCTCCTTTTTCGAGCAAATACTTGACCGTCTCCCATTCTCTGTACAGGGCAGCAGTGTACAGCGGTGTCTTTCCATCATTTGTTGGCAAATTGACATCGGCTCCCTTCTCGAGAAGATAATCTGCTATGTTTAATTTACCTCTGCGCGCAGCCGCGTGTAGCAGCGTCTTGCCATTGTTCGTCCGAGAATTGATGTTAGCTCCTTTCTCGAGCAAATAATTGAACATCTCCCATTCTCTGGACAGGGCAGCAGTGTACAGCGGTGTCTCTCCATCATTTGTTGGCAAATTGACATCGGCTCCCTTCTCGAGAAGATAATCTGCTATGTTTAATTTACCTCCGCGCACAGCCGCGTGTAGCAGCGTCTCGATATTGTTCGTCCGAGAATTGATGTTAGCTCCTTTCTCGAGCAAATAATTGAACATCTCCCATTTTCCGTACAGGGCAGCAGTGTACAGCGGTGTCTCTCCATCATTTGTTGGCAAATTGACATCGGCTCCCTTCTGGAGAAGATAATCTGCTATGTCTAAATGACCTTCGCGCGCAACCACGTGTAATAGCGTATCGCCATCGTTGGTCTGAGAATTGATGTTTGCTCCTTTTTCGAGCAAATACTTGACCGTCTCCCATTCTCTGTACAGGGCAGCAGTGTACAGCGGTGTCTTTCCATCATTTGTTGGCAAATTGACATCGGCTCCCTTCTCGAGAAGATAATCTGCTATGTTTAATTTACCTCTGCGCGCAGCCGCGTGTAGCAGCGTCTTGCCATTGTTCGTCTGAGAATTGATGTTAGCTCCTTTCTCGAGCAAATAATTGAACATCTCCCATTTTCCGTACTCGGCAGCAGTGTACGGCGGTGTCTCTCCATCATTTGTTGGCAAATTGACATCGGCTCCCTTCTCGAGAAGATAATCTGCTATGTTTAATTTACCTCCGCACGCAGCCGCGTGTAGCAGCGTCTCGCCATTGTTCGTCCGAGAATTGATGTTAGCTCCTTTCTTGAGCAAATAATTGAACATCTCCCATTTTCCGTACAGGGCAGCAGTGAACAAGGGTGTCCTTCCATTATTTGTGGCCGAATTGACATCGGCTCCCTTCTCGAGAAGATAATCTGCTATGTCTAATTGACCTTCGCGCGCAACCACGTGTAATAGCGTCTCGCCATCGTTGGTCTGAGAATTGATGTTTGCTCCTTTTTCGAGCAAATACTTGACCGTCTCCCATTCTCTGTACAGGGCAGCAGTGTACAGCGGTGTCTCTCCATCATTTGTTGGCAAATTGACATCGGCTCCCTTCTCGAGAAGATAATCTGCTATGTCCGATCTACCTCCGCGCGCAGCCGCGTGTAGCAGCGTCTCGCCATTGTTCGTCCGAGAATTGATGTTAGCTCCTTTCTCGAGCAAATACTTGACCGTCTCCCATTCTCTGTACAGGGCAGCAGTGTACAGCGGTGTCTCTCCATCATTTGTTGGCAAATTGACATCGGCTCCCTTCTCGAGAAGATAATCTGCTATGTCTAATTCACCTTCGCGCGCAACCACGTGTAATAGCGTCTTGCCATCGTTGGTCTGAGAATTGATGTTTGCTCCTTTCTCGAGCAAATACTTGACCGTTTCCCATTTTCCGTACAGGGCAGCAATGTGCAGCGGTGTCTCTCCATCATTTGTTGGCAAATTGACATCGGCTCCCTTCTCGAAAAGATAATCTGCTATGTCCGATCTACCTCCGCGCGCAGCCGCGTGTAGCAGCGTCTTGCCATTGTTCGTCCGAGAATTGATGTTAGCTCCTTTCTCGAGCAAATAATTGAACATCTCCCATTTTCCGTACTCGGCAGCAGTGTACGGCGGTGTCTCTCCATCATTTGTTGGCAAAATGACATCGGCTCCCTTCTCGAGAAGATAATCTGCTATGTTTAATTTACCTCCGCACGCAGCCGCGTGTAGCAGCGTCTCGCCATTGTTCGTCCGAGAATTGATGTTAGCTCCTTTCTCGAGCAAATACTTGACCGTCTCCCATTCTCTGTACATGGCAGCAGTGTACAGCGGTGTCTCTCCATCATTTGTTGGCAAATTGACATCGGCTCCCTTCTCGAGAAGATAATCTGCTATGTCTAATTCACCTTCGCGCGCAACCACGTGTAATAGCGTCTCGCCATCGTTGGTCTGAGAATTGATGTTTGCTCCTTTCTCGAGCAAATACTTGACCGTCTCCCATTTTCCGTACAGGGCAGCAGTGAACAAGAGTGTCCTTCCATTATTTGTGGCCGAATTGACATCGGCTCCCTCCTCGAGAAGATAATCTGCTATGTCTAATTCACCTTCGCGCGCAACCACGTGTAATAGCGTCTTGCCATCGTTGGTCTGAGAATTGATGTTTGCTCCTTTCTCGAGCAAATACTTGACCGTCTCCCATTTTCCGTACAGGGCAGCAGTGTACAGCGGTGTCTCTCCATCATTTGTTGGCAAATTGACATCGGCTCCCTTCTCGAGAAGATAATCTGCTATGTTTAATTTACCTCCGCGCGCAGCCGCGTGTAGCAGCGTCTCGCCATTGTTCGTCCGAGAATTGATGTTAGCTCCTTTCTCGAGCAAATACTTGACCGTCTCCCATTCTCTGTACATGGCAGCAGTGTACAGCGGTGTCTCTCCATCATTTGTTGGCAAATTGACATCGGCTCCCTTCTCGAGAAGATAATCTGCTATGTCTAATTCACCTTCGCGCGCAACCACGTGTAATAGCGTCTTGCCATCGTTGGTCTGAGAATTGATGTTTGCTCCTTTCTCGAGCAAATACTTGACCGTTTCCCATTTTCCGTACAGGGCAGCAATGTGCAGCGGTGTGTCTCCATTATTTCCTGGCAAATTGACATCGGCTCCTTTGTCGATGAAATACCTTACTACGTCCAATGCACCCATCATAGCGGCTTGGATGAGAGGTGTGAAATCAACCGCTTCTTGACAGTTGATTTCGAAGTCTGTTTCTTCGACTAGCAATTTTATTGTGTCCAAATGTCCGTATTCAATTGCCCGACACACTGCTGTTCTGTCAGCAGAGTCCCTGACGTGAATGATGACCTTTCGATCTTCCTGGTTCACAGCGAAGCAGTTCAGAAAAATTTTTGTGATACGCTTATTGCCTTCCGCGGCTGCCAAGTGAAAGATAGTTTCTTTTACCTGAGATCGATGCTCTGTCACAAGATGTGTCCAAAACTCACCCTGTAGTACATCACTATATTCGTCTGGCAATAGCCAATTTATGAAGGCGCGCATAGTTTCGTATTTTTTTTCCAGCAAAACGTGTGCCACCAAGATCTTTCCGAACGATTCATCTGGCTCGCGCTCTTTCAATTCCTTCGAGAAAAATGTCGCCGCAAAATATTCCGCGTAAGTTCGATGTCCGAAGCGTGGCTGCCCATTTACAATTTGGTTAATGATACCGTCTCTCTCTGGAATCCCAAGATCAGTTGAGTCAGGTGACCAGTAGCTCGAACGTCGTTGAGAAAGTTGTAGCTTTTCTACCTGGTCCCTGTTGAAAAGTGTATCCAAAGCCAGTTTCTCGTGTTTAGCTATATACGATTGATACCGCGTCTCCTTGTCCTCTAAAGCCCCAACATCGGCGAGGTTTCCGCCTCGTTTTTTGAAAAATATTTCAAACTTCTTACTCACAAAACGGTCGTACAAATAAACGAGATTGATTTTTTTCGGAAACTTCGGCTCGTCGTCCTTTGAGGCGATGAAGTCTTGGCATGAATCAAAATTCTCTCGCACCTCTTCGTTGTGACGTTCAAAAATCTCCGCGACTAGCTTCGTCTGTAGCGGGATTCCTGTGAATTCATTACTTCGATCTTTGATCGAATCGGCAAGTGTCCGTATTATTGCTACAGTATACTTTTTTATACGATCCTCGTCTGTCGGATTCAAATAGTGATGCGAGTTTTCGAACTTAGTCTTCCAGAAGCTGGTCAAAAATTTTTCTTGATCGTCTGTTGAAAATGGCCGTATCTCATAAGAGAATGCATTTAACTTAGCTTCCAATGATCTTTTGGTATGTGGTCTCGTAGCGACCAATAATTTCCTTATGCCATAATTTGCAAGTGCTTCCAGCATATCAATCACGGTTTTTTCATACGTGGGACTTATTTCGTCGAATCCGTCGAATATGAGCGCCACGTTATGATTCCTCTTTATGATTCTTTTGAAAACTTTTCGTGAAAAGTTATTTTCGTCACTCAATAGTTTTTCCACCAAGAATTGTATTGCCCCATCGATACTAACTAGATCGTACCTTGGCGTCTTCTTTACTTCTGCTAGGGCGGTCGAAAAGTGGGTCAAATTAATTTTCAGTACCAGCATATCATGCTTGTTCTCCTTCATCTCCGATGCTAAATAAGTCAGCATTGTAGACTTTCCCATCCCTGCTGTATCCGAAATGATCACGGGCTCGTTTTGGGCTGTGAGATGATTTTCGTTAAAATCTGTCACACCTGTCCTTTCATTGATGTGTATACTCTCCCTATCATCCTTGTGCTGCATCAAATAGGTTATACTTCCTTGAGACTTCTCCCATATGTATTTTTCTTGCTCTTTTTTCAACCAATGAACGTTACGGTCTTCATGTTTTTCGCACAGAGCGTCGAATTGTTCCTTCTCTTTATTCCTAGCCAGAGTATTAAAGTTCGTTTCACCAAAGAGTTTTCCGTCAATGCCGCTAATGGCGAGTAAATCCGGTATTTCTTTGTCTTTCAGAATATCTTTTTTGATGACCACACGTCGGAAAATTGTACGATTTACGTAATAATCTCCAACATCCTCCAGTCCATCCAGTTTACGACCGATTTGTACTTCGTCTTTAGAAATGAGCTCAACCAAGCTGTCCGTGTCCATTATGTTCGAGAGGTTCTTCACATCATCTTCTCCCAGATTATTCCAGTCGGGGATGTCCAACAATTCCGCGAGGATGATGCTAGTATTCGTTTCCTGAAACTTGTTGACTTGTTTCCCTAACAGTTTCTTCTGTGATTCATTAGTGAGATTTAGGAAGCTATGCTCAGTTTCGACGATATGATAAGTTTCACGATCAGGACAACATCCAGAACCCAAATCTCTACCTGCTTGGGTGATAAGAATCATTTTTTTATTGACGCCTTTCGCCATAATCTCACATATTGGATTCCACAAGTTCTCGGCATGTTTTTTGGCACTGATCGACTCACAGTCGACGATTAACAAATTCCGATCGGACGACCATTTGAAAGCCCGTAACACTAGCTGAGATATTTTTCCTCTTCGCAATGTTTCTAGACGTATGAAGGTGAATATTTCATTGCTTTTATCAGAGAGAGTTTGACAAACCAGCAAAGCTGTTAACAAAGTTTGTTTCCGAGAAATTATTTCTAACAACTGTTTTGAACCATTAGTCGGACGGTCTATAAAGTTCTGTAACTGTATCATCGTATTCACACCGTTGAATTGAATGCCATATTCTTCGAGTTTCTCCATATGATCCAAGCCCAGAGCCTCGGTTTTTATGGCGGCAAGCTTTCCTTTCATTTCTTTGAAGAATTCGTCAGCGTCTACATCGGTCAGAAATGTGCCGTGTTTGGTTTTGAACCAATCCAAAATTTCTATTTGAAACGAATCCCTAACGATGCCGGCATCGAGTCGATTGAACTCGACGCCAATCTCGCGTTCTATGATTTCGCCAAGTTCTATTTCGTTGGGTTGGTTCACGGCCAAAATGAATATGTCCAGAAAGCGTGAGATTTCATCATCGGTAACCTCGCCCCCAGAGCTTGATTTCAATGTTTCCCACATGCTAGACGATTTTTCTATCACAAGCTTGTAGCGCCGCGGCTTCTTTTTTCTATTTGTTACATTCCTTCTATCCAGAAGATTGTCGGTCTCCGTTTGTTCTACGACAGAGATATTCCTCTTTTCCAAATCATCCACCTTAACGCCGATATTAGTACACAGTATCAAGTCTTTCGACTTGACTCCAGCGAAGGTTGGATTTCCCTCAATTTTACGCCAAGAAACGAAATACTTCAGCAAGCTGAAGTCTCCGTTTTCTTCATTCGATAAAGCCTTAGCGCTGATCGCTTTTTTTTCGTCTTGTTTATGTTTGACTTGTAAGAATCGATACCTTTCGTTTCCGTCACTATCCTTATAATACAAAACTACATCGTCGAATTTTTCGGCCGCGTCCATTTCCGTCGCTAAGCTAAACGAGTAGTTTAACTCCCGTGCACGATGCATGATGAGCATAAGATGCTTTAATTGATAAACCGGTCCGTGAAGATTTCTCTTCAGGCCTGATGCACCGTATGTCTCTCTAGTGTGTTCTACAAGTTCACCATCAGCGGTACGTTTCCGATTTGATCGCTGCTCAGCTGACACCACGTTGCGTTGGGGATCAGCTTGTGAAGTATTGATCAATCTTCTTCTGATGAGGCTTCCATCGGAGCTGCTATCTTGAGCAGCAGCCGTACGTTTTCGAGTCGTACTGTTCAGAGAAGGATTCAGTAAAGGATTGTGACTGTCACTGTCGGATGAAGGCATTTTCAAACTTCTCACTCTGTGGCATACCGAGTTATCTTCAACTGCCAATTATAGAAGGTGCTCTGCAATAAATCGATTATTGATTAGATCATTCATCTCGATTCTTTTCTGTGATATAATCAAGTGCATCAATGTCCATAGAACAAGGCATTCAGAATTTTTCAATATTTCATTTGCACTCACCTTCGCTAATTACAAATGATTCTTTCGCTCCTGCAGTGCTTATCAACGATCGGTTCTCTGCGCTAGACGCCGAAAATCACCACTGTCTGAATCCTGAAACAACCACGAAGATCAGATCATCAATCTTTGCCGAAAGTAAAAGAATAACAGTATTTTCTATCATCGTCGATTTATGTAGACACTTCAGCGATGCAGCGCTTATCTCCTCAGTCCTCACCACAATTTTCTCTCTGATATATACGGTTACTACACCCAATATGACGTCAATATGTTGTGCTGAATAATCATACCCAGATAACAATCGTGCCACGCACGTTACACGCACGGCGTGCGAGGCACGTCGTGCATGCAAAAATGCATCTTTTCCGCCAGCACAATGTGATAGGCACTTGGTGCGTGCGCAATGTGTCGCACTAGGCAGTCACGATTTTAATCACGCAATGTCAAGACTATGCGACGCACAGAGTGCTGTCATGATGATTATGTGACTTAGTTTTTGCAATAATCATTAATTGCGCCTGCGCTTTTTATTCAAAATGAAATAAAATCGACATTCCACTGTTGAAATTATACCGAATTATACCATAATTATATAGATGAAACATTTTACGTATGGGATGATTCTGAGTAGCGTAATATCGCGTGTCTAATGGCATAAGGACGTAAGCGCCATTATACGACTTTTTGCTTTTCGTAACGGCAAAAGGTCGTATATTTTTTTTTAATCGTATTTAGGCGAGAAACACGAAGATTCGTTCAGAAACGTTGGAATTCAATATTGGATCAATTAAAAGCAGAAGGTCGTATGTACTGGTAGATACGACCTTTCAGTCCTAACTTTGAGAAAAAAAAATGGTCTTCACTAATTGCATAAGGTCGTATCCGCCAAAACTCATTTTCGCAAATTTTAACGTGCGTACATAATATGAATAAAAGGTATAGATAACTGAATAACTCCGGAAATGTTTGTACTGCAATACTGGAACAAATTCAATTTTTTTTTGATTCGAGATTCTCGGAACTATTCATAATCAGTATTTGTAAGGCCGTTCCTTACAATTTATCTACGCGTTTCAGGTGTTTTTATGACTTTTGTGCCTAGGGTTGGAACAAAAAAAAAAAAAAATGGCGGATACGATCTTCTGCTTTTACCTTGGTATTTTCTTTCTATGAATTTTCGAAACGAGGTCGATTTCGATTTTTCTTCGCGTTTTACGAGTTTTTAGAGCTATTTGGAAAAATGACAAAAAAAAAAAAAAAATTGGTACTTACGACCTTCTGCTTTTACCTTGGTATTTTTTTTCCATGAATTTTTGAAACGAGGTCGATTTCGATTTTTCTTCGCGTTTCACGAGTTTTTAGAGCTATTTCGAAAAATGACGGAAAAAAAAAAAAAAAAATTGGTCATTACGACCTTCTGCTTTTGTCACTAATTTTCGTTAAAATGTTAATGAAAGCAAGACGTATCCGTCTAACTTACGACGCTTTGCCGTTCAATTTTCAATCTTCCAATTTCGATTGATCTATACGTTTCGATCATTTTTAGAGCGATTGGTGTAAAAAAAAAAAAAATTATACGCCCTTTTGCCACCAATATGTGATTTTTGGTGGTTACGACCTTATGTCATTAGACACGCGATATAATGATGTGATAAATGATCGAATGAATAATTATATATATCTCTTGTAACCGAAATATCAACGTCACGTAATAATTCGATATGTACTGGATATGGAAAATTAATATTAAGGGTATGAAATCCGAGGAAAACGAATAATTTCAATGATTTTATTTCTATTTATTATCCAGCAGTTCACGAATGCCACGATACACGCAAATAATTAGGTGCATTCGGGGGCCGGTTCAGAGTTCCGAATCTTCAAAGCTCCGAACGGTCAAATTTCCGAATTTATTCTGTACGATTTCATAATTTCCAGAAAGACTAGGGTTCAGAAAATTGAAATTTCGAATGGTCTAAATGCAGATAGCTCAGGACTCCGACAGGGGGCCGGTTCAGAGTTCCGAATCTTCAAAGCTCCGAACGGTCAAATTTCCGAATTTATTCTGTACGATTTCATAATTTCCAGAAAGACTAGGGTTCAGAAAATTGAAATTTCGAATGGTCTAAATGCAGATAGCTCAGGACTCCGACAGTCCAAAATTCCGAAAGTTCAAAATTCCGAAAATCCAAAATTCCGAAAGTTTAAAATTCCGAAAGATCGAACGTGTTTTTAACATGTCGATGAAACGACGCGCGACGGCTTGATGTTCAAGTTTCGAAGTTTTGGCCTTTCGGATCTTTAGCTTTCGGATCTTTAGCTTTCGGAATTTTGAACCTTCGGTGTGCTGCGATTCGGAATTTTTTAAATTGGTTACATAGACTTGCGGTGAAACACCCTTTCTGATAACTGTGAGTTCGTTGCATTAAAATTCGGAAATTTGACCGTTCGGAGCCTTGAAGATTCGGAACTGCGAACCGGCCCCTATTTGGAGATGTAGTGACTTGGCGAACTCATAAACAACCCTATGTAGCATTGTCTACTTGTCAGGCTGAGTACGTTGCGATGAGTGAAGCAGGTCAAGAGATGTGTTCTTTGTATAATTCCTTGCGATTAATGTTAACTGATCCAATACTTCCTATGACACTGTGGTGTGATAATAAAGCAGCAATAGCTAGCACAGAGACGAGTGGAGGAAATAAGCTAAGGCATATGGTTGAGATGAGAGACCATTATATTAAAGAATGTGTTCAAAATAAATTAATAATAGGTAAATGGATCAGATCAAAAGAACAGTTGGCAGACATATTTACAAAATCATTGTCCTTCGAATTACATAAATGTCTGGTGGAAAAGATTTTGAATACTAAATATTAATTTTGTATTTTATAATGTGTTCTACAGGCACTAAATAAAAGATGAGTATAGATGAGTCAAAACTATTAAAGAGAAGAACCATTGGAGGCAAAGCAACTGTATCCGGGAGGGAGTGTTAGAAATATACGTCTACAGCTGCGTTCCCCTAGCGGGCAGTAAGGGAGACTATATTCAAACCCTTCGGTTCGCGGTGGTTCAAATGAACCACTTAGCCCACTTGCTTAAAGATATAGACGAGACTAGACGTGCATATAAGACGTGTGTTAAGAAGAGAATAAATACATATATTAAATAATACAATTTCTTGTTTATTACTGTTTCCATCTCGTCCTCATATCCAACAGTGATATAATGAGGTGCATCAATGTCCATAGAACAAGGCATTCAGAATTTTTTAATTGTTCATTTGCACTCACTTTCGCTAATTACAAATGATTCTTTCGCTCCTGCAGTTCTTATCAACGATCGGTTCTCTGAGCTAGACGCCGAAAATACTCAAATCGCCGCTGTTTGCATCCTGAAACAACCACGAAGATCAAATCATCAATCTTTGCCAAAAGTAACAGAATAACAGTATTTTCTATCATCGTCGACTTATGTAGACAGTTCAGCAATGCAGCTCTTATCTCCTCAGTCCCTACCACAATTCTCTCTGATATACGGTTACTACACCCAATATGACGTTAATATGCTGTGATGAATAATCATAATTTCAACGATATTAGTCTCAGCATGATGTTATTGGTTTCCGATACCTTCCTCTCAGGAAAAATATTCCACTAACAAATTCTGAGTCACGAAAAAACGGAATTGAAATTATTCCGTCAAGAATTAGAAGACCTTCCGACCATAGAACATGATAAGCTATAGCTACTCTTCGTTCGTTTCCTCGTTTTACGCTCCGAAATAAGCGTGTGACTATGACAATGAATAGAATCGAGTCTCCAAAATGAGACAATTTTCTTCATCGATACAAAGAAGTGTTAGTCTAGGAGCCAGTGAAATTTTTTGCGTATAAAGGCACCTACTGTCGGCGCAAAAAGATTTGGCCCCTCTATTTGAGTGATCATAACTTCTACAGGAAAATTGGTAGAGCATCGAGTCTGGAAAGATCGGAAAGCGCCAAGTTTTCCGCGTCTAGTGGTTGTTCGCAAATTTCATTTGTGCGCCGACAGTAGTTGTTTTTTCATACAATGTAATTTTATGTCGTGTAACTGGAAACCATCGTCTTACAGCATTTGGCCGAGTCTTTTGTCTTGGGCATAATTAATTAGTCATAAAAAAAATCAACGAAAATCGAAAAACTTCACGACGGCCAATTTTTGCGGCATATTATCAAGAAATGTGCCATGAAAAAGGCTATGCTATGATGACGTTCACCGACGAGTTTAGTCCGGTCTTCGCACCGAGCTACTTGTGAGTCATCGGCACACACATGCATAAGTCAGGGTCTAGAGGCGGAGGCAAGAATTATCGTCGTTGTCTAGATTTGAACAATATGTCGTTCGACTGAAAAGTCGTCGACAATCCTGAAGCGTCTACAGTATGGATTCGATATTGTTCACAAAATTGGACTCATTTTTTCGTAGAGAGTCGAAAGTATAAATATCACTGATCGAAAGTTTTCTTCCAACGTTCTGTTTCCTAATTTCAAATAAATACCTTCTCAACGCCCGAGTCTCTGCATGTAGCCACATAATGTGGATGACTGTCACTCTTTCGATGCACAACACTTCTGCAACAGCGCGAATCACTCGCCTCACGCGGCAACTTGACAATCTCATTTGGTGCAATCAATGGAGAGGGAGATCTCAGTCGACCCAGCTAATGATTCGGATCATTTTGTGGATAAAATAGCACCGTATCTTGTCGGTAGCACAGAACGGTGTAACACACACTACTTGCCGTGGGATCTTCGGTCCGTTTTACCGCTAGATGTCACTCGCGCTATTTCACCGCCTTGGTACAGGTATGTGTGGTTGAATTTCAGTTCGAAAATTGACTTCCGCCGTGTATTAAAGAAGTCTGGAATCTCTTTTGTACAAATGTACCTTCAATTGAATTATAATTTCTAATTACAGGGTTCGAAGGGAAGTGCAGCAATTTTCAGGCGAGGAATTTCACGTTTGGCGTTGGCTATCAAGCAATAATTTGAACATTTATCGCTCTATACACACATATTACTACAGCTGGAATGTAAGATAGGACGATAATTCTATACAGTATGGGAATCCAACGTGGCGAGTTACCAACACGTGATATTCTTGGCAAAAAAAAAAAAAAATGGGCGACAAATCAAGGGGATTACCTTCAGCCGATTGGTAAAACAGTTTACTAATTCCCTGTGCGCGAAATCGACGCGTTGATTCTTGGCGCGGCGTTTATGGTTCTGTTTTTTTGAAAAAGTTGATACAGTCAGCAGTGTTACTTATATAGTATGCATAATCTCGAGAATTTTATTGGTGTTAAGAAAATGTAATTTCTGCAATATTAAGAATTTGTTTCATCACGTTTTTTCCTTAACAGTTTTTGACGAAATATTTACCCATTAATTATATGAAATAAATATTACACACCGGTTTTGTTTTTATTCAAACTGCGGGTAAGCTGTTTATTGCGAAAATTAGAATAAAGCTATTCAAAGATGCGAAATATTAGCAATAAATAAATGAATAAATTGGAGATATGTATATTCGATATTTCTATTCTGATAAAGAAAGTTGGATCTTTATTACTATCGTTCGCTTAGGAATATGCTTTTGAATTATATTAGTCGTTGTTGCTAGCTGCGACTGGTCAAACAGGTCCAGTTCTATTGGCGCTTAAAGCTATATGGATATACGTATTACTGCTCAGTACGTGGGCGTAGAACAACCACTATAACTGTCTCGTCCCACGTAAAAGTATTAATACAAATTTTCTACCTCATTATAATCGCGTAGATTACTTATTTTTTTTAAATAATTTTCGATTAAAGAAGTCTAGACATCGTTTCCTTAACAATCTATGCGACTGTTAGTCTCAACGACTCGTACAACCTTGGCAGTTCGAAAGAATTACTGCATCTTGACATTTTTTAATCCACCTACATACACAGGTTTATATACGTAATCGTTTTTATTTCGAAAACAAAACAATGAAAAATAAAATTTATACAGGATTTATTTATAGTACAACATGAAGGACGTGTCACGCCAAAACCGGCAGACTGTACAGATTGTTGCCTTCCGCCCTGAAAAAAAATTAAAGAAGCCAATCACCTCCGACCATTTAATGATTAATTTTATTATCTACGATAACTCAGGAATTAATGAACGGATTTTGATGTTTGTGGTCTCAAATGATGTGGTCTTGCTTAACCCAGAACTGGTCCAAATGTGAAACCAATCGGTGCATTAGTTCTTGAGTTATTCGAAAAACAATATTTTGACAAAAAAATAATATAGTCGATGATATCTCAAGAAAAAATGGACGGATTGAGTTGATTTTGGTTTCAATCGACGCGGTTTTTCTCAACTTAGAACTGACTGAAATTTGAATGCAATCGGCCAAACGGTTTCTGAGTTATTCAAAAAACAAAATCTTATTATCACTAGCATAGATATTTTTTGATCTCGAAACGCCTTTGAACCGGAAGTTCTAGGGTTTATTTCCGATATATTCAATCGCGATTTTTTTTTCGCGCTCTTTTACTATGGGACATTATTTAACGATATAAATATAGAATTATTATTATTATTATATAATTATAAATAATTATAAAATAATTCCCAATTGCATATGAATAAATATTTTATTAAATCTTTATCTGATTGGTATAAAACTGAAATTGAACACTATATCCGGTACCGGGAAACGCCTATTTACATATACCCATGCTCGATCAATTTCGTTTATTATATAGCCGATAAAGTATATAACATACGCGTTATTTCATTCGAGGTATAAGGTCCAAGAGATTGGGCTTAAATTTTTTCGGGTATTACCTGGCCGGTGGCGTGCACCACCGGTATATATACCTATATACCTATATCGGTATGTGTTACGAAGGTCGAGATTTTTATCGAGAGAAATCGAAGGTGGTTTATTATATAAAGTCGAGGAGGTGGTCACGCTGCTGCGGTCCTGCAGCGCGCTTATTACATATATATATATATATATATATATATATATATATATATATAATACCAAATACATACTAGTAGTATAGATGTAATAATTCATATGGTATATTATATATACATATTATGCCCATATGTGTATATTATACTATATAAATATTTTTAATTATAATGCGCGCATCTTCTTATATATATACATAAATGCCTATATATTATATACTTATACACGCATATGGTATATATAAGAAAGATTGCCTCATCTATGGGTTAAAATCTAGTTGGCTAATGGTATATATATATATATATATATATATATATATATATATATATATAGGTGTATATTATATATTATAGGTATAATAATTTCTATACCCGGGAGACTCTGACACGATTAGATATCACCCATTATAGGTATATGAGAGAAAAAAAAAAAAATTATTTCAAAATCACCAATTTTATTCTCTGGACCATGACAGTTGAAATTAACGGCTTTTTTCAAACATATTTATTCGCCTATTTATCTATTCACTATATAATACAATATATAATCGATTTACTATCAAATTGCAATTGTGTCATGATGAACTTGAATTAAAAAAAAAAAAAAAATTATCAAATTAATTAAAATTCTGTTAAAGTTCATTAATTCATTTAATTAACAAAAAATTTCGAGTCTCATTTGAATATAATAAATACAATAGGTATAATAAATATATATGTTTTACGGAAATTTAGAATAATTAAAATTTTCGACATTAATTTTTTCGCATATTAATAACAATAATGATAAGAAAAAAAAAAAAAAAAAAAAAAACTGATATGAGAATGATTATAGTGTATAATAACGCGTGGGAAAAGGTGTCGAATACTTGTGCGGGAATAGCCTTAACGTTAGTTCCAGTTGTTGGTTTATTTATTACGTCCTTGTAGTCTAGAAGACAAAGAGAGTCTTTCAAGACACAATTACTATTATATATTACTATTATAGTTATAATAATATATACTCTCATGCGTTCTAGTGTTTTACGTTAGTTAGACAATTTTATATATTATAATCGTAATATATAATGATCTGAGATTAACATTGTCCGCATATTTTATATCTCTTAGATTAGATCGTGTATGTTACATTAATGAGATAACTTTATCTGTATGAAACTAACATTAATCTTTATCTTTAGTCAAAAATAATGATCAGATAACCCAGTCTGACTATTCTACAATTTCAATATTGATTTAAAACTAGTGAATTCGGTGGGATTGATTAGCTTTGCATGGATACAAATGGGTCTGTAATAACGTCAGAAACCGAAAGGATCGAGAAAATCGATTTTTGGTAGAAACTTGCGATAAACAGGATCCAGACACTCGGAAATCATATTTTTCATTGACTCGATCGGAAACTGAAACTATCCTTGGTATTATCTAGATTTATTTGGCTGAGAATTATCTCAACTCTGTTGAGATAACAACAGCAATTATCATCTTGTGGAAGGCTGTGGAAAAAATAAATACATTAGAAATCAGGAGAACCTAATCTTTTTTCGAGAAAATTTTGCTGGAATTCATCTTTCATTTTATCTAGATTAATTTCTACAAGAATTATCTTATCTTGGTTTAGGTAACGTTACCGAGCATCTCGTAGAAGTCTATGAAAACAATGAAGACATGAGAAATGAGAGCAATATGACCTTTTTTACAGATAATTTTATTGAGATTTGTTTGAACTGTTAGCTAGATTATCTACTCAAATAATTATCTCATCTTTGTTCAGATAACAATACCAATAATACCTTGTGGAAGACTGTGAAAGACATAAAGACATGAACAATGAGAACAATCTAATTTTTGTTGCAGATAATTTCCAACGACATTCATCTTTCCTGTTATCTAGATGAATTTCTGGAAGAATCATCTCATCTGTGTTAAGATAACGATACTAAATATCTTGTGGAAAACTGTGAAAACAATAAGACGTGAACAATGAGAACAATCTGATTTTTGTTACAGATAATTTCCAACGAAATTCATCTTTCCTTTTATCTAGATGAATTTATGAAAGAATCATCTCATCTGTGTTAAGATAATGATACTAAATATCTTGTAGAAAGCTGTGAAAACAATAAGACATGAACAATGAGAATAATGTGATCTTTGTCACAGATAATTTCGAACGAGATTCATCTTTCCCTTTATCTAGGTGAATTTATGAAAGAATAATCTCATCTGTGTTAAGATAACGATACTAAATATCTTGTGGAAGATTGTGAAAGACATAAGGACATGAACAATGAGAACAATCTAATTTTTGTTAAAGATAATTTCCAACGGAATTCATCTTTCCGTTTATCTAGATGAATTTATGAAAGAATCATCTCATCTGTGTTAAGATAACGATACTAAGTATCTTGTAGACGACTGTGAAGAAAAATGAGGACATGAGAAATAAGGATGACCTAATTTTTTTTCCAGATAATTCCATCGAAATTTATCTTCATCTTGTTTAAATCTAGATGAATTTCTCGAGTGGTGATCTCATCTTTGTTCAGATAATAATATCGATTATCTCGTAGAAGTTATAACCGCGTGGTATATTCCTTGTAATAAAGATTTGTTAGAAAGGTGTATCTGAAGCCGCATGCTGCATGGCCAGTCGGAGGTGGTAGCGTAGCGGGGACTTGCTCGCGGCCTCCATCTGGTTCCCGTCCCCAGCTAGGATACTCTTGCCCCCATAGCACACGCCTTGCGTTTTCCGTTCCCAGTTAACTTAAGTTAGTTACCTTTCTCCTCTTGCACGGGCCAGTAGCATATGTTTTCATTCGGCAGTTGATGCGGCTATTTCGTGGACTCAATTCGCGTGCTAGCTAGCTAGGCCGCTGCAGGTTTACCCGCGAACGGTTATCAGATCTCAAAAAAGGCCCAAGAGGGCCCTAAGGCCTTCCGCGCAAAAATCCTTATTCAGTGATTGATTTTTTTTTTCGTTTATTTCTTTTATGAAATTAGAAGAAAAAGAAAGTATTCCATCAGCTATTTAGGTCTTAAATAGTAGAAATTATGTTATTCATCAATGCAGCTATCCTTCTGCTAGCTGCGATCGTCACCAGAACCGGTAAGTCTCGATTCACTCTCACATTCGCTTTACATATCCTCATGTTTATCGTTTACCTAAATTATGAATTAGATTTATGGAGAATATCAATATGACTGTGTTAATAAAATTATGGACAGTTAACTTTCCGCTTTTTTTTCTTCACGGATTTATTATAATTATACACGCTCGTTTTATTACAGCTCGGTAATAAATCGTTAACGTAATTGAATATTCTCTGTTTCTGAATGTAGCTGATCATTGAATGACTAGCCAAGGCTGTCAGTCAAGGCTTGACTTCTGAACTTTTGACATTTGATTTTCTCTCTAACAAAGTTTACTGGTTAGATATATATCGCTGTAATAACTGGTTAGGTGTTATTTCCGCCTTATCCGATCACCGTTTGCCATTTGTAACAATTTAGTCATTGACATTTGGTGAATTGAAATTTATTCTGGTTTTTTCTTAATCATTTTTTCATCTGCAGGTTATCAGTGCAGTTTAACTAATCGTAAACATTATGTCTTGTACGCAGGACCTGCGATATGCACGATTAGTTATCATTCAGCGCGTATATCATTTCGAGAAAGTTGTACACAAGACATTAAGCCCCCCTGCGATATACGAGACTCTATTGCATAACGGTGTTGGGTCGCATAATTAGAGCCGAGCATTATACTCGTAAACTCTTAGTAAGGCGCCAAGAAAAAAGAGAAAAAAACAACAAAAAAATTTGAAAAAAACCGGGAGACAGAAATTTTTTGATAATTTTACATTCCTAGGGCTTATCCCATGTTCCGAAACACCGCGAAGCTATTACCAAAGTCGATTCTTGACTCTAGAGTCAAAAAATTGCGGCCATAATAACTCAAAAACTATTAGTTTTATTGATTCAAAATTTACACCATAGCTTGATAACATCTTCAAGTTTGGATTAATCTAAAATCAAAATACCGTTGAACTTAGTTTAGGAACTAAGAAAAAATTAGAAAAAAACAAAAAAAAAACAAAAAAAAAACGCCGGGACACTGAAATTTTTTGACAATTTTACATTCCTAGGGCTTATCCCATGTTCCAAAACACCGCGAAGCTATTACCAAAGTCGATTCTTAACTCTAGAGTCAAAAAATTGCGGCCATGATAACTCAAAAACTATTAGTTCTATTGATTCAAAATTTACACCAAAGCTTGATAACATCTTCAACTTTGGATCAATCTAAAATCAGAATACTGTTGAACTTAGTTCAGAAATTAGTGAACGTATAAAACTGAAAGATGTGGGATAAGTAAAAATTGTCAAATCTGGATATTTTTATGGCAAAAAAAAAATGAGTCTAGGTCAATCGATAGACAAAGATGTTGTAAAAGTATTCTACAAATTTCAAATCAATGGGTAATATATTTATTGAATTATCATGGCGACCACAAACGTATGGGCTTTTTACTATCGTAATAATGTATGCACGTAGTATGTATTCGGTATTACCCAGCTACTTATATCAGTAGGTATTACAAATCGGGTTGGGCCGGGCTGTGACCGACAATCAGTGAATGTTATTGCTTATTGAAAACTAGGTATACGTGCTGCACTCGTGCAGCCTTGGCTTAGGCCTGGCTGAGCTGCCTGCCTTTCCATATTAATTCTCAAGTACGGATCAAATTACAAATCTTAAAATTGAGACCCCTCCTATATATAAACATGATCCTTATGTAGCCCTGAGGGTTACACTCGCCCATATATCAGACTTTCGATTATCTTGAATATGGAAAGAAGAAAGAGTAAGGAGCTACGTTTGAGAGAAGAATTGAAGGATCAAAAAATTATTCAAAAACGAAAGATAAGGAGTCTAACAATTCAAATTTTGCTCAGATCTATGATAGTGATTGAGTATTTCAAAACGTGACGAGATATAAACTAATTTCGCATTATTTAACAGCGGCGAAACACACCCATAATTACGATAGCCTTCGCAGATGAAAAGGTGCAATTCAATTCGCCTGGGTGTATAGGCGAGGCTGTAGGTACTATGAGGTGTATACGATTCCCACAGATTACGTGCGACCTTATGACCAGTTTGAAATGAAAGAAGAAAGAAAAAAAAAAAAAGGAAAAACAACAACTGATGGAGAATGTAGCTACGTACACATCTGTATTATATATAATTGTCGTGTCGTAGGTGTAGGTGCAGTAAGAATATCTTACGTTAGAGAGAAACAATGCGAGTGATCAACTACTTATCTAGACATACCGCGATAATCAGGTGAAAGAGAATGGTCCATCCGCCCAGGCAGACAATATTTCGTATTTTTAGGGGGATAGCCACTCGTTGCACTGAAAATCCCTAGGGTGATTTTGGCGCGTGGTCGATGCAACTCGGCAGCCATTGTTGATACAAGCCGGCTGACTGTCAATACATCGCGGAAGGTAGACAAGTGTGGTTATGTTCGTTTATTTGAAGGAAATGATAAATAAAGTGAATGAAACCTACGTGAATAAGCTAGGAATATTTATCAAAAATCGATCAATTAGTTTTAAATGATAATTTCGTTCAAATTAGTTGTTCTCGATGAACTTTTCGATTCTCATTAATTTCCAGTTATAGCTTCGGTTAAAGTCGTTGATTGCATTAAGATATCATTTAAAACAAATTGATCGATTTTTGATAAATATTCCTAGCTTATTCACGTAGGTTTTATTCACTTTATTTATCATTTGCTTCAAATAAACGAACATAACCACACTTGTTTACCTTCCGCGATGTATTGACAGTCAGCCGGCTTGTATCAACAATGGCTGCCGAGTTGCATCGACCGCGCGCCAAAATCACCCTAGGGATTTTTTCAGCGCAACGAGTGGCTATCCCCCTAAAAATATGAAATATTGTCTGCCTGGGCGGATGGACCATTCTCTTTCACCTGATTATCGCGGTATGTGCATAATGGCTTTGCTCTCCGCGATCTCGTAACGTCATTTATATTATACAAATAGCTAACAATTGTTGTACATATACGAGATAATATCCAAATAAGGGGATGATGTATTGATCTTCGAGAATTTTCATTCAATTATCTTCGAAGAAGATTAGATCATCTTCATTTTTTACTTTTACAGTAATCTTCGGTATCTGAACAAAGACGAGTCGATCTTCAGGGAAATTAATCTAGATAATCCGAAATATGAACCTCGATGCAGTAATTCATAATTTAATTATCTTCTCATTCTACACTCTGCGAAGATCATCTTTTTGAGTTTTTGCGATCATTTCGGTTTCGATTTTGACGAATGTTTAATCAACGTTCGATTTCAGAACCGTTATTACATCCATGCGAAAGATAATAATCGTTCTCGCCCGGGTCTACTCCGAGTGTTAAATTGATATGGAAATTATAGTAGAATAGTCAGACTCGGTTATCTCACTTAATTATCGAATAAAGATAAAGATTAATGTCAATTTTATGCAGATAAAATTATCGCATTAACTAAACTGGCAACGATCTAGTGGTTTACGATTATACAATGCGCAATTAATCTTGATCACAAATTGATCGCTATACTCTTCTATATTTATTGCGTTGAACAATTGTTGAAAAAATAATTTTGGCAATATAATTATCGAAGAATACTAGTATGGAGCTTGTTATCTCTCAGACTGTGAAGAATTATAAAAAAGAAAATATAACTAGTATAAAAAACAACGAAACCAAATTCTGGAAAGTCGATTCAACACACATATATTATTTTCTCTTCAGAAATACTCTGACTTTCGATTTCACACGATTTCAAGTAAAAAAAATTTCATTTCTTAAGGCCACATTATTATACCCTCCATGCGCAACGCGATATCAATGATATATCGGTATAATTGCCTAACACCAGGGGTATATGTTGCGCGTGTGCGTGTGCGTGTGCGCGCAACCGGTAGGTAAAAGTCTATACGGTCTAGTAAAACAATAGTATAACTATATGCAAAATAATGTGGGTGTAGCTGATGAACGTCCTTGAAATGGTTACAAGATTCCAGCTAGATTTGAACATTGGCAATACAAAACGCTGCAACAGTTAAAAGTCGATTAAAAATCGTTTCTATTCTTTCTCTCTCTCTCTCTCTCTCTCTCTCTCGAATTTCTTCACAATGTAAACCGCCTGCAATAAACCTAAGATTGAGTACACTCAGAAAAAATTCTTGTTGACACAACCAAAATTTGGGTTATTATATGCACAATATCACATTTTTTGTTCAGTCAACCAAAAATGTTGGTTGTTCCAACAAAATTGGGTTTTCCCAACAAAAATTTTGATTATCCCAACGAAATTTTTGGTTGACTGAACAAAAAATTTGATTGACTGAACAAAAAAAAATGTGATTGTGCATATAATGACCAAATTTTGGTTGTTATTTTTCTGAGTGTACGTCGCCTCCTATATAATACTGCCGGCGCGCGGCGCCATATTCGAATCGTTAAATTTCTTCGAGCGGTGCAGCCTAATTGGCGCCTATCATATTTTATATTCTGTTATTGTGCGCAGGGCACAAGCGCAAGTTCCGAGTGTCCAATATTATGCAATCGGGTAGGTACCGCGCTCTAGTTTCCGAGCTCCGGTATGCCGACTCACTTTCACTCATTCACTGCCCTGTAGACTTATACTCGGACTCTTTTATACTACCTTGCTCTCTCCTTCTTCTCTCCATCATATTCATACAATGTATATATCTTGCTCTCTCTCTCTCTCTTTCTCGTTCGCATGACTTTCACTTTGCTTGCTTGCTCGCCTGCTCGCGACGACGCCGACGCCGACGCGACGCCGTCCCCGACGTGATTTCGTGTATAAGACTGTTTGTTTTTCTCTCAATCGTCGTCGAATCGCCTCAGTAAACCAACCCAGTAGGAAAACAATTAACAAGAAATGAAAGAATCGTCAAAATAAACAGAAACAGTAGTTTTTTTAACATTTGAATTAATGCGTTAGCGCGGGAAAAGACTTGACCTAAAAAAAAAAAAAAAAAAAGATTAAGTTTCTAGATATATATACTAATCATGATTATTCATTAATAATTCATTAATTAACTTACATATCTAGACGTAATTATAATCAAGTTATGATAATTTTCTGCAGTGTATAGAAAAATATTGTGGGATTAGAATATATATATATAAGTGCATAATATATTATATCGTATTCGCATTATTTTATGAAAAATATAATTTATAATATAATCCTGTTCCTATATCCTACTTCCGGTTTGATAACTATATACCTATACATGTTATATAGCCACTCCTTACTGCAGTAAATCTCGATCTATTATAATAATAATCTCTAAATCCTGAGGCTATTTCAATGTACTATATGTGTTACGCCTTATTTTGCTGTATTGCATAACAGTAGTTTTCGATACTAGTGCGCGAAAGTGTTGATAATTCTCAGACGAGTTTTAAGGCCCATTCCTAGTCGCCCACCTCCATTTGGTCGAAATATGTCACATTTCGATTATTATCCGAGCCCAGGCGTCAAAAACGCAAAAAGGGCCAACTTAGCGCAATTTCTATTTCAATTCCGAACACATACGTCCAAAAAAATGTTCGTTTAGTGCGAAAATAGAGTCTACAGATTGTTTTTACATTGTTAAAAAATTATTCGAATTCGATTTCCTCGGCGAACAATGTAAAAACAATCTGTAGACTCTATTTTCGCACTAAACGAACATTTTTTTTTGGACGTATGTGTTCGAAATTGAAATAGAATTTGCGATAAGTTGGCCTTTTTTGCGTTTTTGACGCCTGGGCTCAGATAATAATCGAAATGTGACACATTTCGACCAAAAGGAGATGGGCGACTAGGGATGGGCCTTGAAGGTTGAATTTTATGCACGGGGAAAGCATGCGCAAAAACGAACTTTACGCACACCGTGTTGAGAAAGACATTACAAGTAGATATTTGAAGAAATTTAGGTGTGGTTCATTCAATTAATTACGTTGCAATAACGCTGTGTATAGTATGTTATGTAATTTAATTGGGCTATCCACACCGTGGATATTCAATATGGTATATATAATTGCAATTAGTGTTATTATACTGCAATGTTGTACTATGCGGGTATATATATATATCAGTTGGTACAGCATGAGAGATTTGCTACCGCGATGATGAATTCTGTTCATTTTCACATTTCTTAACGCAATTAAACTACATAATACTTTGTCTTGTGTTAGAATTAGAATTAGTTGGCTGATGTTTTTGTCTAATGAAATTTTGTTTTAATCAACTATAAGACTACTGCAGGCTTTATAGCTGCAGTCTCATCAACCTATATATTATACCATTGCGAAACGCGACCTACGCGGGTTTAACCAACGTGCATGGCCGAGGATTTAGACTATGCGGAAGTTGCGGTTTTAAAAAAAATCTCAATTTTCAAACGAAGAATAGATTCGGCTTTGGGAAGAAAGACTCCGAAACTTCACATCTTTGGAAATGCAGTGAAAGACGTCTTTCCGAGGTGCATAAATTGAAATTCCCTCGTAAAAGGCTTCCGCGATAAATAAAAGACACAAAAACATTTTCAAGATGTTCTCTGAATTTATAATCGATGCCTGATCAGTTAATGATTAATTTAATATTGATCCAATGAACCGCAATCAATAAATAAATATGTAGAAACCCGATCGCCTGATCGGTCTAAAAAATCATATATAGGTATAATTATAGGTATATAATATGTACACATAGGTAGTTAAATATCTGTCACAAAAGTTGTGGATAATTGCCTGGAGCCATATTGGTACGGTTTAAAACGGCGGCGTCGTCCTTGGATTATTATACTTATCCAGGAAGTGATCGAAGTCGGCGAGTATCTGATATATACTCAATATTCTCTGAAGAATTTATACAAGAACAAATCCGGTAAACCCAACCGCGACGTGGGTAGAGTCATTATACATAGATATACACATGCATACATGCATAGATATATATACTGATACATATACATACAGTCATGAAAAGCCCAAAAGGCATATCATATGATGACATATATTATGTTGGCATGTATGTATATAATGTGTGTATACTGTATATATACATAATATGTGTACATAGTTACCTTGTGCCTCCGCAAACATTCAAAAAATTCAAATCAAGGTGAGAGCTGTGGATGTATTTAAACGACTACCGGAACTCGTTATATATCGAATTCCGAACTTAAAGTATGTACATACATATATATATATATCTGTGTATATAATATACCCTTTTCGTATTTTCCCATGACTCGGATAAAAAGATTGAAATAAAAGAAGCAAACGAGGAAAAGGATTGTGCAGGCAGGGAATCGAATGAAAATTGTGATCAAGAGATCAAAGACTGTATTCTACATTTCTCCGAATTCTCGACTAATTTCGTTAAAAATGATGCCCAAAAATCTTCTGTATTTGTTGCTAAGTAATATCCTGTGGTATAAAAGTAAAGGAAATCAATTCAGAGTTATCGAAAATATTGTTCTATTATGGGTTTTCCGTTCTTCTATAGCGGAACATGTGCGCGGGAACGTTCAAAAGGTCGCATTTATCAAAAAAGTTGATCTAGTCGGCTGTGGCGTATCACCCTTCATATATGTATGAAATCTATCTTTGCAATAGCAGAACCTGTCATTATCCTTATATTCCGCAAAGTATGTGCAATAAATGACCAATTTCTTCATCTATTACAAAGCCATCAAGGTTTTAGTTTATCTTATACACATACAATTAGAAATATACCTATTGAGGTTATGATACGTCATGTCGATCAACGATCTCACTTCACAAATGAAATATAACTATAGTAGCGTGTATAAAATCTTCAATATAAAAATACAGCTCGTTTTATCTAGTATTTTGTTCTCTAATTCAATTTCGATTTTTTCTTGTTTGCATTTTACAATATTAGTATCACAAGGTTCCCATAACTAATTAAGGGCTCCCTTAAACTAATTAGGGGTTCCCCTAACTAATTCGAGGTTCCCCTAAACTAATTGGAGGTTCCCCTAAACTAATTGTAAAAAAAAAAAAAAAATCCCTTCACATCGTAGAATATATAATTCAGCATTGAATGCAGGTTCACGTATAACGGTCACGCGCAGAGATTAATATAATTATTGTTTAACCTTCGGGTTAATGCGTGTCTGTCTTTTACAAATACGATTCTTAAAACAGTATATCTATAATAATCTCAAATATATCTATAGTTAGAATTTCTCAATCGTTGTTCTAGTAGTATTTTTTGTACCTATATATTATTATTACATAGCTGCGTAAGCTTTGACCGATTTATTTACTTTATAACTATACATGGTAAAAAGTGATATAAAACATTGTAGATATATGGATTGGATATCCACAATACAAGTATTATGGCTATAAATAAACAATATAAATTGTTCAACGATTTAATTTATTTATTAACAATGATAGTTTTATATTTTTCTTGTAGATAAAATAAACTATAACTTAAATACCTATATTATATATATAGTTTTTATTATTATATACACATTGCTATGTATAGGTGTAAAAAATTGCGAAACTAATTACCCAGAACCACGCCTTTATTGCGAATGGCGAGCACTTCAAAGTTATTATCATAATTATATTACTAAAATATTTGAAATTGCAAAAAAATGATGAAAAGTTACGAAAAATCTGAAGTCGATTTAATACTAGTATATAGACGAATTTGTTTTACTTGACTGAATAATCAGTCCGTACAAAATTAGATTTTTAAATTATCGCATTGCACGTATATAATAGTTTATAAAAAAGGAATCAGCTGGATAAAAAATTCGCAAAGTCTAAAGCACGTGCTCGAACTAATTCAATATCTTTGTAAAAAAGTTGGGAACAAATCATATTTGTATACATATATACCAGATAAAAAACTAAATTTTTATATGAACAAAGGTGGGGGAATCAATTATTGTTTATTAAGGTCCTCGAGGACACACGTACTAACTACTTGACCAGATTTATTCGAATTTCTTATAAGGTCAGCCCTGACACTCCCAGATGGTCAATGATCTACTGAACAATGATGTAGAGAGAGAGAAAGAAAAAAATTAAAAAAAATTATATAAATCTATAATTATCTTAGACCTTATAAACTTATAAGTGATCTACGCCTAGAGAAAAAGAACAGTAAGATGAACAGGTTTAATATAATATCTATTTAGCCCACTGAATTTCGAAACTTGATATAAAAGTCAATGTCGAAAATAAGTACGACTATGCAGGCATTCAGTTTTATATTAATTATAATAATATTTACTATTTCATATGATTAGTTCTGTTAATTAGATGGTTTTTTTCTTTGCTGTGGCGTTATATTACACATTCATTTTTATTAACGTGATAATCGACAATTAGTTGGATATTGTGATGATATTTAGTTATGTAGTTACTTATATAATTCAATTCGATTAGTGATATTCTTAGTATCGAATTGCAATGTAGGATTATAGTTTTCGAAATTTATGATTATAATTAAACTAAAACGATATCATATTCACTCGAATTGTGAAACCAACTAGTCATCCTAACTGATATTGATAATTAGTATTATCATTTAGTATTATATTTCAGTTTTGGTATGAAAATTATCGATTTTCTCAGATCATTCGTTCTGTAAATATCAATTTTTGCTAAATTTCGATGAATCCTGGTGCTATTGCAAGAAAAAAATGTTTCAAACTAATCCAAGAAGATGATATTGCAGTTAGTTTAAAAACGAGAAAATTTTGTCTATATCAGAATTTAACCAGAGAGTTCTTTTTATTCTTCTTGATATTATCGAATTGCAAAAACAGTATATTACATCGTGATCAATAATCGTTAACTGTATAACAGTCTCGCGTGTATAATAGTAGTCAATACTAATTGACTAGCTAGCAAAAAAAAAAAAATCTATTCTCGTATTTCCTTTCATTTATAGTTTTGCGTTTGCATCGCGATTCCCATGGGTTTCGCTGAGTCTTTAGCAGTATTTTTATACCTAACTTCAAGTCCATATAATAGTTTTTACTTTCACAGTTTGTGTCTCGCGACCATTACGCTGTGTGTTTAATATGTACAACACACATCCGCATGTAGAATATATAAAAAGGGAGTGGTATACGTATAGTTGGGTTTCAATCAGACTCGACATTACTGTCCGCATGAAGGCCGAAGGTCGCGTTATAATTTATATTATAGTCGCGGGTAACAGTTTACACATGTTAACTTAGCCAAATTGGAGCGATAACATTTCAGCTACTTTATTTTATATAATTTTTTTTTTTTATTTCATAGATTTATTTCTTATTGATATTTATGCTGCGTAGAATATAATGAGAACGGATATTGTACAACCGCATGCGCATGCATAGAACCAAGCGATATCTTGTCTTGTTTTTCGCGTATTTGAATCCGGGACGCTGTACGTACCCGCGCCGCGTCGATGACCCTGAGGATCGATTTTTTGAACCAAAGAACCGCTCTCTGCTGCAGCCTCCAGGATCCAAGTACTGCTGCAATTACGCTGTCTATATAATACGCAGAGTGGTGTATAGCGCTAGCAGTAAAGCACGTATTATGGTCGAGGGCGAGATGCAGCCCACGCCCTAATACACGCAGATAATCGAGATAAGATCAATCCGCATTTGTATACCTCGGATCTATGTATAGATACCGGATCCTGGATCCTGGATCGTGGATTGTTTTCATATTGTGTGCAAAAAACGATTTTAAGATCTCTGAACAAGATTTAAATTCGAAGAGAACACAATATAATTATATACAATAAATACAATTCGTTTTTAGATTTGAATTTACCGCGAAGATAATGACGATACGGAAAAAGTGTATACCACCTTTTTTTATAGAAAATTTAATTGGCTTTATTTTTTATTTCCACTTTTATTTCGATATCATTCACGGTTATCGAGATATCATCGAAAATCTGGGTCGGGGCATCTTTCTTAGCCTAGAATACAATACAATAAATACAATAAATACAATTCGTTTTTAGATTTGAATTTACCGCGAAGATAATGACGATACGGAAAAAGTGTGTAACACCTTTTTTATAGAAAATTTAATTGGCTTCATTTTTTGTATAGACTTTTATTTCGATATCATTCACGATTGTCGAGATATCATCGAAAATCTAGGTCGGGGCATCTTTCTTAGCCTTTTCTTAGTTTTTTTTCTTTCTATTATTCGATATTCAACTGGTCCGGATGATTTAATACATGTTTAGTGGTCAGTAACCTTATACCTTTTATTATAGCTGTATACTTATGATGAAAGAGATGATGTTAGCGAATCCCGATTGAAAAACTTGATATATAATTATATTTAGTCATTATACCGCTTTTCGAGGTAATTTTTTTTTTTTGTTGTTGAATTTTTGCTCATTCATACTTCTGATTTCTTATTGCTTTTTCACTGACATAATAATATAAACCCAGTTAGCTGATGTCTCATCTTAAAACCAATTTATGAATCATTTAATTATTAGGCCTTAATTGATTTTTTGCATTTGTAAGTTAATTGACTAGTCAGTCGAGTTTATATACAGATATTTCAATAAAATACGACCAAGGAGAAGAAAAAGAAGGAAGCTCTGTACCGTTACCGATCTCTTGTGCATTTCGCATATTTTTTTTTTTTTTGGTTTCAATTCTTTTCTTATTTGACTATTTCTCTTGTTGCATAATTTTTCGAGCCTTCAACAATAAATTATTAGCTGGTAGATTTAATTGGCGCTAATCTCTTCCACGTGGAGAGTCACATACCTATATAGAAGCCTAGCTAGCTCTGTAACAGTCCCGAGAGTCGAGAGTGTCTTGCGTTAGTTAGTTTCGAAGTAAGCGTGTGAAATTGAGAAGTTAGAGTTTCGCAACCTTATATCAACGTTAACCAAATTTGCTTAGCATTCAAACCGCGATGCTAATCTTGCTTTACTTTCCATTTCTATACCCATTCCCATTCCCATTCCCATTGCACCAGGGTGTGCGCGCATACGATGTTCTTAATACGAGTTAGGCGTACTTACATATACATTAAAAACGCCGGGTTTACGGCAACTCGCGTCACATTTTAGGAATTAAAAAACTTGACAACAAGGGGCCAAAACTTGTTATGTTAATATTGCGTATTATTTATGACTGAAAATAAATAATATCAACGTTTTTTTATCGTGCCAGAGATAGAAAAACCCTCGAGCTATAAATTTTCGACAAAATTTACGCTAGATAAGAGAACGAGTCGACCAAAGTTACGAGGTGTAGTAGCGTGGACCGAATTCCTGCGGCCATATTGAATTTCTATAATTTTTTTCATAATCAATGTACGATTTACGTTTCACTTTCGGTGATATTTCGCACAGGTGAAAACCCAATCCTTAATTAATCTGATATATTTGAATATACTTTTCTAATAGGTGAAATGAAACATCTTCATCAAGATTTCTTCGTTGTTATTTATATATTTTTAATTGGAGAGTGTATATGTAGGTCGATATTTCGGGTTTTTTTTTAAATTAACACGTTCGTTAATTGAAGATGAAATTTTCTCGTTTGCTTAACGGACGTGTCGCCTAGCTTACACACGTGCCTACATAATTGGTAGTTGATGTGTATATGTATCGATTTATGTACGGAAATACGTATGTATATGTAGGCATTTATTCATACATATTACGTTTTATAATATTTTCATATACAACTTTCAACGACACCTACACTCCCAGACTCCTACCTCGTTCCGGTTTGTAATTGAGAAAGTGTAATGCTCCAGCAGCAGCAGCAGCAGCAGCAGCAGCAGCAGCAGCCAGCAATGGCCATTGAGCATATCTCTCTGCTGAAATTGTGCCAATAATAAGCATATTATCAAGACCCGTTCTTCATTCGAATATATTATTATACATATACAGTAAAAAAAAAAAAAAAAAAAAAGAAATGATTTCTGGTAATCACTATATGCATATATTTAAAAATGATAACAATCATGATATATTCTCAAGGATCATTACGTTCTCAGTATATAATACATAGTTCTTTTTTATTTCTTTTATGAATTAATGTGATCTTTGGTTAATTTTATTACACCTCATAATTATCATCGTCTCTGCACAAGGACAAACGCGAACCGGATTACCCGAATAAATATATTCATGACGCGATTTGAAATTTTTTTTTTTTTTTAATGTATTTCCGTTTCATATACATATATAACTATAGTATTATATACGTTCATTATTACAGTATATCGTTATTGAATAAAAATTTTACTTCATTTGTTCAAAATGTTGAAAATTTATCGATGCAGGTTTAAAATAAATTTCGTTTATTTATAATATTTTCATTCGATTTAAATTAATTTCTTCTCTCTTTTCTTTTGGGTTTCCAGAATGTCAGCGAATTATACCAAGAAATTCACGGCAGAGCCGCGCCGAAAGAGGCCTCGAATTTGAGTGCCCTGAAGAGTTTGGCTACTATCCTCATCCCCAAGATTGCACCCAGTACTATGTCTGCGTTTTTGGTGGCGCTCTTCTCGAGTCATGTACCGGGGGGCTGATGTACAGGTAAGAGATGTTCTGAGTCAACAACTTATTTTATTACTATAATATGATGTAGAGAGAAGAAGAAAAAAAAACAAAAAAAAAAAAAAAAAACTGGAATACACGTCTAGGAAAACGATTTGATGATGTCTAAAATTTAGATTTTGATCTTTTTTTTTTGTGTTTAACTACTCGCGTAGTTATTATAGCTGGTATACATAGAATAATTTAATCATCGTTGAATGTATAATATCTTTAGTTCTTGGAAATGAACGGTACATTAAATTTGTTGCCTGCGTAGAATTAATTTCCTGTGTTCTTAGATACTTTTTCATGTGCAGATTTGTTTTTTTTCGCCCACGTTATTTGAGTTATACGACCTATGTATACGTGTTATATTTCGTTGATCATATAATCGTTGTTCTGCGTTTTGAATAAAATTAAGAAAAAGAGAGAGAGAGAGAGAGAAAGAGATAAAGAGGTAGGAAGTATTGTTCGAAATGGGTGAATGAGAGAAAACTGTGTTTTTTTTTTTGTTGTTGTTGTTGGCCTTTCTCTCGTTGCGGTCTTCGCTGTCTGTTGTAACCGATTACGACGTGAGTGCATGCATATGATGAATCCTCATTAGTATTCCAAGGTTTTATTACAGCATCATCTATAGACAGATCAATTGACAACAAAATTCCGGTAACCACTATAACGTTTAGCAGTTAGTATAATAGTTAACGTGGAATTCTCGTGATGACTAACGGCTTAAACATCCTCGAATTTCTCCCTGTGCGTGCGTAGCCGTGCCACGGTTGTCCGTGATAAATATCATCGTCAGCTTCTTCGTGAAGGCCTCCGCCGCGAAAAGACCGCAAATTCTAACCTTGCGTTTTCACATACACGGTGGTCAATCTTAATTCATGCTTCATCGGGTGAATGATAAAATGTTTGACGAGGAAAAAGGGAAGACGAAATTCTTGATACTCAAAATATGTCTGGAACGATCAATATCATTTGTTTATTTATATTCGCAATAATAAACCTGAATAAAGCTAAATATATTCGAATACATACTTGAATGTACTCAAAGATATTCGAAAATACTTGAGCATACTCAATTATGCTCAAGTATAGCTGAATATACTCGAACATACTGAAGTATACTAGAAAATGCTTAAATGAACTGGAATATACTCGAGAATACTTGAATATACCAAAATATATTAAAATACACTCAAAATTTCTTGATGATACTAAAAAAAAAAAATTCTCAAAAATACTTCATTATACTCAAAAAATACTAAAAAGTACTTGACTATACTCAAAAAATACTGAAAAATACTAAGAAGTACTTGACTATACTCGAAAAATACTAAAAAGTACTTGACTATACTGAAAAATACTGAAAAATACTAAGAAGTACTTGACTATACTCAAAAAATACTAAAAAGTACTTGACTATACTCGAAAAATACTAAAAAGTACTTGATATACTCAAAAAATACTGAAAAATACTAAGAAGTACTTGACTATACTCAAAAAATACTAAAAAGTACTTTACCATACTAAAAAAAATACGAAAAAATACTGAAAAGTACTTGACTATACTCAAAAAATACTGAAAAATACTAAGAAGTACTTGACTATACTCAAAAAATACTAAAAAGTACTTGACTATTCTCAAAAAATACTAAAAAGTACGAAAAAGTGCTTGACTATACTCAAAAAATATTCAAAAATACTAGAATATACTCAAAAAAATACTAGAATATGCTCAAGAAATACTAAAAAATAATGAACCATGCTGAAAAGATACTCAACATTTAGGCAGACTGAAATTCACTATAAAATATTGAAAGATATTAAAATATATTAAAAAAATACTTGAAGGTACTAAAATATACTAAAATCTGTTAAAATCTATTCGCTTTTCACCTCGTCTCGTTCAATTCTCTCCGCAATAATAATGATTATCTACGAATGGGGATCTTTCACCGCATCTATTGTCTCGTGGGTGGGTGGCTCGGATCGAGAGATCTCAGCTTCCGCTGTTTGTCTCGTATATATTGTTAACTGCAATTCTTTACAGTTGTTTACGATCTTGTAAGTATGTACATACTTTGGAAATATATATAGTATATACGTCAACAATATAAGAAGGCATGCTGCATACGCATGCTCTTCGGGCCTCGACCCATATGCGGATCCTCAATTTCCACGGATCTTTCGCCACTTCCAATACAGGTCATATCTCACATATCATCACGGTCATTCGTTTGATCTCTCATACCATATACCTATACCTATATACCTACTATATATTTATTATATCTATCCTCAATCATCGAAGGATATATACATAACAAAAAATAATCACATCTCTCAGTCAGGGACGTGAGATGAACTTATCATTCTATTAGTATAGAATCATATCAAATTATAGTTTATCTAATTATATGATAATTACTGTATAAATGAACAAATCAATTTATTATATTGATCAATTCACTAACATTTCAGCCATGAACTGCAAACCTGTGATTGGCCTCGCAATGTGGGTTGTGTTTCGCAGGCTGAGGGTGAACCTGCTGTTAGAGATATCGATAGGCTTGAAGAAGAGCCTCAGCGAGTGAGGTGGGTTGATTAGCTAAAAATTAAAACTAATCAATAAATTATCGAATTTTGTGACTGAAAAAAATCCTGTTATTTTTTTGTTGCCGATTTAGGGCTTCGAAGGTTGAGTCTAGACCTGTGCACAGACAGCAACATGTATTGACATCGAAATCGCCATCGTCTTCGCCACCTGTTACTGAAAGACAATTACGTCAAAGGCCGCAGCAACAAACTTATGAGGAAGAATATGGACCGGCAGTAGAAATCGAGAATGATAGACAGCAGAGGGTTTATCGAGGACAACCATCGACTATTGGTCAAGTACAACGGGACAGAGATGGACTTCGGAGAAACGTCATTTCTGTAAGTCAATAATAATTTTTACAAGCGAGTTCTTAGAAGTTGCGGGAATTTCGTGATTTGGGTTTTCTACAATACTTATCTGAACTGTGGCTTCAATAATTCTTAGATATTGAAGAATTTCCCATTTTTTTTTTTTTTTACGAATTTCAAACGATTTCAGAAATTCAAGAAGATTTTCAAATAACTTGAATGGAATATCGATCATCTAGAGGTTTTGAATGATTTTTTGATGAATTTAAAATCAATGGACTCGACAAGAATTTGAATAATTTTCAATTAATTTCTATAGATTTGCAAAGATCGTGAAACAGTTCAATGAGTACGAATTTGAATTTAATAATAAATTTGATGAATTCAATAGCAAAATTAATTGAAAGTCAAAATCTGGGTCTTCTGATTTATATATGGATTCGGAGAATTTTAGATCAAACATCTTAAAACACGGTTAAGAATGCACTCAGAAAAATAACAACCAAAATTTGGTTATTATATGCACAATCAAATTTTTTGTTCAGTCAACCAAAAATTTCGTTGGGATAACCAAAATTTTGTTGGGAAAACCAAATTTTGTTGGGACAACCAAAATTTTGGCTATTCCAATAAAATTTTTGGTTGACTGAACAAAAAATGTGATTGTGCATATGATAACCCAAATTTTGGTTGTGTCAACAAGACTTTTTTCTGAGTGTGTTATTTTTACAATTAGAGTGATATCGTTCATTAATTCGAAATCGTTAAGTATATATAATATCTATAATCGATTTCTAAGAATGTTTCTTAATTTGGACCCGGCACTGTCATCAATACTCATAAAAATTAAGAGAGTTAAAACAGACTTTCTTTTCTTTTCTTTTCTTTTCTTTTCTTTTCTTTTCTTTTCGGACACGCGCCGTATCGAGAATTATTGCTTCTATGTATTGTTTAACTGTCTAAATTCGCTCTGTTCGCTCGCACGTGCTCATGCGCACAATGCGTACGTTTATAATTTACATATATTGCAATACATAACTACGCGATGATTACTCAACAAATTTACATCGACATTGACTTCAAATTTCGGAGTTTAAAAATGATTTGATTCGATTTTTTTTGTTTTTAAGTACAATAAACGTCGAAAAATAATTGGGAAAACAAAAGGAAATTGATTCTCATTAATAGAATTTCATTTTAACTTCAAGGAAGTTACTAATTTATCGATTAATTCAAAAAAAAAAAAAAAAAAATTAAAAAAAAAAATTGATATGTAGGTAGTAGACGCATTATTACTGTTCGAATTCTATGTATTTATTGAATCACCGATGATCACACTACAGAAAGTTTAAAAGCAGTGAAAGCTGTATAGCTAGATCTTGCGCAAGTATCAACACGAGGTTAAATACGAGTAAAATATATTTCTCAAAATTTATTACCACGCCATATATATTTTTCACCGTCCGTAGATCGTAAGCTCCATTAAGCACCAGGCATTGATAAATTGATAAAACTTTTTAAAACGAAAATATAATACGAGTTAAATGAAATTTCACACAATTTTACGAAATCATGTGTCCAAATATTTTTTTCACACATATTAAAAGAATTAAATTGAATTTTGTTTGAATTTGGGTCCTCGGAGAAATTGCAGTGAATTTTTATTCTTTCTATAGATTTTTTGCACGAATTAATTATTTTGACAAAAAAATTTCTTACAATTTCTTTCAGAATATGGAAAGAGAAAAGGATGTTCTATTGAATAATCGTGGACACCCAGAGACGCATTACAGGTTGGTGTAAAAGAAGATAAAAAAAAAAAAAAAAAAATTATGTTCATCCGATCCAGTAGTCATTAAATATTAGCTCATTTTGCAATCGATGTATAATCAATAATTATATCCATTATGTATTTGTAATGAGCGTTTACGTGTAAATCGGTTGTATTTGTTTTATCCTCGACTTCCCACGCGCTTTTCGAAAAGACAAACATCAAGCGTTACGTTGCTGGTCAACTATTTACCGATTTCATTTTTTTTGCTATACTTCGAAGAGTTCACCTCATTGGCAAATTAATTAATATATATGAAAAAATGAATGAACAACGAATTTGAAATTTCTATATAATTAATCAAGAAAGAAAAACAATTCGAAGAAATTTTTACATCACCGTCAACGTTTAGGAAACGGAATTAGAAATAATAAGACTCTTTATTCTCTCAGAACAATTCCAACCGAGCCTCCAAGAATCGTACAAAAAGTCGCCACGACCGCAGTGCCGATTATTTCAAAACCTTACTACAGCGAACCCGACCAGAGCTATCCTTACTACACAATTTACGACGATGAAGTCGCACTCTACAAGGACGATGGTGAGTTTAATGGCAAATTTGAACTCCGATTATTATAAACAATGTCTTTTATACAGGTTTGAACATTCACACAAGTTTATAACGAGCTAGTTATCAATTTCTATTATTTTTACTCGCAATTTCCGCTAATAATATACGAAATAATGAACCGCGCATGCGCGGAACGCTCTTACTGCATTGGCCTGTGGTGCTATGACGCGGTGTTAGCGTCTGCGCAACGTATGGGTAGCGGAATACTTGACGATAGTTATTGAGCATGCTTATTGTTTCCCGTTTCAAGGCTCAGGAATTTAGCTGAAGTTGTTTTTTTCGACAGAAATAGAATAAGAGAATACAGTAATACTCGGGGCACTGTGAAATGTCGGGACCGGGCGAAACGGGCACTGTAAACGACCTAACCTAATTTCTCTGATAGCTCTGACCAATCAGGTGAAGGCACCAGGGCCGTGCCCAATCAGAAGCGAATTTTGTTCACAGTGCCCACATCTCAGTTTTCACAGTGCCCAGTTTTTGACAGTGCCCGTTCTCACAGTGCCCAGACTTTTACTGTACAATCTGTTCCTACATGTCGTATAAATTTTTATTTTCGGTATATCTGCAGTCGACTACAATCAGTATTCGGTCAATCAGAGCGAACAGCTTATTTCACCGACTCCGAACGTCAGAGTAACTGAAGTTTCTGTAAGCCCTAAGACTTATACTTCAAGACCGAAGAAGGTCGACGTTAATGAAGCTGAGAAATATAATTTGAACCGAGAAGTAACTGTCCAAGATTACGACATCTATGATACTCAAGTAAGCGATTTCGTTCGATTTTTAATTGCTTCGTTTTTTTTTTTTTCCTTCACAGAAGATTGAGAAACCGATCGATACTAATTGTTTTGTATTCAATGGTTTCAGGCTGATCTGAACAAAAATAGATTCCACATTTCTGACGGCCAGCAAGTCATTAGGTGAGTCATTATATGCGGCGCTTCATAAATTATTTAATTCAGTCACTGAAGAGCGAATAACTCGGTGAAAAAAAATCGGGCAAAATTTTTCAAGTTGGGTTTTTTGAGAGGAAACTTTAAGCTTCGAAATCGTTACTGGCGAAAATTTTCTCCGATTTTTATTTCATTTTTTCTTTGAATGTGTGAAAAATTGACTTTCTTCGTACGTTTTGCAACTTTTTATTTGAACCTGCACAACTGAGCTGAAAATAATCGCAGGTGAATTTAATACGGACCATCTTAAAGTCGAAACTCTGATCTTGAAAATTTTTTGAAATTTTTTTCGTCAACCCACCACCGAGTCTCTTGCCTTCTGAAAACATCATTTCATTATGCAAATTCATTCTGTAAATGATTCGTGTTCATTTTCGATAAGGAATAACGTAGTGAGTCATTCTGGAGTTCTTGTGACCACGCCAAACGGAATTATCGAAACCCATGCACCCTTGACGACCACAACCCCGGCACCAACTACTCAGCGACCAGTTCCAGTCACCACGGCGAGGTAAGCATGAAACAAAATGATTATCAGGGGACAAGAAAATGATTGTTCATCATTGAAAATTGATTGAATGATAGTATTACGATTCGGAAATAATTATTTTGGAAAACGAAAAGCAGAGAAATTCGATACGAATAATTAAAAGGGTCTAAAAAAATTGCCTTTCCTACGTCTTTTTTCAAAATAATTCAATAACCGATTTATTTCTGAACGATTTTTCAATTTGTTGTAATTTTCTTGTTCTTTTTTTCTTTCCTGAAGTCGTTCGCGACCCCAAGTTAACCGAGGAACAGCACCACCGTGAGTATAACAAATTCAGAAATATAAATATTCATTGATTATTATTATTATTTTTTTTTTTGTATATAATTAACATAATGCTTGTCAGATCATTGAACTATTACCGGTCGATGATCTCGATTGAATTTCAAGTGGATATTATTTATTTATTTTTTTTGCAATATTAGATATCGCATATATAGATAATTTATTCTGCAGTAATTTATATAACGATTATCTATAAACGAATCAAGTTTCTCGTTGCTAAATAACTTTCAGATGTATTTACGTGACTCGACCTTTAAACGATCGGGCTGCTCTAACTTGATTCGATTTATTCTTCTTATTAGTCGTTTTAGATTTGTCGATTCATAATTTTTCGATCTTTTTGATTTCGTCGCATATTTTATTTTTTTTTTTGTGATTTTTTTTTAACGTAATTGTCATTTTGATTGTTTTTCATCAGTCGTTCAAGACCAACCTTGAAACCGTCCACACAATTCGTATCAAAGGCTCAAGAGTTCGTCGACATATACAAAAATCTGCCATCCAGACCCGACCCCGTCTACCCAACTCCTCAGGTCGATAAACCCGCTGCAAAATGTAGGAAAGACGTCTGTCTTCTACCCGATTGTAACTGCGGAGGCGTCGATATTCCGGGTGAGTAAATCCAGACTCAATAGTTTTTTTTTATTTTTTTTTTTATTTTTTTTTTTTACAACAAAGAAGAGAAAGGAATCCAAATTTTTTCTAATTTTTGAAAACTTTTTTAGTCAATTAAAATAAATAATCATTTACACAACGAACCGTGAGCGCGAGATGCAACCAGCTTCAAAGATACTCGAACTTATCTGTATCGATTTAAATTTTGAAGTTTTTCATCTGATTTTGAATTTTATTAATTTTTTTTTTTTTTTTTATTGACAAAAGTTTGCGGGATTTTGAAAATTTATGTTATATGTGTTACGTTCGATTTTTATATCAACAGAGAGAACAGGAATTGGAACAAACAATCGTTGAAAAACCGTTGAAAATCGGTTTGAAAATAATAAGATCGGTAAATAAAATGCATGAATGTAATATTTAGGTGGTTTGTCGGCTGACGAGATACCGCAGATCGTTCTTTTAACGTTCGACGATGCCGTTAACGATCTTAACAAACCGTTGTACGCCGATTTGTTCGAAAAAGATCGAAAAAATCCAAACGGATGTCCGATATCGGCTACTTTCTATGTCTCTCACGAATGGACAGATTATAGCCAGGTACAAAATCTTTATGCTGCCGGTCACGAGATGGCGTCACATACCGTTTCGTAAGTCAATTATATAATCAACGATCAAATCCATCAATTTATATGTCTTACATGCATCAATCTGTGCCATCAACTCTTCTACGTACATAAATAATTCCTCGGTTAGGCCTGAACTTGAAATAGAAAAAAAGAAAATTTATTAGAAAATAAAAATCGAGATGTTATAACGATTTAAAAATCGTCTTCTAGAGTTTCAGACAAATTTCATGTCCTCAGAATCGCAAGGATTCAATCAAACTGTACTTGAAACGATTAAAAACTCCGGAATCGTGTCCAAAAACGTTTGAACCGATTTTTCGAGATCTAAAATATACCTGTTGGTTAATTTTTGTTATTTCGGGTATAAAATTCAGGTCTTCCACGGGATGATGTATGTGCAAACGTGTCTAGGTGAAGCTGGTTGTCTATTATCTATCTCTTTCTATCTGTTTTTCCAAGCATTATAATTCTCCGGCCGATTTTCTCACGCTCTCTTGGCTCTCGCCCCGTTTCCGGCAAATAACTGCTATTAAGAATAATCGACAAACGCGTGCAACAATACCCTCTAACACAAAAATCGGTTAAGATCGGCAAAAAAAAAAAAAAAAAAAAAATCGGTGGAAATCGGTGTTTTTTTTCTTAAATTTCTTCTTTGCAACGTAACTAACGCTGCCAGGGTGTTAACTAACATGAATTTTGTTTTCTTTTTCATCTCCTAAATCCTAATATGCTTCCGATCATTTCTCCACCTAATATCTATTCTCTCTTTATCTGTGTCTCGTCTTTTCTCTACTTCTTGACTGATCGATCAATCAATCGATTGCTTTTGGCTTGAAAAAAAAAAAAAAAAAACCAAAAATCCGATCCTTCCGCTCCCGTTAAAAAAAAAAAAAAAAAAAATCCGTGATACCGATCATCCCGATAACGACAGGGGATTACGCGCCGGAAGAAATACCACAGCTTGTCCTCCTTACTTTTGACGACTCCGTTAACGATCTGAACAAAGGTTTGTACGCCGATCTATTCGAAAAGGGACGAACAAACCCTAACGGATGCCCAATTTCTGCTACTTTCTACGTTTCTCATGAGTGGACAGACTACAGTCAGGTTCAAAACCTATACGCAAATGGTCACGAAATCGCGTCCCACACCGTTTCGTAAGTACAATGAATAAAGAATAGATTATTGATACGAAGATAAAATTATTTAACAAACATCATACAAAAAAAAAAAAAAAAAAAAAAATGATCCACATTGATGCAAATTTTCAAAATAATGTGAAAACGGAAAGAACAGAATTTATTAACGTCTCAGCTGATATTTTACGAATAAAAAAAATTATTCCGTGATTCAACTGACAACAGGATTAAAGTAAGGAGCATTTATTACTTCCTGAAAGATATTAGATAGTAAAAGATCTTAAAATTTTCAGAAATTACGTACTTTATAACCCATTATTTCTATCTATACATCGCGGAACTCGTGTTATAGCTGCAACACTCTCGACCTCGCAAAACTCTCACCTTGTTATACCTGCAGTTCTGAGACTATATTATATTCAGTTGAAAATTACGAAATCTTTTAGCTATTGTTTATATACACATCTATACAGTTAGTTATTAGGTACTTTCCGTGCGATCTCACCGATCTTGCGGATATATTAATAATAATAATTGTAATCATCAATCCTTCTCGCAATAATAATTATTGTTATCTATTATAACCATCACCATCATCATTATTTATAGCGCAATATATATATAGCCTGATTGCGATAAATCGCATTTTATTATTTCCAAAGACTTGCAACACAAAATAGTATAATGCTTGCAAAAAAAAAAAGCGGGATCGAGGTATTAAAATAGAATTTTGCAGTAAATTAAAAGTCCAACATTTATCTCGTGAAAGCAGACGTTGGAATCGATAGAGATGTGGCGATTTTTCATACCGATTATATATATATATATATATATATATATATATATATATATATATATTTTTTTTTTATCCCGCCGGTTTTTGGATAATTTGACAGGTTTATCAAACCGGGAGATAAATCTTTCGAAAAAGCTGAAAAGCTTCGGATTCTAGAAGCCCCAAATATGTGAAAATGGAAAAAATCGTTTTTTTTTCTATGATCCTAGAAAATTGAAATCGGTTGTATATATTGTCGTGGGAATTTTCCCAACCCTATAATATGTAACTTTTGACTTATATTCAGTTTTCTATTTTTCTTTAATATTTTATATATGGACGTAGACGCTGACGTAACATGTAGTATTTATACCTAGTCGGGAAATGTAATGTTATGTGCGGTATGAAATAGTTTAAAACTAAAAAGGTATATAATAATTTACGAGGAATGATATACTCTATAAGAAAAATCCGTTTGCAATAATGTATAATAATATAATGTCGATCAGTATATGTGTGGGAATTTAAGTTCGGCGAGAAACAAGACACGATTATATTATTATATACATTATATAGTTAGCAGTTTAACATAATCTCATATATAGTACTTTTAGTTCATATATATATATATACAGGGTGATCCAGAATGCGGTACTTTCCTTACACCGGTGGATTCCTTGTAAAAATCTAAGACAAAAATTATTCATCCTAAAATGTCGAATGCTTAGCCGTGTTCAGGTAGGAGCCGTTTAAAGTAAGCCGAATTAATCCAATACGAGGGCAGATACGAGAATGGCTCAGTCGCCGCTACGCCGTTATTGTTGGCCCGCCACCGCGAACTTGCAAAGAAACGACGATCAGACGTCCGCGGTTCTGCTGTATGTAGCTAAGCCATACAGGCGATGCAATGAAAACAGAAGCATGCAAATTTTACCGAACTATGAATGAAATAAATAAGGTAAAGTCGGGAGAGATGCCGCAATTTTTTTAGAAAATTCATAACATTTACAAAAATAGATATTAAGAAACGTATTTATCAGTGACCATTCTTTAAACTATGTACTATAATGTGGCCCTAACCAAAAATGGATAAACTTTCATTTTCATATAAAACATACGTCAACAAAAAAACATTTATGGTGGCCATTAGTCAGGGAAAACCGGGAAGTCAGGGAAAGGTCAGGGAATTCGGAAAATGGTCAGGGAGATCAGGGAAAAGTCAGAGAATTTTTCAGCGAGTCAGGGAATTTTATGGTGACACAGAACAAGATAGAATAGAACGTCCCCCGTGATTCTTTCTTCTTTCTACCTTGCGCGGAATTATTAATCAGAAAATTGTTAATTATTAATTAATTCAAAAAATCATTCTCTATCAGCATTGATTCAGAGCGTTGTTTATTATAGGTATACTTGAATAACCAGTAATTGGTCCGAAATTCAGTCAGGGAAAATTATAATTTGGTCAGGGAAAAGTCAAGGAATTTTTTTTTGACTGTTTGTAGTGGCCACCACGTAATATGTAAGTAATATGGGCGAAAAATGTATTATTTCGAGATTCTTCATCTATAAAAATACTGCAGCGAATGTTTCCAACTAAAAACTGAGTTTCAAGGAGCATCTACTGCATCAATTAAAAACTACCGGATCAATGAGTTACAAAATTTTATCACATTTGAGTCATAAAACAGAAAACAGAAAACAGAAAACAGAAAACAGAAAACCGTATCGTTTGCTCCAACCAAAATTAATATCCTCCCATTCTTTTCCAAGACATCGTCGGTCAGTAAACTGACTACATCCGCACAACAGGCGCTAATACGTACGTTCCGCTGAAAATGGTGAGATGTGATTTTATAACGCGAGACCCTGAACGTTATTTTGATCTCTGATATTTGGTCTTGATCTTCGATTGATTGATTTAAAATAAAATGATGGGCCATCGAAATCGGTAACCTGGTCATCCACAGTGGCTTCATATCTAATGATTCTGGATCTAGACCAATCTCGTAAAATCATTCCTGTATACCTTCGTATGAATGATTACATTTTTTAAAACGATTTTCCGATAAAAATTGGCATCTTGAAGCTACGATATAATAGTATATTTCGTATCAAGCGCGTAAAATTTTATATTAGTGGTCACGGCATCACACGAGGGTGTAAAGTATTACGCCCGTGTTGCAAACGATATCTTTCGTTGCAGTTGGCGTCAAATTCGATTTTATCCAAGCAGAACAAGTTGTAAAAGCGGATTCTACGCCCACTGCGACGAAATAGTATATTACTCACCTAGGGAGGGAAAGTAGGCTAACCCAAACTGCATGTGAGATTGACACCCGAGCCGAAGGCGAGGGTGACAACAACGCAGTTTGGGATGGCCTTTTTCACTCCCGTGTGAGGTATACTATTTTTCACCACCCCCTGCATCGGAAAGAACGACTTCCCGCTCACGCAAGGGAGCGAAAGTCGTACTTTCCGTGCAGGTGTGGTGAAAAATCCTTATTCTTCGTGGTTGTAAATCAATGACCGTCGTTAGTCCAAGTTCATTCAATCAGCTGTTCTCATTAAGAGAAATTTGAATTGTGCGAATACCAAGTCATTATTTAATGTTGGCTAGATGCATTCTTACATAGTTAGAACAATAATAAATAATGATAATAATAATAATAATATGAGGAAAGATCTCAATCAATCCCGTAGAGTCAGTGTAAATAATGCAAGTATCACTGGCCTCGTTACAGTTTTCATTAATGTTACGGTTTTATCGAATTCATACAGCCCAATTTGACGTGTATACGTTCCATTCGCGAAGCGAAGATCAGTATTCTCATTAGACAATATTGGCCACTACAAACAGTCAGAAAAATTCCCTGACTTTTCCCTGACCAAATCATAATTTTTCCCTGACTGAATTTCGGACCAATTACTGGTTATTCAAGTATACCTATAATAAACAACGCTCTGAATGAATGCTGATAGAGAATGATTTTTTGAATTAATTAATAATTAACAATTTTCTGATTAATAATTCCGCGCAAGGTAGAAAGAAGAAAGAATCACGGGGGACGTTCTATTCTGTCTTGTTCTGTGTCACCATAAAATTCCCTGACTCGCTGAAAAATTCTCTGACTTTTCCCTGACCTCCCTGACCATTTTCCGAATTCCCTGACTTTTCCCTGACTTCCCGGTTTTCCCTGACTAATGGCCACCATAAATATTTTTTTGTTGACGTATGTTTTATATGAAAATGAAAGTTTATCTATTTTTGGTTAGGGCCACATTATAGTACATAGTTTAAAGAATGGTCACTGATAAATACGTTTCTTAATATCTATTTTTGTAAAAGTTATGAATTTTCTAAAAAAAATTGCGGCATCTCTCCCGACTTTACCTTATTTATTTCATTCATAGTTCGGTAAAATTTGCATGCTTCTGTTTTCATTGCATCGCCTGTATGGCTTAGCTACATACAGCAGAGCCGCGGACGTCTGATCGTCGTTTCTTTGCAAGTTCGCGGTGACGGGCCAACAATAACGGCGTAGCGGCGGTTGAGCCATTCTCGTATCTGTCCTCGTATTGGATTAATTCGGCTTACTTTAAACGGCTCCTACCTGAACACGGCTAAGCATTCGACATTTTAGGATGAATAATTTTTGTCTTAGATTTTTACAAGGAATCTACCGGTGTAAGGAAAGTACCGCATTCTGGATCACCCTGTATACTATGTAATAGTTAATAATCCCACGTTCTATGATATTATTACAACGTACGTGATTTATTTTACATATGTGTGTGTGTGTGTATGTATGTATGTATATGCTGAAATTATTATTTCAGAGCATGCAGTATGACGAATTGCACATATACATGTATACATGTACAAATACACATTTATTTTTCCTCGTTTCAGATTAGATAATAAAAATTTAAACTATATGTATGTAGACAGCTGCTATGCCTGTAATAATGCCACGCTTTATATGAACTTATGGTACGTTTGCTATACAGGCCTAGGCGTGGGAAGTGGCCTTTGAGCTTCAATTACACTTATACCTCTTTAGAAAAATATTACGCTATACATTATAGCTGTAGGTTGTTGCTTCACCATTTTTCATTTCCTTTTTCCTACTCGTTTTCTATCTATTTTAGTCAGATTTTCAAACTTTCGTGTGTTAGCTCGAATTAAAAATCATCATTCTATATGGAAAGTTATGTCTATTGTTTCCTTGATTTTCATTACATTTTTATTATTGCTTAGATTCAATTGAATTGAATCTTCGATTTTCATATCTGCACGTTTCAGAAACCTCGATCTTTTATTTTTTTCTATTTTTTAATCCGTCAATTTATTCAATTCATCAATGCTTCGATTTTTCATGTTTCAATTTTCGACTCATTGTGCTTCAAATTTTTCAATTCACACATTTTTCAATTCTACAATTTTTTAATTACAAAATTCTGCACATTTTCACCTACGATTATCAAGTTTAGATTCATTCTAACTGGTATTCTCAATTTTTCACCTTATTTCCATTAGTGCAATCAGAAAAAGTTCTTGTTGACACAACCAAAATTTGGGTTATAAAAGGCACAATCACATTTTTTGTTCAGTCAATCAAATTTTTTGTTCAGTCAACCAAAAATTTCGTTCGGATAACCAAAATTTTGTTGGGAAAACCAAATTTTGTTGGGACAACCAAAATTTTTGGTTGACTGAACAAAAAATGTGATTGTGCCTTTTATAACCCAAAATTTTGGTTGTGTCAACAAGACCTTTTTCTCAGTGTGTTTACTATTCAATCATACAAAAACGGAAAAAACTTTTCTCTGTCTTAAAGTAATTAACAAATTCATTTATTTACTTTATCCAATAATCGAAAATTTTCGCTCTTTCTTTATAACCATGGAGACAATTATTATTAAACAATGAATCATGCTTAATGTTGGAAATGTATGCTCTATCCTCTATTTTCAATATAACGTCTCATTAATGTTAAAATTACGATAATAAATCGAATGAATCATAAACCATTAGGTAATCAAAGAATTTTGTAATTCACCAATAATTTCGTTACAGGCACAGTTTTGGCGAACAATTTTCTCACCGAAAATGGTCTCGCGAAGTAGCAGGTCAGCGTGAAATTCTTGCTGCTTATGGTGGTGTACGTTTAGACGACATTAAGGGAATGCGTGCACCTTTCTTATCGGTAATTATAGATTATCTGATAATAATTAACCAGAATTTTATTAGAAGTACAAATTTAATGATTTTGAAACAATTTTGCTTACGATGATTTTCCAGTCATTCAATTCACCATGTCCGCTATTTTCAATTATTCAATTTTTCAATTCCTTCGATCATCAATTATGGATGTAATTTTGTAATTCTTCAATTCCTCAGTTCTTCAATTTTTCAGATATAAGGTTTTTCAATTTTTCAATTCCACGATTCATCAATTATTGATTTTTTTGATCCTGCAATTCTGCAATTTCTCAATTTTCAATTGCTGATTTTCTACTTCGACGTTTCTCCAATATTTCAATTAGCAATTCTCAAATTGACAATTATTTCAATTCACAACAGGTCGGTGGTAACAACATGTTCAAAATGTTATGGGACACCAACTTCACCTACGATTCCTCTATGCCAATTTACGAAAATCGTCCACCAAGCTGGCCCTACACTTTGGACTACAAACTCTTCCACGATTGTATGATACCTCCATGTCCAACCAGGTCATACCCTGGCCTTTGGGAAGTACCAATGGTCATGTGGCAGGACTTGAACGGAGGAAGATGTTCCATGGGTGATGCCTGCAGCAATCCACCTACCGCTGATGGAGTTTATAAAATGTTGATCAAGAATTTCGAACGCCATTACACAACGAATAGGTACGATTAAGAGAACGAGTAATGCAATTATTTATACTTTCAATTACATTGATTTGATTTGATTTGTTTCAAGTTCGAGTTCTTTATTCAGATAATTAACGACTTTATTGCGATCTGATTTAATTTGACTTTTATTTCCATACAATTAACAATTATTCTTCAATTCAATTCAATTCTTCTTTTCGTACAATTAACGATTTTATTGCAATTTGAATTGATGTGATTTTTATCTCCATAAAATTAACAATTTCCCTTCAATTCAATTTGATTTGATTTGGTTTGATTCTTCTTTCCATACAGTTAACAATCTTTCTTCGATTTAATTCAATTTGATTTGATTCTTCTTTCCATACAATTAACAATTTTTCTTCAATTCGATTTGATTTGATTCGATTTTTCTTTTCCATACAGTTGGCCATTTTCTTTCAATGTAGTTTGATTTGATTCTTCTTTCCATAGAATTGACATTTTTTCTTCAATTTAACTCGATTTGATTTGATTCTTCTTTCCATACAATTAACAATTTTCCTTCAATTCGATTTGATTCGAATTTTTTGTCATACAATTAACAATTTTTTGTCAATTTAATTTGATTTGATTTGATTTTCCGTTTGTACAATTAATGATCTCATTGGAATTCGGTTTGATTGTATTTGATCAACTTTCGTTTCAATTTTTTCCAGGGCACCTTTCGGTCTCTTTTATCACGCTGCGTGGTTTACCCAAGCTCATCACAAGGAAGGATTCATATCGTTTTTGGACACGATTAATGCTATGGAGGATGTCTGGCTTGTCACAAGTTCGGCGGCGATCGATTGGGTCAGAAATCCAACGCCGATTCCACTTCTATCGAACTTTGAACCCTTCCAGTGCAATCATCAGGTAAGATAATTGTTATTTTGTACTATTCTCATTGTTTGAGTATGATTTATTTTCAAATTTTTCAAACATCGTAAGGATTGTGTAAAATCTTTTGAAAAAACACCACGTTCTTTGGAATCACATAAAATCTTGATCATTTTTCAATTCTGCAATTTTGCAATTTTTCAAATTCCCAATTTCTCACATCTCATATCCTGCAATTCTGTAGTTTAATAATGCTCAACTTATGAATTCTAGAATTTTGCTCCAATACCTCATTACTTCAATTCATTAGTATAATTCTTCATCAATTTTTCAATTCATCAATTTTGACAATCCCACAATTCTGCAATTTTGCAATTCTTCACATCCCCTACTATTCGTGTCAACAATTTTTCAATTCTCCACTTAAAAATAATCTGAATCACGAATGACTCTCACGATTTTGAGTAAACGACTAATTTTTTTTTCAATTCTAAAATCAGGGAAGGCCCAAGAAATGCAATAACCCGAAAGTCTGCAATCTATGGCACAAGAGTGGAGTAAGATATATGAAAACATGTCAACCTTGCCCAGATATATATCCATGGACAGGAAAGACCGGGATACGAAGCAGTCGCATAGATAACGAAGTCGATACTCATGAATGAATATGAATATGGTATGAAAATCGCGTATAAAACCAATACTAGCGATTTTGATTAAAAAAAAAAAGAGGAAAAAATAAATAAATAAATAAATAAAGCACGAATCTCCAGGGCCGAAAATAAAATCACTTTTAATTGATAATTATTATATATTATACATTAATTTTCCCCCACGAGTTGCTAGTACTAATTATTTATCCCACGTATTATACACCGAGTGACCGTATATAAATAACAATAATAATAATAATAATAATAATATAACAATCGATTTAAACGTAAATTGCACATTATATGGTTATATATACCTATAATACGTATATTATATACATATTTGGTATATATATATGTATTTATTTTTTATATAATGTAATTATTAAATTATAGAATTTTTATTATCATTATTCGATATCTGCAACGGACAATTATTATGGGAACGATGGTAGGTATTTATTGAAATGAACGATTTATAATTATTAATATAGGTTTCAGATGTTGAATAATGCATTTTTATACAATAATATATACATATATGCCTGTATATTATTATTATTATTATTATTATTAGTATTATTATTATTATTATTTACGTATATATATATTTGGTATGTGAATATATAAAGAAAATGGCTATTCCGCTTATGGTAGATCTAATATGATATTAATCTGCAATATCAGATTTAATTATCATATATAATATGCTTGTGCATCATTTTTTATTTTTATTTTTTTGTTCTTTTTTTTTTTTAGTCTTATTTTAAATGATATAATGAATTGCAATGAAGGAGGCACTGAAGTGAATTTGAAAAGTAATACGAAATACCTCTTTTCACTTTGATTTCGTTTCTACAATTTCATTCGATTTTGGATTCTTCCAGTTTCAAGTTTTTCAATTTCTCAAATTTTCAATTAGGTACATTATTCTTGAATTTTTATGTATCTTTAGCTTGCAATGTCTTCAATTTTTTTTCATCTCGATTCAGCAGTTCTATAATTCTGCAATACTTCAATTATTCAATTCTTCAATTCTGCAATTATTCAGTTCTAACATTTTGCAATACTTCAATTATTCTATTCTACAATTCTGCAATTATTCAGTTCTAACATCCTGCAATACTTCAACTATTCAATTCTACAATTCTGAAATTATTCAATGCTAACATTCTGCAATACTTCAATTATTCAATTCTACAATTCTGCAATTATTCAGTTTTAACATTTTGCAATACTTCAATTATTCAATTCTACAATTCTGCAATTATTCAGTTCTAACATCCTGCAATACTTCAACTATTCAATTCTACAATTCTGAAATTATTCAATGCTAACATTCTGCAATACTTCAATTATTCAATTCTACAATTCCGCAATTATTCAGTTTTAACATTTTGCAATACTTCAATTATTCAATTCTACAATTCTGCAATTATTCAGTTCTAACATTTTGCAATACTTCAATTATTCAATTCTACAATTCTGAAATTATTCAATGCTAACATTCTGCAATACTTCAATTATTTAATTCTACAATCTGCAATTATTCAATGCTAACATTCTGCAATACTTCAATTATTCAATTCTTCTATTCCTCCAATTCTTAAGTCCCATTTTGAAATTCAATTCCTTAATCTCTAATAAATCTATACTTCGGGACAAGCTTCACTGCCTTCTGAATTGAATTCAGACAAAATTAGGAAATTCTCAAATTATAAACTAGGAAATTATCTATCATTATTATTACTATTACTATTATTATTATTGTTATTATCTTTATGATTATTATTATTATTATTATTATTATTATTATTATTATTATTAATATTTTAGGGGGTTCTAAGGGTTCATGGGCTAAGGGACACCACCGAAACACTAATTCTAATCTAGTATATCTTTTCTTTATACTCTTTCCAACTGTTTGACTTTATTTTTTCTTCTTCTATAAGAAAACTTAATCAATACACATTATACGCACATCTTGCTTCATCGAATCGCGATTTGATCGTATGGAAAAAAAAAAAAAAAAATGTAAATAGCTGACATCAGCTCAATGAGATTAATTTCAATTCTGAATTGTTAATTTTTTCATTATTAATTTTCTCGTATTCCAAAATTCTAAACTTCTAACGTGTTTTCGTAGCACTGAAATTGAATTCCGTATAATTAAATAATGATTAATAAAAATAAAAAAATCAAATAAAAAAATAAGAAATGAAGGGAAAAAAAAAAAAAAAAAACGCCCACCCCCCCAGGTTTTATAACGCCTTGTCGAACCACCTTGCCGTTAATGAAATATAGTTAATGAATAATAAACATTTATATACTCACTATATATATACTATATACGGTATAATTATTATATGAATTAACGTAATTTAGAAAATTTAGAAGAATATACAACGATCATATTATATATATTAGATAATATATTATTAATTACCTACCTTTACGAATTCACTCGGTGATAATACGTTACATATATATATATATATATATTTATAAATATGTATGGATAATATAATATTATATACTATATACGTATATTGTGTATGAAAATTATAGCTCAAATATATAACGGCGAAATGTATAATAACGATAATAATAATAATGATATATTATATTTATATTATAATAAAAATATAATATATTATTATTACATAATGAGGTAAAATAAAGATCCGCAAGAAATGAAAACGAAATACTCCTTATCTATAATAATATGTATTTATAATGATAGAAAATATTTATTGACTTCTCCATTCATCACTCCGATATATTTTTTTTATTATCTATGACAGATTACAATTCATAATGTTCTATAGAAAAATTGATACAGCTGTGATTAATAATTACAGAATCACAAATTTAAGATATCGAACCAACATGATTATTCAATTTTTGTATAACGATGGAATAAGCAGTCAGATGATTCTTTCTTCTGTTTTGCAATTTTGCAATTCTGTTACCTATGGTTTAATTCCCCATTTCTTTAATCTAAATGTTTGACATTTATTATCAATTTTTCAATTCTCAAATTATTCGTTACACGAATTGATCAATTTTACAATTCTGCATTACCACAATGAACGTAACTCGTCAAGTATAAACCTCCAATCCATCAGATCGAATAATTCGAGTAGCCGATCTGTACAGATTGATAGTACTAACAGGAAAGTATTGGAGAAGATAACTCCAGTTCAGCCGATAGAGATAAATAATATGTGTTGTAGTTTTAGCAGTATAAGTAGCAGTGTGAGGAATTCCTTCATAGAGACCCTGAACAATGCCGAAGGATTTTCCAGGACCAAGGGTCTCAGGAGGCAGCAGATTTTCCTCATTCTCATTCGATTCTGAGACGGAAACTTCGACTGTACCTTTATCGATGAAATACATTGTCTCGTCGACGTCACCAACGTTCAGGATTCTGTCTCCAGGAAAAAATAAGTTGTCCTTAAAGTGAAAAGCCAACTGTCTTAAAAAATCCTCGTGCAAATCTCCGAAAATTTCACTCCCTAGGAGGTGGTGGGCGTACATCTCGTAGGCTACTGCATATTGAAGGTAAATTGGAGCCTCGTTTATTAGACTTGGTGTTTGCTGACCACGCCGCACATCCCACAATTTTGTACCGTAGCTCCAGGCACTCGTCTGAATTTTTGAAAATCTATTTTACCGTTTGGAATCCTCATGTTGAATACATATTTCGACGCCCGATACGAATAACAGCACATTTCAGATTCCGGGTGAAAAAGAGCACGTTTCAAATTCCGGGTGGAAAAGAGCACATTTCAGATTCCGGGTGGAAAAGAGCATGTTTCAGATTCCGAGTGAAAAAGAGCATGTTTCAGATTCCGGATGGAAAAGAACACGTTTCAGATTGAGAATGAAAAATAGCACGTTTCAGATTCACTCGAAAACTAGCACAATTCAGGCGAAGCGAATATTACTCATTAGTAAGTGTCAGGTAGGTTTATTATGAAATTGGAAATGCACAATTATGCACAAAAACTCGATTCAATTTTATCATTGAATGATTAATTCAATCTTATAATAAACCTACCTGACACTTGCTAATAAGTAATATTCGGTTCAACCTGAATTGTGCTAGTTTTCGAGTGCATCTGAAACGTGCTATTTTTCATTCTCACAATCTGAAACGTGTTCTTTTCCATCCGGAATCTGAAACATGCTCTTTTTCACTCGGAATCTGAAACGTGCTCTTTTCCACCCGGAATCTGAAATGTGCTCTTTTCCATCCGGAATTTGAAACGTGCTCTTTTTCACCCGGAATCTGAAATGTGCTGTTATTAGTATCGGGCATCGATTTGAAGTCGTTTAGAATTTTTTCGAAGTACAATAAATTAATTGAAATTAAATGCAGTATCTCGAATGACTCGAAATTATTTGTACCTATATTTTTAATTTTTTTATTTAATCTTACCCGCAAAACGTATGTGAGATTCATCCTTGTGACCCTGTCTCTGAAGAAGGTAATCCTTCGTTCGTACTCGTTCATGATGAACTGATTAACGCCAACAAGGGCGCATACTTCGCCGAGAAGAATGGCATGCGCAATGTAAAATACTTGCGATATAAAGACGATGAATAAGGCTTCTTCCGAATTTTGTATCGAAATTGGGGGAGATATTGTACTGAACATGAGTGAAACTAAGTAAAAATTGTCAACGTAAATCATCAGCCCTTCCAGAATCGTTGTCTCATCGGTGGTCGCACTTTGACTAACTGTTAGCAGGCAAGCAGCACTGTGAAGAAGACTAACGAGCAGAACAACGGTATAGTAAATTCTCTTTCTAGACATGTTGAAGTTCATGCGATTGCAGGCTGTCCGAAAATATCTTATGAACAAAATCTGGAAATTTGATCAAAGTAAAGCGTGAAATATTGTCGAAGAAGGTGGTAATCAGACTTTCAGGGATCTAAGACTCACCAGTCTTACCACTCGGTTCATCCTGAGCCACGGAAACGCGTCTGATCTTATTTCAGCATCACTGATGAAAAGACATAGTACTTCGAAGGGAACAATCGTGAATATATGAAAATAGAGGCCGAATTTCGACTCCTTGAACCTGAAACACGTTCGTTAAAATTACACCTCTGTCTTTTGTTTAGAGCAGAATTTTCATTCCGGTAAAATTCAAAAGACGAGTATCATATTTGGGATGAACAATAATCGAAAATTCGATCAATTTACCGTCTGGCAATGAGCGATTTATCGACAACATAGTCGCCAAGGTCGTCTTCAAATGCTGTGAAAAATACAAGTCCAATTTTGAGTAGGAATGTAAAATCAGAAGAATAAAGTAGGATCATCCAATATCCTGGAAAGCTTGTTACAGCCACATGGTAAAGGCAGATGGCGAATGCGAAATAGCAGCTGAATAGCATAGAGAATATTTCCCAGATTTCAGTCAGGCCAGTGTTTGGCAGGAGGATGCAGGACGAGGTTTTTCTCTTCGTCAGACCGACGACCTCCACTTCTTCACCATCAATTTCAGCCTTCAGGTAATCTGTGTTCAATTCCGTTGCGGAAAGGAAGTTTTTCTTTGTCTCCTGGTGGCGCATCATTAGGTAGAAGAAATCGGTCGATTTTATCACTATCGCTTCCACGTGGGTTCGCGTTATGATACTGCAGGTTTGCCTCATCGTTGAAGAACCAATTAAATTGCCAAAGATGCTGTGGAAAAATAAAGGAAACAGGACATAGAGTCAGAAGTTTGGTTCCATATGAGATTGGGTGGTGCAAAATTTTAGTCAGTGACCTTCCACATCCAAGAACTGCGATCCGGGTACCATCTGGGCCAACGGCTTCAGCCCAACCCCAATGGATGAAGTAGACTGAGCCGTGAACTAGGTTAACAGTCATGATCTCGGATCCTTTAGAGTAGAACTTGACTTCCATATGGTTGAATAATGACCTGAAGAAGGACTCGTTTCTCATCGAGAAACCTGGGCTCTGAGAAGAGATTGTTTCCTCAATGGGAGAGAAGGAAGTGGACGAAAATGACTTTCAGTTTTTTGATGATATTTCGTCAACCGTAGACGATTTCAAGATGAAGACACGAGTAAAAAGGAAGTCGATGAAATTTTCTAAAAAGGTGCGATACATTTTTCCTTTATCTTCATTGATTTCGCTGAACTGTAACGTTAAATGTGTGACTATGATCATCACGCTTATCCCAAAGTGTTCCTGAAATTTCAGCCTCGAAATACAGCAGAACAAGTCAAGATACAGGAAAAATGCATTCAGTCTTTTTCATAGAAAATTTAATTATCTCAATTTTTGATATGCACCTTTATCTTGATATCACTGACGGTTCTCGAAATATCATCTAAATACTGATTTCGAATGCAGGGGACTTTGAGATCAGGATAATGAACATTATTGAATATCCGATTGGACCAATAGTGCGTTTTCCTACTTTTGCCAGAGAGGGTCCATAGACGCACCAAAGAACATCTTCCCTCAAGGCTGGAGGGAATAGCTGCATCTGTTTCATGATGGAAGTTCCTCTCTTCAGTATCCAGAAGGTCTCAAAGTAGTTGACCACCTCGCTGGAAAGGGTGAGGACTGACGATCAACAGTTGAGTACTTTAATTGCAAATGAGGATAAACTGACTTCCTGAACTCTAAAGAGACTTTGTTTTCCTTCAGAAAGGACATAAGGATCATCATTTGTTCCTGATAGGCAGTGAGCGTAGTGTCTCTTCGCGATATCGTCGATACTATGTACGTTGTGACGACCATGAGCAGGAGGAAGCTGACTAAAGTCATTACCAGAACGCATACAGTTGCAGCGAATTTAACCGGCTTCAGATTCACTGCACCGATCCTCGTGATTGTTCCATAAACGTAGAGAAGCGAGTAGGAGTACATTTGCATGGGCGTGATCCGGTCCTCGATTTCTTGAATGATCAAAAACGAACGAAAAAAACAGTCAGGATTTTTCTTGTCCCAGGATTCTTCTTACGGTGAGATAAAAAATCGTTTTCCACTAACCGTATTGGATCCGAACATCTTTGGAATTGCAATATATTCCTGAAACAAAGTTCTCGCTCGTGTCTATATTATCTCCGAGATCGCATAACTGGAAGAGAAGTCCGCAGGCAAATACGTGGGCAGTGAGAATGATTATGGGTAGAAACATCACGCAGTTTATGTACTTTGACAAGTATGGTGACGAGTAGTAGTACCGTAAAGCACCGATCATCCTGTGTGTCATGAGGAGTCTGTTCAATCTGCAGAGAAAGATCATCTGCTCCCTGAAACAGAGTCATGTTTTACATATTATGACGATGACTATTCGACGTCAGATTTAAATCACTGACTCCTTGAGGTCGTGAGAGATGAAGAAATGCTCGGCAGGAAAGATGGCCACTGCGTCAACGATGAATCCTGTCCTGACGTAGTTTTTTGCCGTCAATAGTGGGTGTGTCACAAGAATCTTGTGGTTGTTGTAGAACTGGACGTGCAGCTGTATGTACATGTCGATGACCATCATCAAATTTAGAGCAACAATTAATGTCTGAAACATTGACAAGTCTAGCATTATTCGTAGGTTCTTGATGGCCAGGGTTCAGGATAAGTCAGAAAACGCTGGAGACCATGAAGACATTCAGTGAAAGAATTTAGTAACAGGGAATCAGTCTCCAGCATTTGTGAACGTCACTTACTAGTATAAGAGCTTGAGCAACGATCTGAGAGAGTATAGCGTCCGCGGTGTAAACCATGATCAATACATAGGCACAGGTGCATCTAACGCCTTCCCAAATCTTGACAAATCTTCCGTGAGGATTGATTGTAGACTTGGCCAAAAAGAACCTGCGCTGAAAAGTCTGGACTTGGTTTCATACTTCTTACTTTACGCACTATAAGCAGCAAGACGCACATCAGAACTGTATCTTTGAAAGAGCGTTCTGCAGAGACATTTGTCGTCACAATGTTGGGTGACTTCTTTGTTTCAGGATCCCGAGTCTTTGGGTTTGCCTTCGTTCTTTCAATCTTGCTGGACCTTTCCCACCTTTTCTCGATTTCCTTCATCATATTCTGTCTAGGTAGAGTGCTCTGGATGGTAAGCAGCCTTCTGAACTGTTGAAGAAGGACCAGTACAGCTTGAATCATGAAAAATTTTGCCTTGTTAAGGCTGATACTTGAAATGATGATTTCTAGCTCCGAACCTCATCCGACTTTTTGAATTTGTCGACAACCTTCATCAACATGGTCTTCTCCATTGGGAACTGGGCCAAAACCTGCATAAGATCCTCCATCACGATTTGTATTACGGAAACGTGAGTAACCGTGGTTATAGTGTGAAAAATTTTCAAATTGCACAACATCTCGAGGCCGTAGAGAGCCTTTTCCTTCATTATGTTCGTCGGAGCCATTCCAGCGTGTCTCCAAACCTGGCAGTGTCCCTTTTCGACAATGTACATAGCTCTGCACTCGTTTCCTCTGTATCCTATGACCTCCTGGGGTGGTAGAAGTCCGAGTTTGCAAACCGAGCAGATCTCCTTGATGCACTCCTCTGTCATTTCCTGAAATACATCGACTTTCCTGATCACAGATACGAGGCGTTCAGCACTTAACTCCTTCCTCAGTTTAGGAGTCATGGTGTCAAATATCCGGCGCTTGAATGTCAGAACATAAGCATTGTTATCGAGCCATTCCATCTCCAGGTATCTAAAGACTCTCGTTTGGATGGACTCTGAGACTTTGTTCATGTCCAGCAACAGTGCGATGTTCATGGTGTTGAATCTGTTGGACACAAAAGTATCTCTTTTTAAATTCTATAGGGTCTGGAAGTATCGCGACAAACCTCAACCACGACTTGGTGAAACCATCAAGTATCTGCGAAGCAGCAGCGGAGGATATCACGTAGTTAAAGAGAGCAGCTCCAACGATTAGGAGTGGGATGCTGACAAGGTACTCTTGAACTGATCTAGGGACTATGACATCGGTTCCCATTCCAACCAGGATTTGCGAGGAGTAAAGGATGGCGGCTACTACGGACTGTCCCTCCATGTCTTCGTTGGTACTGGTGAATTCGCATTCACCATTCGGACATGTCGCTATGAGTATGCAGGTACTTGTGAAATACGTTAGGATCATCATGTAGAAGGTGTATTTTATCACTCGGATCTTGTACGATGATAGGATCATCCGGTTTTCGAGGGATGAGAAAAACACTTCGAACTGAAAGGATACTCTGATGAATAGAACAGACTCACTCTACTTTTTTTTTTGCACCCAGTTATACCTTGTAAATCTTAACGAGTCTATTGACCTTGCAATAGGCGAGTACTGTGCTATTTTGAGATCCGAACAGGATGAAAATCCAGTCGGCAGGAAACGCAGCAATCATGTCAGCCCAGTAACTCATGTTGTGCATCCTCCTGGATATGATATCAATGATGTCCACACGGACGACTTCCGAAATAAGAATAAAACGAGGTAAAAAATGAACCTTACAGAAGTTTGACGAAGCATGACTTACCGTCGTTCTCATGGATCGCTGTGGACGATATGATGATTAAATCAACGAGATACACCGGGCAAAGGATGTCCACGAAGAAACTTAGTTCGGACATTTGATGTTTTGGCTGGCTCACGTACGTCGGTATTATTATACTCAGGGCGACGCAACAGATGAGGACGAACCCTTCCCAATAGTTCAGGATCGAAGATTGGGGACTAAAGATCCAAGGTATGTGACCGTTGTTTAAACACACCTGCTCGGTCATTATAGCGATGTCCTGGAATGTCCAGAGGAATGAAGTATGTTAAAATTCGCTTTCTTTTTCGGTTTCATGATCCTCATTAAAGATCATCGCCAGTTTTCACCTGTCTGATTCAGCACACTCACATCTGATATCACAAGCATGTCCAGATTGGCAAATGTGTATCTGAAGTCAGTAGTGGCGAAGATCGCGTCGATTTGAAAGTCCTTCTTCTCTCTCTTGGCTATGATGCGATTGTGACGATTCTGCAGAATCGTAAGTGTCTGCTTCAGCCACGCAACGTCGGTGCAGGCCGGTACACCTCTGCAAAATTCAGAGGATGACAGTTTTATTCTCTCGCTTCTGTAATCCGATATTTAACTTCATAAGCGACTCACACGATGTGGGATTTGTTCTTTTGTAGAGCAGCACCGATTGTGACCATCCTGAGTGCTTTCCAGTACCTGAATCTGACTCTGGACTGAATAATTCTGTAGATATCTTGGTACCTGTAGACCATAAGATCGGTGAACTTTTCTCTTTGTAAAACGTTGAGTTCAACTTCTGTGCGAGCGATAACATTGCACAGGGATCTGTGGCCCAGGATCAAAGTGGTTTCGCAGATTATTGTGCCACCCGAAAAACTGAGAATTGGTGACGTGTCGTCTTCCTCTGATAAGAACTGAACCACACCGGTCACCACGTAGATTAATTTACTCTTTTCGTCGTATTTCTCGATTATCACTTCCCCAGGTCGGTAGTATTCACGCTCGAAGAGAATTGATAGGTTTCGTAGGAACGGGATGGGCAGGTCGCGGAACAGGTGCGACTAAAATTTCGGAATAAAAGTGCTTGAAGTCAGTCAGTTTTTCGATGATATCTCAAGGACAATCAACGATATGAAAATCAACGTGGATATCAAAAATGAAGTTGATTAAATTTTCTATGAAAAAGAATCAACACATTTTTTCTGTATCTTCATTGGTTTCACTGCATTTTAACTTTAATTGGCGAAACTGATTATCACGTTTATCCCAAGTTCTCCCGAAATTTCAGCCTTGAAATACGCCGAAACAAATCAAGATACAGAAAAAATGTATCACATCTTTTTTATAGAAAATTTTATCAACTTTATTTTTGATATGCACCTTCATTTTGATATCATTGACGGTTGCTGAGATATCATCGAAAAACTGGTTTAACACCTCTTACCGATTAATTGTTCCTTACTTGATTGGAATACAGTGAAAATTCATGAAATTGAATAAGTTTTTTTTCTTTTCAAATTTCCTCTTGTTTCCACATCGCAAATTTACTCACATGCTTGTACGCGTCCCAGGCAAGTTCCAAAGCACATTCTTTGAGGAATATCGATGGGTACATGTTGAAATTCATCATTTTAAACTCCGAATTACCCTGAGTTTTCCAAAAATAATTGTAGTACTTTTTCACTTTCTCTCTTGTCTCCTTAGCAGCGTTCATGTCGTCCTTTGAACACCGTGAATCAAGAATTTGGGTCAGTTTTGTCATTGTCATGAATTTTAAAACAACACAAAAATGTGCTCATTTTTTGAAAACGATGTACAAAGTATATCTTACCAAGTAATTTAAAATCAAATACATTTCTTGCTGGAATAGAGACCAACTGTGATTCATCTGCAAGATAATGTCTGTCAAATAAGCGATTTCAAAGGCCTGCAGCATCCATAACGAGGATATCACGATCACGATAAATGCGAAGCTGTACATCCCCGGATAGACTTCAGGCAAACTGCAGAAAAGAATTTCTTTGAACTCTAAATCAAGTTTCCTTTCCTATTTTCTCTTCTACATTATCAAGTTTGAATTTCAATTCATCTTTGAATTTTGGCACAATCTTTCGTCGATACAAATCATTTTTAATTATACCCATGGCCAGATATTTGAGTCATCATAATGTAGTAGCTGACGATACACCATTCGAATTCGGTGGTTGGATAGGAGGATCGTTCGTCGATAATTGCCAGCCAGTGTAAGTCAAGATTCACCATATCAACGACGTGAATCATCACTGCAACTGTGATCCCTGTCATCAAGAAAAGGGTAATGAGGAACTCCAAGATTCTTACAAAGACTTTTCGTTGCCCCACGCTGTTTCGAGCCACAGCTAAAGAAATGAAATAAAATCAATCAGGAAAATGAGCGAAGAGGGAAATTACAGTAGTATAATTGAATTTACAAGATTTTGTGATCAATTTCTTCTCCATTGATGCGAAATTGATCCGAAATGAAATTCCTGATTCTTAGAAACTTACTAAAAAACGAAAATAAACGATGTATTCGAAGCAGACGGTTCGTGCTGAGAAAATATGAAACTCGTGAATTCTCATGGTCATCGTCTGTTACGAATCTATAAATCGAGTCGAATGGTAGAAGAGAAATCACGTCCAGTACGAGGGAAATAATCGGTCTCGTAGGCTGACCATAAGTCGAAGAAAGACTCGTCCATTTTTTATATATAATCGCACCCAGTACGTCGAAAGCATATATAAAGTCCATCACCAATTTTTCAGTCGACAAATCATCTACGAAAAATATTAAAAATTAAAAAAAAATCATCTGTATTAATTATTCCACAGGCATATATAGATTTTTGATAATCATAATACAAGATTTTACTTTTTAGATTATATCTTGTTAACTATCGATGATATCAAGATCTAGGTGAAAATCAAAAATGGTGCCGATTAAATTCTCTATGAAAAAGATACGATGCATTTTTCCTGTATCTTCATTGGTTTTGCTGTATTTCAACGTGGAATTAGAGGCTAATTATCACGTGCCTTCCTCAAATTTTTTTCACATATTCGGCTTAAAAATACAGCAAAGCCAATGAAGACACAGAAAAAAAGCGTCGTACTTTTTTATAGATAATTTGATTACCTATATTTTTGTTCTACATTTTTATTCTGATATTACGAATGGTTACCGAGATATCATCGAAATAACTGTTTTCCAGCACAACGACAGAAAATTAATTCGGTTACAAATTACTAGACTGTTGTGGAAACTCGGTTCTTCCTCTGAACGAAATATCGTAGAGGATCAGTTGGCACCGCAAAGTGATCGTTGATATCATGACGAAATTTATCCAAGCTACTCTAGTATGCAGAATGATGAGTTCTTCCCACACCGAATACTCTGGCACAACGTTGACGTATGAATTACCGTCTTCTTCGGCATCATCTTCTCCCTGGTCAAGGTTAACGAATAAAAAAAAAAAAAAAAAACAATTCAAATGCGATAGAATGAAATTCAAAATAGTCTATTTTTTACCCTATTTTTGGTTACTGACAGTTTTTTGGTCGAGGATATTTCGTCTTACCTTATTCTCAGCCAACATTTTCTTCACTTTTGTGAACTAAAATTCTCACTGTCAACCGAAGTTGAGGAAGAGAAGAAAAATAAAAGAAAACTAAAAACAACGTCACGGTGTTTGAAAGTGTGACATTTATATAGTGGGTTTAAAAAAAATTGGAGACTGTTTTTTCATTCAATGGAAGTTTATTCGCACTTTCAGCTACAGACTAAAATTGGCTACTGATTTTTGGACACAGTTTTGACACAGTCAAAGATAGTTTTTTGGCTTTGGAAGACAGTACAAAGGCGCGAGGTAATCGTCGTTTGATAGACTGTGGACGTCGTGCCAGTTGACGTTCTTCTGCTGACTCGCAACTTCTGTCCAATTTTCGTTTGTCGTTGGGTAATCATCGAGCCAGACCTAAAATATAAACGAAACAGAGTTTTGAGTTGAAAAAACTATCCATTTGCATATAAAAATTTCACAGAATAGATAGGATCGCTTTTGTGCATCCGGATGCCTACTCTTTTGTGCAACTCGATCGAGACCCCCATCAACAGACTTTCCTGTGTTCGTGCGTTTTTTTGAGCAATTGCCAGGGCCCTTTCGGCCCAGTTTATTCGCCCTCGAATAATATTCATGTAAGCTTTTAGCAGGTAAAGACGTGGCTTTACGAAGCCAGCGATTTTTGAAGCTTTTGCTAAACGCCCAAGAAGCTCTGTTATGTCATCTCGAATATCCGGCAGAGTATTGCCCTTTTTGTAGTTCAGGAAGTACGTTACGTTTAACATACGACATTCCACAGCCTGAATGGTCGAAATCGATGGTTACGTTATTTCGAAATTTGGCTTGAAACATTTTTTGACTCAAAATCGACAAGTTTTTGACAAAATATGAGAATCATACCTTCAAAACTGTCCAGAGATTAGAGTAGTTGTCATGCCTTATTCCAGGAGTGTAAGCATCCCGCGGGAGTTCGAATTTTCCAGAATCGATTCCCCTGTGGATTAATATCAATAATTAAACCAAAAAGCTTGGATATCATATCGGCAAGACTTACATCCTTGTGAGCAAGAGCCACATGTTAGTAATCAGTCGCTTCGAGCAGTCAGGATCTCTGATAACGACTCTGATATTTTTCCCGGTTGTGTCTGTAGAGAAAAAAATGGCTTCAGTTTCAGAAGACTGTACTGAAAAATCGGTCATAAGTTATTTTCAAAAATTACCGAGCAATTTTTTAGCGAATTCTTGACACGTTTGAACAGATTCCACAGACACGCCAGCGTCTAATAGTAAATCGAGACACAGTGCGTAGTACCAAATTGTTGCAGACATGTCTACGTCTTCTTGGGCCAGATAGGCCAGCTCTCTTAGTAGGTCGACAGCTTCCGGAATGCGTTTTGCCTGGACCTGGAAGTAAGCAATTTGTATGAGATTTAGAAAAAAAGTGAAATTTTTATGGCAAGAATGAAAAAAATCGACAAAATGTTGTCATATCATTACCACAGCCTGAATGAGGATCGGTAAGATCTCTAGCCTGTATTTAATGGTGTGTAACGTTGCGGCTATTTGAATAGCTTTGAATCCATATTCGATCGCCATTTTTAGCTCGCCTCTGATAAGTCTGACGTAAATCGGTAGAAGAGAAGATCGTTATTATATTTTTTGAATCTTATTTTCATCGTTTTGTTACTTACTTTGAGTAAAATATGGCCTCGTAAACGTCAGCGACGACAAGAACGCCATTGAGATCGTTCCAAACGAATTTATCGACGATTATCTTCAACGCCGATTTTTCGAGTCTCCGACAAGAGCCCATGTTTCCAATCTTACGATAATACAACATGGCTAGTCTGTAAGAGCATAGCTCTGTTATGGGCTGATCCTTGCACTTTGAGGAAACATCCAAGCTGACGAGAACCGTTATTTTTTCGAGCTTTGGCTGATCGTTTGTCTGTAGAATTTTGAAGATTGGTAATTATATCATCGTGAGATCGACAGGATATTCTAAATGTTGTCTTTTCTGGCGTTGGGATAACCATACCGATTTTTGAGAAAATGTTACATCGATGAAATTTTATCGGTATGATAATCATGGGTACCATAAAAATTGAAGATAATCGGCTAATGCAGGCAGAGATCCTGCTCTTTTCCGTTGCGTGTTCGTCGGACAGTTTAATCACTGGCGAACCGGGAAACCATTTCTGAACCAACTGGCGATGCTCGCTTGCGATTATTCCGTGACAGACCAATATCTTTTTGGTCGATAACATGTAGCCGTAAATCGCCATCTCGTTTAGAGTTAAACGGCGCGATTTGTCGTAGTATCCAAGTTGAAAGTACGTCTCACCTTTGATAAAATCGAAAATATGGAGACAAAGACAAAGAAGAAGATGAAGACGCGCACACTTACCTAACAAAGAGAGTATAATTCCTTTGGTTACCATCCTGTTTACGACCGATTTTTCAGTATCGTTTCCGTACTTTTCGTAGATCTGTTACACAAGGCGGAAAACCATTTTAGATTCAGCTCCGTTCTTATAATTAAGGGAATATATTGAATAATTTTTGTCAATAAGAAGTACTTCATTCAAGTCGTCAGCTCTAGTCAGAGTCTTGATGGCATGTGGATACTCAGCGATACGGATTAGTCCAGCGCTGTAATCGATAAGGTATTGAATGTGGTTTCCAATGTTACCTGAAAATCATTAATAGTTACAATTATTACGTGTAGCATCGTAACAACGAGAGGGTCAACGGTAGTGAAAATTCATTGATGGTTAAAAAAATCGGTTGACCAACCGGTATTTTTGCTGTGATATAAAAGTTGTTTGTAAATGTTGTTGAGGATTAGGCTGCATTGACAGTTACGAAAATCTACACCCCGGAGGGGAACCAAACGGGGAACTCGAAGAGCTTTAGTGTTCGGTTCAGGCGATGGTTTGATCGACGATTTATTTACAAATCGGTTTTTCATCCGCTGACAAAATTTACTATTCTGGGCCTTCCGGTCGTCCGACAAATCGCCAAACGCCTCTAACGAGCTTTCAGAAGAGGCTGTGAAAGAAGTCGATCTTCTCAATTCCAGAAAAAAGTTATTTGGTGAGAAACCGATACCCGAAATTCGTCTGGAATCGGTACCGATACTTACCGTTCGTCTGATCATTTGGTTCAGCATAAAATGGTAAGATCGATACTCTTCTGCGTCCATCAGATCCGTTAGAGTCCATCCTGGGCTTGCCCCGCTCCTGGGTTTTGTCATGGTGTACATTGGGTTCAGAAATCGGTTTGTTGGTCGAAGAAAGTTGATTCAACTTTCCCTGAATGGAAACTCTACGAGCAGACGAAACAAGAGACTCTCTTCGAGTTTTGGACTCAATACTTTGGCGGCGAAATGACGGTGGGGCATCTGAAGGCTTCGGCTTTGAAATCCGATTAACTTTTGGTCTGGTTGGAATGTCGAGAAAGTTACCACCGCCACAAGCCTTGCATTTGTGGGCCTCGACCTTGTACAATTCTATGGCCTTGAAGTGGAGCTCTTTCTTCTCATCCGCAGGCATAAGATCATAAATGAGTTCCTGAAACCGGGGCATTTTGAAGACCAAAAATTTGCACTTTGAATACCAAGGCAGTTCGTCGCTCGGAGTTCCTGCACTTGTTCGCTTATTGTATGCGTCGCTGACTTGAGGATCGGAGCAACGACAGTACAAAAGGAACTGGGAGTCGCTGAAGGTACTTCGATTTCTTAACATGCAGAAATTGATCATTCCAGAGTGAACCGCGTTCGGAGTAACCAGTGAAGCACAACCGAGTATCCTGAGATTGAACAAGTTCGTGATTGCTGAAAGGATTCATCGGTCGTTTATTGTCCGCGAAATTAATTGCTCAGGGAAACTCACCCTTGATTGTATGAAAGTTAGAGAAATTAGGCATCATCAACTGCAGCATGTATCGTGTAAAGAAAACCCCCAGGATGGCCGAGGACTTCAGAAGCCCTTGTTCATAGGGCGACAATTTCGTGTAAGTGTTCAGCATCATGTCTGCGCGAGCAAAACATTGTTGTATTCCATAGAAATTTAGTACCTGATGGAATTAGTCTTACCGTCGATTCCAGAGTTCTGACTGTACTGAAATTGATGATGGTTGCTGATCAGGCAAGCGTTGATCTTTAACCGTCGATCCCAAGGCAAAGGCGGTGCAACATCATCTGGCAACATGTCCAATGGCAGTTTGGACACCATTTCTACAGGGGAGAATATCAGTTGATACTCATTTGCCTTTTTGGGGGCTATTTCGACTCGCTGAAGAGCACCTTGGCCTAGGACATCGGTAAGAAGAGCCTGGCAGTGGCTGGGGTTGTTATTTGAGCGCAAATTCAGCTCGCTAGTGAAATGGATAAATATGGATCAATGCTTCTGTACTTTCGATTGTTTATACTGAAAGATATCGACGATCACCGTTCAAGGGACTGTGGTATGGCCTGCACGTTGAGTATTTGGCATGCGAGAGCCGTGATGCACTCGGAACTGATTGGCTTGAGATTCAAGTGGGTCATTCTCTTGTCTAGATAGATCTCAGTGATGGATTTTGGGATAGGATCGTCCAGTGGAATTTCTATCGACGTGATAAGCAGCATGTATTTTGCGTCCAGCACCAAGGAAAGAAGCTGCCACGACATTGGGTCTATGTTTTGTATGCCGTCGATCAGTATACACCGTCTGATCTTTGACTGGAAACAGATATAATGAAAACCTGAGTGAAATGAAAAGGAACCAACGGAATTACCACCAGGACAATCTCCTGCAGGATCTTCATTGTTTGGGTTTGTCTCTCCAGTTCAGTTTCCAAACTGCATCGTTTAGATATTGGGAATCTGACCTTCATGAGCTCGTTGAGGTAGCAGAAATCTTGGGGAGAGACCGCGTGGCCTAAACATTTCACCATTTTTTGTTCCCTCACATTGATCGAGCAGTGTTCATCAATGTCAAGAATCTGGGAAGCATATTGCATGGGAAAGTCCTATGGTGATTTAAAACACGCAGACGACAACTGCGACAATTTTATCTTCACACCTCTGTGAGTATGGGGTAGATCACAGAATATGGCGCTATGGCGTAGTCCGGGGTCAAACTGACTCTGACAGTCTGGATTTCTCTGGACCGAATCAGGGTGATGAACCCATCAAGAAGCCTCGATTTTCCACTGCCAGTTGTTCCCTGTGGAAAGTGTCCACTCCTTCTTCATCGTTTCGGTTTCAAAGTATAATATGAATGGTGCATGAAATGGCTATGCTGAGAAGAAGGAGGTGGGATAGTTACTTTCAGCAAAATCCCAGCATGTTCTCGATCCGCCAACCCAATGTCGTCCAGCATCAGGCTCATGACATTCATTTCGGAATTTCGACCGAGTATAGGATAGCCCATTAGAAGTTCGACGTTTGTCTCGGCGTTATTCCTGGAGCAGACACATACCCATGTGACGAAACATCGGAGAAGCACAATATAGGTGAATGAAATATGGATAGAATTTCGTTTAAATTTCACCTTGTGTCGTCGATGTATTCGTAGATTGAGTTTGGTCCGACTCCATTGAGTGCCTTGTTCTCTTGCAGGATGAACTTGCTTCGAAGTAGATCACTGCGTAGTATAGTGTTGAGATCGCAGGTCACCTACGCTATTAAGAATTTTCGGTAATCTATGAGAATCAAACGAAATTTGTATGGAAACAGACAGATTCCTACTTTGTCGACGCACGTAGTGGCCAGTTCAGTTGCCCTTCGCAAAGGCGATCCGATCACGATGTATTCTCGCCTCAAAGCGTGCCCGACGAGCCCACAGTGTGCCATTCCTTAGAAAATGAAACAACAAGTATACTTTAGATTCTGTACAAATCGGTTTGCAAATGACACCGCAGTCTGTACAGTTGCCTGTCGGTCTGTTTTACCGACATCTGTGGATCCGATGAATCATGATATGAAAATGAAGAGTTCTTTTTTTATTATACCGGTCGTAACGCCGACGGAAACCTTCTGCACACCGTAGAAGTTTTTTATCGAATTTATCATGCTGCGGCCAGTAAGTAGAGCGTTTTTGCAGTCGGAGGCGTTTAAACTGTCCCGGAGACCAAATACAGCGAGGAAACTAACATCCTTCTGGAAGAAGGAAACTCTCAGGACGTGGCCGCCACGATCCACGAGTGTACTGATCGAAATAAAAACGAAAAAAATTAAAATGGAACTTGCCATTGCAGTGTGTAGGGTTGCCTAAGTGCTGTCTTGTCGCTGTCGATAAAATAGAGCCTGAAATCGTTGTAGTGATGTAATTGTGCACTTTTTATTACATTCAGACGAATTCAACCATTAAAAATTATACTCCGGCCTTTCTGACAATCATCGAGGAACGAGAGGCGCTGTGAGTAGAAAATGGCTAGTTTTACAGTCTTCATTACCGATAGCAGTGAGATGGGCAACCCAACATACTGCGATGTACTCTAAACTGTTTTAAAATGACTGAATTTCATTCCTTTTAGTTTATTTTTGTATGAAAATATTTGGGACCTTGACAAGAGGATGAAGATGTCATCAACGAGTCGATTCAGGTCATAAGTAGAGCATTTCGATGGCATGACGTTAATGAACATTGGCGTCACCCGGCGAGGTTCCGTCAGATATTCCAGGGGCTTTGAACTGTCAATCTGAAATTTTTGGAAACTTAGAATTGTGCATAAAAAATGGGTTCTATTAGTTCCTTACTCACCAGACGAACCGCTGACGGGATGATGAACGTTTTTAGATCCTTTCCAATCTGACGTAGAACCGCTTCATTTATTGCCGGCCGAGAAGCTGTTGTACCAAAAATCAAATGTCAGTAAAAAAAATTCATAATTTAATTTTACCTTTTGTAAAATCTCACCAACGATCAGGTCATCCTGTGGGTCTATTCTTCTCCAATAAACCGAGACCCGTTCTTCGACATTGAACATTTTGTTCCTCGGTTTTTCTTCGAGGAAACTTTTTCTTGTAGCAGATTGCTTGCCGGATATCAAAATTCGCTGTATCTGTGGGTGAAAAAATGGTCCATTCTAACTGATGGGAATTAATTTTTACCCATTTTTAATGATTCTAAAAATCGGCAGGGATACCTACCTTCACATTGTAAGTATCTTTGATGACGTACTCGTAACAAGAAGGGTTGCAATGTCCCCAGGCACTTTCGGCGAGCACAAGATCGCCAGGAAGACAGGCGTTTTTGGCCAATTTTGCCTCCTCCATGGGTGGGCCGGCCATTAAATAATGGTAACAGTTGTTCGCACCAATTATCATGAACGTTAAACTTCCGGCGGAAACAGCTACCTTTACTGTGTAGAAAATGTGATAAAAATGGACACTGGAAGATATTGTGAGAAAACCTTATGCATCATGTTCCTACGGTTTTAGAAACTGACGTTTCAGAGTGACGTTAACACTCGTAACAAAGCGACCGATCGCTTCCTGGATCCTCAAACCACAGGTTATCACCTCGTGGAGGGTATTGAATATCAATTCGTCCTTTCGGACGTTCCAAACTGCCAGTAGGCCATTTTCTACCAAGAAAGGTACCATTTATTTTTCTAAAGTTCTAATGGACGTCCGGAGCAACGGCTTTTGCAGCCATAGAAGAAGTTCAGAGCTCAATGCGAAGAGGATGCACAGAATGAATAAATATAAATTTGAAAATGAGAAGAAAAAAAATGGGATATTGAGTACCTGCAATTTTGAAGACGTCACCCCCGTAGGAGTAAACGGCTTGTATCATGTAGCCGAAATAGGCATTCAGGGTAGCGTTTAGACCAATGGAACCACCCTGACCAGCATATTTGTACGTGTCATGAAGCAGGGTTATTCCTGAATAGAAAACTGACTTAGAAATCTATGAACATGTATTAAAGTCTAATTATCCAGACTCGTAGAAAAAAATAAAAATAAAAAACTGACCGGACACATCGGCAAGAAAAACTATCCCAACGAATGGTTTGACTTCTTTTTTAGTCAAGTTGTCTGCGTGGACCAATTCGTCGGGTACCATTGTGGCCAGGATTCTTGTCCGTCTGTTCTGCAAGTGGATTTCCATCACCTTGTAGGAAATCGATAGAATAACTTTTAAATTTGGGACCAAATTAACGTCTCCTTTATTCGAACGATAATTTATGAATGATCGATTAGTTTTTTTCTTTTTCTTTTCAATATTTTGAGAATTATATGAAATTATTTTCATTTTCGCGATCAAACAACCTCGGGCAGACTTGTCGTTGCTTCTCGAAAAACAGGGGCAAAGAACTCCGCTCTCCATCTGGGGATAAGGTTTGGATCTGTTTCGCTATGGCTCTGCAATCGCTCCTCTGTAATCGAGTTTCGAAACGATAAGTTCATAATTAGGGTAGCTGATTAACGTTGGACTGGATTAAGGCTCGGATACGATTCTGCATGGGATCCAAGGAAAACTTACTCTGCATTTTTACTGATTAATTATCGAGTATAAACTTCGTGATTGATAAAGATAGTTAATTAAACTCGATTTTAATGGGAAAAAAGCTCGCCAATGATTTCTCACCGTCTTTTACTTCTCGCAGCTTAGTTCATGTCGTTTTTTCATTTTTTTTTATTTTTTTTTCGAGCTAATGATATTGAGAATATTATACACTGAGAGACTCTTCGTGTCAATAAATGGTAAAACTGTATCAAAATTTAGTATGGTAGGGTTCGAAAGTAGGGAAGACAGCGCAAAATACACTAGTTATTCGTAACGTTGTACTGAAGTTTCATATTGCCATACCAGATTTTAACAAGAAAATACGAGATATTAGTATGGTCAATATGAAATATTAGAACGTTGTATGTCAGAAATCTTCCATACGAAAAATCGATATTCTCCATAGTAAAATTTCCTACAAAGTCGTCTCACTTATAAACACAGTGACTGTCATCATTCGAGAAGCATATTCCAGAAATTAACATGGTCAATATCAACGTTGTTATCAAGCAGCCGTGAAACTGCAAAGGATATTAGAAATTGAAACGGAGAGTCTCAATTTTTCGTATGGTCCGTATGAAAATATTTCCTGAATCTCCCGAGCGACTACGATCTTCACCGAGAACGCACGAGGCCCCGCTCTGTTTCGGAAACAGCCGAAGGAAAAATCCTGCCAATTCGCTTGCCATGTGCCGTGTAAATATGGAGATTTGTATATCTCTGTAATTGGCTATATTTTTAGGATTACCTATGTATGACTTTTCCTATTTCTTTTTTCAAACGACGAAAATGTTGAATTCTAAAAATGATGACAATTCTAATTATAAAAAGTTCTATTTCTGATACCTTCGATTCTTTATGATTAGTTCATTTGTAACATTTAAAATTATGTCATAAATACAAAAATTCAAAGATTAGAAAAAAAATTAGATCATCTTTTCAGATTAAAAGTTATTATATTATATCTAGACTCTAATGGTGCTAAAATTTTATATACTCCCAAATTATCTGAATTTATTTAAAAGTAGAAAATATTTCATTCTGAACACTTCCTCAATTGAAAGTATTCATGTTTGAGGAATAGGGATGTATATGGGCAATTCACTCCACATCAGCTAACTTCAAATTGGCGCGGAGTGATTTTTATTCTCAATACTCGGGAAAAATTATTTCATCTTTCGAAAACGAGCTACCTAATCAATGCAAAAATGATTAGGCGAGAATCAGATATTTTTCCCCGTTGATCTAAAGAGTTTCAGATTTTTTCCGTCATTTTTAACACAGATATAATTTTTTTTCCACTTTTGCCCATAAGAACACATGTTAATTTGTCAATTTTTCTAATCCAATTTTCTCCTAAACAAACGTCTTAAAGAGCTTGAAGCGTTTGTTGAATTTTTTCTAGGATAAAATCTGAAGATCCAAATTTTCAAAATTTTCTACCATCATGTTTGCTGTGATGCCCATACATGTTTGAATTGAAAAATAATACATAATTAAAAAATTAATTGGATTTTTTTTTTTTTTTTCAAGTTATAAAATTACCTTTCCAAAATAAAGTCTACTTTGCAAATGCAGTTTTCCAAAAGAATGATTCTATAACGAGTTATTTAGAAAAGAACCGTCCAAGTCCTTTCTCACAAGCAGTGGATTATTACCAGCTTGGTATATATAGAAGTTTCTGAAATTTTCCCGCACGTAATTGTATTACGTTTGTATATTGTAAATGTATAGGTATAAGTCTCTCGGTCTAATTTATAAGTGTGTTGCGCGATACTCCTATGTAACTTGTGTATATTTGTGTACATGTACAGTCGAACCTCAGGCACTGACAACTCGGGCACTGCTTTACCTCGGGTACTGACAGCGATCTTACCTCAGGCACTGACAGCTTTATAGCTTCTCGCTAGGGCCGTCACTGAATGGTGCGCTTCGTAGGGAGGCCTCAGTCTCGAGGCTACATAACCTCCAATCCAACTTGTCAACCGGCAACTGGCGCGTGTTAATCATTATGCCTCATTACGGGATCGTGCCGTTGTGCTTTACATATGTATGTAGTGAAGTTGGAAAATATTAGTACATGAAAACGGTTATCATCAAATCTTGGTGAACATTCTTCGGCGAGAAATTATTGTAGTAGGCAGAAAAAAAACATTAGGCCCCGATTCGCAATAACATGACTACGGCCCTGGCCCAACGACGCTATTGGTTCGCGGGAAAGTTAGGTTATTTTGTCAGTACCCGAGGGAATGTTTCCCGAGCTCTGTCAGTGCCTGAGGTTCGACTGTATAGTATACCCGATATGTATGTCCTTTCAGTGCGTGTGACCTCTACTTCCTGATGATACTGGTGTTGGTGATAGCCTCGGCTCACTCCCTTCTTTTTCCACCGGCAAGTCATGATTTTTCATATGGTCCGTACGAAAAACTGATATTCTTCGTGACGACTGGAGACGATTATTTCAAACTTTCATATTCACCATACTAACCGTGTTTGTCAAGTCGCTATCTAACTTTGATATGGTGCGTTCCGAATATTACTATGTTGTTCATTAAACATTGAAACACCTTTTTCACTTATTGAAAGGAAAATATCAGTTTTACCCATTAGTATGCACCATATGAATTTTTGAAACGTACGCCCGGTCTTCCCTACTTTCGAACCCTACCATACTAAACTTTGATATAGTTTTACCATTTATTGACACGAAGAGTCTCTCAGTGTATCTTATATACACAGCGGCATATATGTTTTCCAATTCTACTACTCATATTCAACTTGAGTTTCATAAAGGTTATCGCAGTTCTGCACTCAGACGAAAATGTAATCGGTCGGGGTTTCGCGTGATCGGATAATGACCCCGAAATTGACACACTGATAAGTCTGTGTCCCAAATTTTATCTCAAAATTGTAATATGGCAGTGGTATCGCGTAAGTGGCCTAAATTTTTCAAGCAGTCATAAAGGAAAACTTACATAGGTACATTAGTGATCGTTGTTGTGGCTGAACGGACGACGAGCCGAAACAGGATTTCAAAAAGAACAGAAAAAAAAAAACGTGTGCACATCGAAACCTGAACATTGGTTGACTTGGGATTATAATTTTTCACGTAAAGATATTTTTGCTTTTATCAGAATCGACGCGTCGTTGATAGGAAAAGCTACACCTTTAGCGCACGAGCTCAAGGAAGTCTCCCCGTTGATAATGGCATCGTATGAAGTACGTATTTTTATTATTCCAACACCCCTCCCGCCCTGCAGTAAGGATCGACATGAACAGCTGAATTACATCGATTTTCAGGATACTTCCCAGTTTACGATCGAGGCGAATATACTTAAGGGTAAAGAGGTCTCACATCCAGAAGAATACGCAAGTCTCGGGGAATTCATACTTCGCAGACTGGAAGACAACCCAGATGTGGTGGGCCAGGTAATAAATTTCAGTAGTAATCGCATGAGTACTCGACTATGTCAAGCATATGTGCCATCCCGAGTCGAAATTTAACGCCTCATTAGAACCTCAAAATTTTACCGTTGGGAGGTTTTTGAGGGTCTAGAGAGGTTTATTTTGTATGGGAATTGAAACCCTCTTTAGCGCCTAAAACTCGTAGTTACCAGACAAATGCAACATTTTAGGGTCAAATGAGGATCTCACGAGAACCTCGCAAAACCCTCACTGCGCCCTGCCGCGTAGCGATGCACGGCTGCATGATGATCGGACTTTATGAGTATCAAAATAGGCGCTAAATTATTATTACGGATTGAAAAGACGTTCATTTGTGCGCTATGAGTAAACAAGCGGGCGCTGAATTTCGACTACAGAGTTGTAGGTTGATAATAGGAGTTTGAGGTCTAAACAGGATCTGTAGAGACGTTATGAGTTGGATGCTATGAGTATCAAAGCAGGCGCTAAATTTCGACTATGGAGGACTTGTAGGTTCAAAATAGGAGTTTGAGGTCTAAATAAGATCTAGAGACGTTGAGTTGGATGCTATGAGTATCAAAGTAGGCGCTAAATTTCGACTCTTGAGGACTTGTGGGTTCAAAATAAGAGTTTGAGGTCTAAATAGGATCTAGAGAGGTTGAGTTGGATGCTATGAGTATTAAAGTAGGCGCTAAATTTCGACTCGGGATATATCTGTATGGACAAGAAAGATTTGATTGTGAAAGAAGAGAGCAGTGCGTTTGCGAAATAAGTCGATACATCCATTAGTATGAAAAAGCTCGCCTGGAATGAGTCGCAACTCCAACAGTGTTTCAGATCGATGCTGTCACCGATGAAGAGTACATTTACGAAAAGATGAGAGAACGGAGTGTAAGATGCGCCTTGTGGATGGAGTCGCAGGGACTGCGTCCGAAAGACGTTGTCGCACTCTGTTCCGAAAATAACTTGGATTTTGCGATGCCATGCTTCGCAGCCTTGTATCTCGGTGCCATTTTCTCCCCAATGGCTGTGCCAGTGACTACAGGTAAATTATGCCTCAACAATGTCATACATCACCTGTTATAACGAAAAATTTTCTCGCAGAGGACTGTGCTCATGAAATGAACGTTATCAAACCGAAAATGGTGTTCGTCAGCGAAGGTTGTACTGCGATGGTGAACGAAGCAGCTCAACAGGTGAAACCTGATGTGAAGATAATAGTTTTCGGTCGTGTTCCTGGCTTTCTTGAGTTTGATAGCATTATTGCTGAGCCGGGGATTGACAATGTTGAAAAATTCGTTTGCACCCCGATCGAGTCTTCGGAGGAAATTGCTTCGATACTATTCTCTTCCGGGACAACAGGTGATCCTAAAGGTTGTGCATTAAGCCACAGAGCTCTCACCATGCTGATGTGCCAGGCAAGGGCACTTGGTATGACAGGAAAAGTTTGCTTGGTGTATGGAACCACCGATTGGATAAGTACGATAGAGGGCATGTTCATGACTCTGTGCTTAAAAATACCAAGAATAATATTGCCGCCATTTGACGAGTACGCTGCAGGCGCCCAGATAGAGAAATACAAGGTAGATAATCACCGAGTGGATTGGATTATTCCAATGTATTTTATCTACAGCAATTTGTATCTCACGATGTCACAATACCTCCTTGTTTGCAGGCAAATTGGCTTTCGCTCACTCCCTACATGATTGACATTTTAGTGAAATGCGATGCTTCGGTCAGGCATGATCTATCCTCCCTGAGTCAAGTTCTCTACTCCGGGGGCCACTTATCCTTGGGCTCTTACAGAGCCTTGAAAAAGCTCGTCCCTAGGGTGCAAATCACTTCGGGGTACGGAACGACGGAAACCTGTGGTTATATATCGATACAGTCATCGAAATCTCAGCCTGGTTCATGTGGTCAAATCATGGATAATGCTCAGGTGAAGATAATCGATCGTGATACAGGACGAATACTGGGAGCAAATCAACAGGGCGAACTATTGTTGAAGTTCGCTTGCATGATGACCTGCTATTATGATGATCCAGCGGCTACAGCCCAGATTATGGACGAGGATGGTACGTTGGTATGGCAATACAGCTACTATGATATACCGACGTCATTTATTTAAACAGCGATTTACATTCACAAAACGCATACACTGTGCTTGTCCTTTTAAGGTTGGCTTCACTCCGGGGATATTGGTTATTACGACGTGAGTGGTGAGATTTTTCTAACCGGTAGAGTTAAGGATGTACTACGGTACGGGGACTTCGACATATCACCATCACAGTTCGAAGACGTGATCCTGTCTCATCCTGGAATCAAGGAGGTGGCTGTCGTGGGGCAACTCCAACCCAACGACGACAATCTGCCAATTGCCTTCGTGGTCAGAACCGAGAACTCCTCTTACACTGGCGATCAGGTGATTTTCTTTTTACGCAATAATTTTCAGTTTGGGTCACTATGAAAGTAGTTACCATTACCTTCAGGATACAGAGGATGGCTGCTCTGGTCACCTGGGACTGAATGATGAAAAAAAATTTTACTACGAGACGACAGGAATTTGGAAACGAATGGCCAGACTGATGATTTTCCAATATTTCAGGTCACCAAAACTGACATCATCAATCTCGTCGCCGCCAAACTACAGGACAGCAGAAAGCAGCTTTACGCCGGCGTCAGGTTCGTTGATCACTTACCAAGAACACCCTCCGACAAGATCAAACGCTCGATACTACGTGAAATGGCCAAGTTGACGGTGACCGATTGAACTGATTCCATGCAGGATCATCGCTTCCGAATCATGCATTTCAACCGAGACTCGTCAGCTGTCGACGCATGATTCAGATTACTTCGATGATACCGTCGATTTCAGAAACATCAAGAATGTGAATAGCGTGTATCATTAGCCGAGGAATAATGTGTAACTCAAAATTGCAAGAATAAAAATGGAATTGTTAAATTCGAGATTTTTTATTTCATACGATACGTTCCTCACAGCATGATCGGATCTCTGCGTAAAAATGTACAGTAATGTTCATTAATGGGTTCGCGGTGGCTTAACTTCTTTTTCCTGACTTTTTCGGAAACGAGACTCCATTCTAGTCGTATTTCATGTGCCTATGGCTGAAATTATAACAATAATAATTATAACCCCTTATAAAAATGATATAATATTATTTTATTCGATTATATCTGAAAAAGTCAGAAAAAAAGACAGTTATCCACTGCGAACCCATCAATGAACATTACCCTAACATGTGTTTCCAGTCCGCAGACAAGTGCAAGTAGTTGCGTCAAATCTCGGAAGGTTGGTAATGATTCATTCAAGAAGTAAAAACTCGAAGTCTGCATGCGAAATCCATACGAAGAAGTGTCCGATGAGGAGCTGTCCGGTAATTTCGCCGAGGTGTTTCGAAACGTTGGATTTCGAAGGACGGCAGAAGTCCGTGACCTGCAATTCTCGGCTTGCACCCTTTTAGAATATCGGCGCTCTCCGCTTGTAAATGTTCGTTAAGAAATAACGATATCTTGCTCCTCATAGCTAAACTGAGATATTTCCTCCCATGCTGAGATGAGGCAAGTCGAGCTTCCGATTATTCATTGCAGCAGGTAGAAGTCGACCATCTGTAACCGAATAACAAAAGGGAAAACATATGTTAAGTAGGCGTCTTATCGGCTCCATGGGGTCAACGGGTTCAAACGAAGAGTGTCGGGCCTTTTTCAGACAAGTACGAGAAAACAGCAATTGAACCTTCTCAATGATCCCACAGTAATTTGAAATATCGGCCCGACAAGTACGACTACCTCTAAATTTTTTTTTGCCTATCGCTATTATATACTTAGAAGTTTAAAATAAGAGATACGAAATTATTTATTCAGATAATATGATAGAGATTGGAATGACTTCATCACTTGGTTGGAGAGCCCGTCATCTCTGCTCTAAGGCTCATTACTAAACGCCGTCTTAGTTCGCCTGGCTTTATCTCATTAGCGTGACGTGGTAGTCGTATCGCTATTAGGTAACTAGACGAGTGCTAAATTTCCTTAAGGCCATAAGAGTACAAGTGATCATCATCGTGGCTGGACGGACGACGTGCCAATATACTGGGTTCCGACAAAGACGATCAAAAAAGGTGAGCCTATCGGTACCTGAACGTAACTGGCGTGATGATAAAGTAAAGTGATTTTATCAAACGGATCCTATATAATCGATTTTTATATCGATATCAATAATTTCCTCAAATTTCGTCGTGACGGTGCTATCAAACCGACTGTTCGTTTAGAATTTGATGATCCGAAAGGATGAAGTTCGGTCTTGCGAAAAACCTCACTGACATCGACAGAATAGTACTTTTCGATACCAGTGCGAAAGTGTTGATTCTTGGACGAGTGTGAAGTTTTTCGCCCGAGCGAAGCGAGGGTGACAATCACACGAGTCGAAAATCATCTTTCGCACGTGTATCGAACTTCATTTTTCAACATAGCGCGCGTTAAGTTCAATTTTATGCACGCGAAGCGTGCGCAAAATTGAACTTTGCGCACGCCGTGTGGAAAATCTAGTTTTCCACACGGCGTGCGCAAAGTTCGATTTTGCGCACGCTTCGCGTGCATAAAATTCAACTTAGCGCGCGCTGTGTTGAAAAATGAGGTTCAATACACGTGCGAAAGATGATTCTCGACTCGTGTGATTGTCACCCTCGCTTCGCTCGGGCGAAAAACTTCACACTCGTCCGAGAATCAACACTTTCGCACTAGTATCGAAAAGTACTATTTTACCAACCGTCAAGTCTGGGCGTGTCACTTATTTGGACGATTATCGAAGCGTGCGCATCGCTATCGCATAGAAAAAATTGTCAACTGCGTAGTACGTGGAACGATCACAAAATGACGTGGAAAGAAATATGAAAAAGAAAACAATCTGATTATCAATTATTTTTTTTGAAAGTTTTATAACGACCCTGGTTAAAAAAAGCGATAGAAAACAATAAAATCCAATAGAAACCAATTAGAATTGAATCGGATTTGATTGGGGCAATCGGTGTAGCTTTCGGCGGCCGATAGAAAATGAATTGGAATTAATGGCTCTCAATCGGATTTCAAGTTTTATCGGACTCAATCATATTTCCATTATTCTGCGACTTAGGAAATTGTGAAATGCTGATACAGACCTAAAAAGAAATCTTATCGGAAATAATAGGGTTTTTATATCGGTGTATATTATATTAATAGTATATTATGTGGCATGCCCGTAAACCAAGTGTTTTTCGGCGAGAATAATGATTTCAGGACGAGCTAAAGGCGAGCCGTAAGCGAGTTCTGAAATCATTATTCGAGTCAAAAACGGCTTACGGGTGCGCCCCATACTGTATTTTTTTTGAAATAGGCATGAAAAGTCACTTTGACGCCTGTTGAGATTCACTAGACGAAGAGTGGGGTTATGGTGCGATCTGTCGCGCACTTCGAACCGCGCATCGAAACTGCCGTATAAAGACTTTATGCGGCAGCTTTGGAATGCGCACTTCGAACTGCGCATCCAGACTGCCGTATAAAGACTTTATAGGGCAGTTCTGAAACCAACCGTATAAAGTGACACTTTGTGGATCGAAAACAGGCGTCAAAAAGTGATTTTTCAATGCCTATGCCGAAAAAAAATAATAAAGCCTTCACTATTATGAAAAAAAATTCGACCGCTTCGCATGAAAAGTACAACAGTTATGAGTGTTAACGACGTCGTCGCCGGGAGTTGTCTTCATACAACATACGCTTTCGTTATCTGTAACTAGGTCCACCGCACCATAGTTTCCGTCTTCCAGATCCATCGCACCGTAGTTTTCGTACTCCAGGTCCACCGCACCGTAGTTTTTGTCCTCCAGGTCCACCGCATCGTAGTTTCCGTCTTCCAGGTCCACCGCACCGTAGTTTTCGTCCTCTAGGTCCACCGCTACGTAGTTTTCATGCTCTAGGTCCACCGCACCATGGTTTCCGTCTTCCAGGTCCACCGCACCGTAGTTTTCGTACTCCAGGACCACCGCACCGTAGTTTTCGTCCTCTAGGTCCACCGCTACGTAGTTTTCATGCTCTAGGTCCACCGCACCATAGTTTCCGTCTTCCAGGTCCACCGCACCGTAGTTTTTGTCCTCCACCCGTGTGGAAATTACAAACGGGAACTGGCCAATAGTTGTACAGTTCGCCCGTTTTCAATACGGGCGCTAGACAGTCGAGCTAGACAGCTACTGTCCGGAAATGTAACGCTGCACTAGACAGTTTCACTAGGCCAGTTCAACTATCCGGGTTCTGTTCAGTCTGCCCGGCTTATATTGTATTTGCCGAATTTTGTTTCTATATTATTTCAACGATAACACGTGATAAAAAAAGTTATTGACAAATGTTGGGTAATCGAATTTGATAATTTATAATTGACCGCATATAAATTAAAACGCATTTTCGTTGAAAAAACCGCCACCGATATATTTCTCCTAACCGGGATTTGAACCCACGTCCGCTCGTTCGTATCTATTACTAGTCGCACGCCCTATCTACTACACCAAACTACCGATTGGTATAATCTCAATGTTTTCCTATATGTATATTAGACTGGCCGTTAAGAATAGAATAGAATAGAATAGAAAAGATTCATTATGCCGTGGTCTTACAGACCGATGGGCAAGAAACAGGTAACAGATCAGAATATTAACAAATAGAATAACAATAAATATACATACTCACAGTAGTTTGCATAGATAAACGGTAAATTAGCAATAATGAGAAACAAGAAGAACAACAAAAGAAAGTAAAGAAAATAGCAAGAATTACAAACTAGAAACATGTACAATAATCAGCAAAAGAGTAACAAGAAATATAAAAATACAGAGCCATGTAGTAACCTAGATACATTGAATGAGGCGCATGCCCACTAAGGTAATAACTAACATCTAGAGTTGCCTAAAGGTTACACACCTAGCCGACATTACCCAGAAGGTAGGCACATAGCCGAGCTTTGAACAGTTCCAAGGAGGAAGCAGATTGGATGGAAGAGGGTAGGCTGTTCCAAAGATAGGCGGCAGAGATGGAAAAGGAACTCTGATAGACAGAGGTTCGGTGCAGAGGAATACTGAGTGACAAGGCCTGGGTCGAGCTCACACGCCTAGCTGAGCGACGGACCTCAGGACCATCGAAGGACACTAGCTCCCACAGATAAAGAGGAGCGGAAGTTTGGAGTACCTTAAATATGGTTGAACCAAGGAAATACCGACGACGGTCCTCGACTGTAAGCCAATTTAGCTTGAGACGGTAAGGTGTGATGTGCACATCTCTTCTTAGGTTAAAAATGAACCTAATCCCACTATTTACTAGGCGCTGAAGTTTCAAATTAAGATAGTCTGTAAGACCATGATAGACCAAGCTGCAGTAATCGATATGAGGTAGAATAAGAGATAACACTAGCAAGGTTTTAACCTGCGAAGAGAGGATTTCCCTGCGGTGATTAAGCCTATGTAATGTGGCATATACCTTCCTCGAAATTTGACCAACATGACTGTTCCATGAGAGATCATTGGACAGGTGTACTCCAAGGTTACGCACCGTATCAACATATGGTACTGCCAGATCATTTATAACTATCGGTGGAAGCTGTGACCATCGCAACCGATCTACATACACAGAACTGCCCAAGATTATCGCTTTGGTTTTGTTGACATTGAGCTTAAGGCCATTTTGCAGCGCCCACTGTGAAACGAGCTCTGCATCTGAGGTGATATCTGAAATAGCAGCAAGAATGTCATCTGGGGCAGCATGCAGGTAGATCTGCAGATCGTCAGCAAAAATAACGTGAGCAGTGCTCCGCAGTCTAGACCCTATATCATTAATAAAGCAAAGTTAAGCAAAAAGTTTGCGCTTCAACTTGGAAAATATTAAGTTCACGTTGAAAAGAGAAGATCCTCAAAGTTTCAATCCTCTATCTCGCATTATTAAGGGGTACCGGCAATTTTTCGTTTCATTTTAATTTTTTTTCTCAATTTTTTTTCCATCATTCAAAAATTTTTATTTCTTTTTCTCTAATATAAGATTTTATTTGTTTTCAGACCTTGATCTTTTTGAATTTTATAACGATTCGAAAAAATCAAACGGTAGACAAATAAATCTGGGATTGAAAATACTTTTTACTCAAATATTTTTAACTTATTTTCTTATTTTTTTAATTTTCAATTCATTTATTTTTTCATTCTTGATTTATCTTTTGTTATTAATTTGATTTGTTAATTTTTTATTCCACGCTTTCTTGAAATTTTTTTAGACTAATTCCTAGGCTATATTTTTCTTGGACGTCATGTTGAATATTCCATCATGAGAAATTGAAAATGTTTGAGTAAAAAGTATTTTCAATTCTAAATTTATCTGTCTACCGTTTGATTTTTTTGAATTGTTATAAAATTCAGAAAGATTAAGGTCCGAAAACAATCAAAATCTTATTTGTGGGGAAAAAAAAACAATTCAATTTAAAAAAAAAATAAAAAAAAAATAAAAAATTAAAATTGAAATTAAAATTGAAATCAAAATGGAACAAAAAATTGCCGGCACCCCTTAATAATGAGATAGAGCATTGAAGCTTTGAGGATCTTCTTTTTTCAAGGTGAACTTAATATTTTTCAGGTTGAAGCGCAAACTTTTTTTTTAACGGCCAGTCTAATGTATATCACAACTTTATATGAAGAATTCCATGTGAACTCAACGAATCAAAAACCTTCACGGAGAAAACGGAATGGAAAAAAATAGCAATAAGTCTTATAAAATATAGTAAAACGAAAACGTCTAGACCAGTTTCGTAAAAAATATTAAATTTTTTGAAACTTTTTACTACATTTTAGTACTTGTTAATACATTTTTGACGATTTTTACTGTGCTAGGCAGTAATAAATATCATAATCGCGGAACTGGTTCACGTTTTCCTATATTTATAGGACTTATTGCTATCTTTTTTTCTCCGTGTTGATTAGCGATTCGATTTGATTAGCGATTTCATACAATTATGATGATTCTAAATCTAACACACTTCTTAGATTGAAAAAAAATAATTTTATTGAGCCGTTTTTGATGATGAATTTTTGACAACTCAAAATAGCGCCGTGATCGATTCTTTTATTCACTCTACAAAATACGACGAACATTGATCGGTTATGAAAAAGGTGATTGTATCTTTTTGACATCCAATTTTTATTTCATTTAAATGACAATTATTGATTTTCGACTTCGTGATTCTGGTTTTGACCGATAACCGATTGACAATTAAATAACTCTCTTTAATCTCGCCATTCTGATTTCAATAATTCAAATTGAGGATGCTCCTGTAGGATGCTATTATAATTTTGATTGTGAAAATTTATAATCGAATAATGTACGTATACGTATGTATGTATGTACGAAAACAAGGAATAATCATTCGAATATATGCACTCGAATAAAAATGTGCATTTCTAAATACACTGAATTCGATTCACAGTAATTTATATTATTATTAATAACAAATAGCTAAATGGGTTTGATTTAGTGTTTCCGAAGAGGTCCTGGGTAGTTAAAAGGTGCGAATCATAACTACAGTTCAACTGCACATTTCCCGTGTGGGAGCTGCACAGTTGCGCTGAAGACGGGTTACCCCATCCGGGGGCTGTACAGTATCGCTAAAGACGGGATCGCCCGTCTAGCAGCTAGCCGGTAATCGGGGACCCCCTTTCGAATTTCCACACGGGCAGGTCCACCGCATCGTAGTTTCCGTCTTCCAGGTCCACCGCACCGTAGTTTTCGTCCTCCAGGTCCACCGCATCGTAGTTTTCGTCCTCCAGGTCCACCTCACCGTAGTTAACAATTTACTGAATAATGATGCATGAATTATCAACGTCGTGTGTACAACATCAATTGTTCATCAATAATTACTTGCAATCGGTCGACCTGGAGGACGAAAACTACGGTGCGGTGGACCTAGAGGACAAAAACTACGGTGCAGTGGACCTGGAGTACGAAAACTACGGTGCTGTGGACCTGAAAGACGGAAACTATGGTGCGGTGGACCTGGAGGACGGAAACTACGTAGCGGTCGACCTGGAGGACAGAAACTACGTAGCGGTAGACCTGGAGGACAGAAACTACGATGCGGTCGACCTAGAGGACAAAGACGACGTGGCGGTGGACCTGGAGGACGGAAACTACGTAGCGGTCGACCTTGAGGACGAAACCAACGTAGCGGTGCTCCAGGTCACAGATAACGAAAGCGTATGTTCTACGAAGACAACTCCCGGCGACGACGTCGTTAACACTCATAATTAACTGTAACTTGAATGCCATATGGTGACAGAATTTATCACTAGATTTAATCATTTATTTTTATTTTACTGAAAATTGACCCACCACGGGTCAACAGTTAGTTACATACATATTGATATAAATCCCGAGGTAAATCCTCACGAATCAAAGTTTACCTATCGAGTCGAAAAGTGTTAGAAATCGCAACAGTCGACGATTAGAGCCAGATCGACACCGGACATCAGATGCTCAACGAAGTCAAACAACTCCAACTGCGACCAGAACTTGGATGGGTGACCGACATGAATAAAAATCTATTCAGTCTGTGAATAAATAATTTCTAACACCCTGAAATATTCACTGTGCTCTACCGCTAAGGAAAGAAACAACTACTGGTGAAAAAATCTCAATCTGATTTTTTTTTTCTTTTCGTGCTACACTGAGAAAATAATTCCGTTGTGAGAACGTTAGAGCGCCCCGTCATTGCTACTCAGTAGCCAACACAGTTGAATCTACTGTGCTCGTTGCGTTACCCCCACCACGTTACCCAGTATAAGGCGCTGCGTTGCCTCTCCCGTACTGTTGACGAGCGCGTGTCAAGTATATCTTAATTATCTTACACTACATCATTTGCGTATCAACTGTTGTCGGGCCGTTCGCTGTGTGATTTTAATCTGCTAATGAATTAATATTAATACACAGAAAATAATAAAACAATGAATCAGTCAATTTAAACAATGGATGATTTTGTTAAAGACAAACTAAGAGAGTGGCATTTGAGTGGTTTCATATCAAGATTCGAAGGTACGTAAAAAGTTGACCTCTAAGTTCTGAAGTTTTAATTCACATTTGCAGATATATCTGAGCCATATACCATAACACGATCACATGCAGAAATTTATTAAATTATAATGTACATACACACATTTCTGATTCGCTTGTTTGAAACAAAAAAGCAAATAGTTAAAATTAGATGGCAAATGTGAATTAAAACTGCAGAACTTAGAGGTCAACTTTTTACGTAGCTTTGAATCTTGATATGAAACCACTCAAATTCCACTCTCTTAGTTTGTCTTTAACAAAATCATCCATTGTTTAAATTGACTGATTCATTGTTTTATTATTTTCTGTGTATTAATATTAATTAATTAGCAGATTAAAATCACACAGCGAACGGCCCGACAATAGTTGATACGCAAATGATGTAGTGTAAGATAATTAAGATATACTTGACACGCGCTCGTCAACAGTACGGGAGAGGCAACGCAGCGCCTTATACTGGGTAACGTGGTGGGGGTAACGCAACGAGCACAGTAGATTCAACTGTGTTGGCTACTGAGTAGCAATGACGGGGCGCTCTAACGTTCTCACAACGGAATTATTTTCTCAGTGTAGAAGAAACGATTGAAACCGATAGAATCCTATATACAAAATGAGGAAGTTAATTGGGTAACACCGATACAAACGGATTGGAAATATGAATTGGAAAAGGGCCTTTCAATAGGAAATAACTTAAACAGAAATCCGATTACGACCCATACAAAATCTTCTATTGGTTTGAATAATTTTTTTTAAGCAGGGCAGGCCCTCTTACCGGGGTTTATCAATATAGGGTTTCATCCCAGCTTTGCTGATTTTTCAGATTTTCTGACAAGTATATAAACTCGACCAGTGTTAAATTCCAATACGGTTCCCCTCCACCGAAGACATAGATTTTCCTACAACTTTAGCACGAGCTCAAGGAGGGTCCCCTCATTGATAATGGCATCGTATCACGTACGTATTTCGATTATTCCAACACCCCTCCCGCCCTGTAAGGATTGACATGAACAGCTGGACGTCAATTTTCAGGATACTTCCCAGTTTACGATCGAGGAGAATATACTCAAGGGTAAAGATGTCTCATATCCAGAAGAATACGCCAGTCTTGGAGAATTAATACTTCGCACACTGGAAGGCAATCCAGATGTGGTGGGCCAGGTAATAATTCTGCAGGAATAATTGCATGTGCTAGATTAGTAGATTTCGATATGAGCGCGAAATGTGAGGCGTTTATAGGTGTGTCCGATGTTTTCAGCACGAACCGTAGTCGAGGCGGCAGCCGAGACGAAGGTGAGTGCTGAAGACATCGGACAACCCTAAACGCCTCACTTCGCGGGAGTATCGAACGCTATTTTTTATAACAAATGCATGAAAAAGTTGCTTGTGGGGCTCTGTTGTCAATGTAAACAACCATACCAAAAACATCGAACCAATTCAGCAGTATGCACGGAGATAGCGCGTCGACAGGGATGAATGATTATAAAATGCTCTTGTTCGCACGCCGTGCGTAACAAGAATCATGTTGTGCACGCTCGATGTGCGAAAAACGCAGTGCGCACGTTTGGCATGCAATATTGTTTCATGTTGGCATCGCCTACTCAAACGTCAGAAAAGTGCCACAATATGACCGCTCCAGAGCCCCAAACAAGCAACTTTTTCATGCATGCGTTATAATAGTATATTATGTGGCATGCCCGTAAACCAAGTGTTTTTCGGCGAGAATAATGATTTCAGGACGAGCTAAAGGCGAGCCGTAAGCGAGTTCTGAAATCATTATTCGAGTCAAAAACGGTTTACGGGTGCGCCCCATACTGTATTTTTTTCGAAATAGGCATGAAAAGTCACTTTGACGCCTGTTGAGATTCACTAGACGAAGAGTGGGGTTATGGTGCGATCTGTCGCGCACTTCGAACCGCGCATCGAAACTGCCATATAATAGTACATTATGCAACAAGGGAATAAAGTCGAATATTATTCCCGAAGGTGAGTTTACTGCCCGAACGGAATTCCCGCGGGTGGGTTTACTGCCTGAGCGAAGCGAGGGCAGTAATCACCCAAGGGAATTTCCGCGAGGGCAGTAAGCCTGAGGGAATGATGGACTTTATTCCAGTGTTACATATAGTACTTTATACAACGCAAGCATGTTTTTCCCGCTTTTTGATGCCTTTGTATAGGACCTAAAGTAGTACTTTTAAGTCCTAGGGCTTAAAAGTGCCACTTTTAAGCCCTAGGACTTAAAAGTGCCACTTTTAAGCCCTAGGACTTAAAAGTACCACTTTAAGTCCTCGGACTTCAAAAGTACTACTTTTAGGTCCTATACAGAGGCATCAAATAGCGAGAAAAATATGCTTGCGTTGTATAAAGTATCGTGTGCACCATGGAGGTGGGCCTTTTAACGCCTCGCACGATGTTTTCAGTACTCGTCTTCGCCTCGCACGCTTCGCGCGCTCGTCTACGACTCGTACTTAAAACATCGCACTCGGCCTTAAAAGTTTCACTTTACGACCTTGGTGCACAATGTACTATTATTCCCGGCTCAACTGTGGCCACTTTATTGACCTGAAGCGTGGGACCCACGAAAAAACGCTAAAATTGATCGAAAATCTATATAAATATGGAAAGAAGTTAAGTCAGGAGATGGAAAAAAAATTTGAAAAAAATCATTTTTCAAAAGTACTTTTTTCCCGAAAATTTACTTTTTTCCCGCAAATTTTACTTTTTTCCCGCAAATTTTACTTTTTTCCCGCAAATTTTACTTTTTTCCCGCAAATTTACTTTTTTCCCACAAATTTTACTTTTTTCCCGCAAATTTTACTTTTTTCCCGCAAATGTCACTTTTTTCCCGCAAATTTCACTTTTTTCCCGCAAAAGTAAATTTGCGGGACAAAAAGTACAATCGGGAATCAAATGCCACTTTTGTCCCGCTTTTCAGGTCAATAAAGTGGCCATTACAGTTGAGCCGGAAATAAAGACTTTATACGGCAGCTTTGGAATGCGCACTTCGAACTGCGCATCCAGACTACCGTATAAAGACTTTATAGGACAGTTCTGAAATCAACCGTATAAAGTGACACTTTGTGGATCGAAAACAGGCGTCAAAAAGTGACTTTTCAATGCCTATGCCAAAAAAAAATATTAAACATACGTGCCACATACCCGCATAGACAAGCAAGATCTGATTGCGAAAGAAATACGCCCAAACTGTGTTTCAGATCGATGCAGTCACCGATGAAGAGTACACCTACGAAAAGATGAGGGAACGGAGTGTGAGGTGCGCCTTGTGGATGAAGACGCAGGGATTGTGTCCGAAGGACGTTATCGCGCTCTGTTCCGATAATCACTTGGATTTTGCGATGCCCTGTTTCGCAGCCTTGTATCTCAGAGCCGTCTTCTCCCCTATAGCCGTGCCAGTGAACGCAGGTAAATCATGCCTCAAGGATGTCATACATCACTTTGTTATTACGGAAACTTTTCTTGCAGAGGATTGTGCTCAAGGACTGAACATTATTAAACCGAAAATGGTGTTCGTCAGCGAAGGATCAGCTGCGCTTGTTACCGAAGCTGCACAAAACGTGAATCCTGATGTAAAGATAATAGTTTTCGGTCGTGTCCCTGGCTTCCTTGAGTTTGATAGCATTATCGCAGAGTCCGAGATCGACGAGGTCGAAAAGTTTGTTTGCACCCCGATCGAGTCTTCGGACGAGATTGGTGCGATACATTTCTCTTCCGGGACGACGGGTGATCCCAAAGGTGTTGTATTGAGCCACAGAGCTCTCACCCTGTTGATGAGCGAGGCAGGAGTGCTTGGTATGACTAAAAAAGTGTGCTTCGAGTATGCACCCACCCATTGGATACTAGCGACACAAAACATTCTCACGACTTTGTGGTTGAAGATGCCTAGAATACTCCTGCCGCCATTTGACGAGTACACAGCATGTGCCCTGATGGAAAAATACAAAGTGAATTATCGCTAAGTGGATTGAATGATTTCCAAATATTTTATTCACGGAATTAGATTTTCTATGTTATAATAGCTACTCTTTATTAGGTAAACTGGGTTTCTCTCACTCCCTACATGATTGACAAATTGGTGAAATGCGACGCCGCGATCAGGTGTAATCTATCCTCTCTGAGTGACGTTCTCTTCACCGGAAACCATCTGTCTATGGCCTCTTACAAAGTATTTAAAAGGCTCGTTCCTAACGCCCGGATCATCTCAACGTACGGAATGACGGAAACCACTGGTACCATATCGATACAGTCGTCAAAATCTCAGCCTGGCTCATGCGGTGAAATCGTAGAAAATGCTCAGGTGAAGATAATCGATCTTGATAACGGACAAATATTGGGAGCAAATCAAGAGGGCGAACTTATGTTGAATCGGATTTGTGTGATGACTTGCTATTACGACAATCCACTGGCTACAGCCCAGATCATGGACGAAGATGGTACGGAGGCATGGCAATACAGCTACTATGATATATATATATATCGACATCATTTATTGAACAGCAATTCGCATTCACAGAACGCATACAGCTACAGTTTGCTTGTCCTTTTAAGGGTGGCTTCACTCCGGGGACATTGGTTATTACAACGAGAGTGGTGAGATTTTCGTAACTGGCAGAATTAAGGATGTACTAAGGTACTTGGACTTCGAAATTTCACCATCACAGTTTGAGGACGCGATCCTGTCTCATCCTGGAGTCAAGGAGGTCGCTGTGGTGGGGCAGCTTCAGCCCACCGACGACGATTTTCCTATTGCCTTCGTGGTCAGAACTGAGGATCCCTCTTACACTGGCGATCAGGTGATTTTTTCTAAGCAATAATTTTCATTTTGGGTCACTATAAAAGTAGTTACCGTGACCTTGATGATACAGGAGATGTCATCTGGTCACTTGGGACTGAATAGTCCAAAAACTTTCTTGACCAGACGAAAAGAATTCGAAGACGAATGGCCAGACTGATGATTTTCCAATATTTCAGGTCACCGAAACGGACATCATCAACCTCGTCGCCACTAAACTACAGGACAGCCGGAAACAGCTACACGCCGGCGTCAGGTTCATTGATCACTTGCCAAGAACACCCTCCGACAAGATAAAACGCTCGATACTACGTGAAATGGCGAAGTTGACGGTGACCGATTGAATTGATTCTATGCAGGGTCATCGCTTCCGAATCATGCATTTCAACCGATACTCATCAGCCGTCGACGCATGATTCAGAATACTTCGAAGATACCGTCGATTTCAGAAACATCAAGAATGTAAATAGCGTGTATCATTAGCCGAGGAATAATGTGTAACTCAAAATTGCAAGAATAAAAATGGAATTGTTAAGTTAGAGATTTTTTATTTCATACGATACGTTCCTCACAGCATGATCGGCTCGCTTTGTAAAGATGTAGGGGAGACCGGGTATGGTTGTCTCACGGGTTGGTTGTCACAGCGGTCATAACACAGAACTGAACGAACGAATAAATTTATCTATCGCCATCGGAGGATCACAAGAGCAACACCACCCTCCTTACTTCATTTTAGTCCGCTCCGAAATGCCGTGACGCAGATATGTGCGTTTGATTTTTTCACACAGTGAATAGTACTTTTCGATACTAGTGCGAAAGTGTTGATTCTCGGACGAGTGTGAAGTTTTTCGCCCGAGCGAAGCGAGGGTGATAACCACACGAGTCGAGAATCATCTTTCGCACGTGTATCGAACTTCATTTTTCAACACAGCGCGCGTTAAGTTGAATTTTATGCACGCGAAGCGTGCGCAAAATCGAACTTTGCGCACGCCGTGTGGAAAAGTAATTTTTTATGCATCTGTGTCGAGTCTCCTAAGTATACTTAAATTTTGTATAATAATATAACTTTTCGTGTATTTATAATGTTAAATGTGTGTTTCATGATATCATTATATGGTTTTTTGAATATACATTAAATTGAATTCTTTTTGGAAGGTCATGTTCTAAAATGTGTATTGGGGCAGGTTGTTTCAGGTTAACGGGGGCTGGTAATCACATGTGACGACCAACACCATACACGTCTGCTGTCTTTTTGTATTGACTTTTTGGGTTTTTGCTACATGAACGTTTTTTTTTTTTTTAATATTTTAATTTTTTTAATTTTTAATTTTTAATTTAATTTTTTTTTCTTGGGTAAAATTAGCTACGTTCACCATTTTGTTTTCCATAAAAATATTTATTTTATTTTATTAAGCGTTTCTTTTTATATTCCCCCCTTGATTTACCATGTGACTACCTACCCCAGACACTGTGACAACCATCCCTAACACGGGGTTAAAAGTCACACTTTTCTTTTTTCACAAAAATTGTAATATATCCTCGATAGATAATGTTAGAGAAAAAGTCTTCATTTCTTTTTAAGCTAGAATAAATACACTATCCATTGATACATACATGTCACTGCTAAACTGAAAACATGGGTGTTAAAAATGCAAAAGAAAAAAAATGTGACAACCATACCCGGTCTCCCCTACATATTGTGTTCCCAGTCCCCAGTTCCCAGTTCCCAGTCCGCAGACAAGTGCAAGTAATAACGTCACGTCTCGGAAGGTTGGTAATAATTCATTTAACAAGTAAAAACTCGAAGTCTGCATGCAAAATCCATACGAAGAAGTGTCCGACGAGGAGCTGTCCGGTAATTTCGCCGAGGTCTTTCGAAACGTCATATTTCGAAGGACGGCAGAAGTCCGTGACCTGCACACTCGCCTTGCACCCTTCTCGAATATCGGCGCTCTCCGTTTGTAGATGTTCGTCAAGAAATTACGATATCTTGCTTCTCATAACTGAACCGAAATATTTCCTCCCATGCTGAGATACGGCAAGTCGAGCTTCCGATTATTCATTGCTCCAGGTGGAAGTCGACCATCTGTAACCAAATAACAAAAAGGAAAACATGTGTTACCTGTAATAGTTGAGACGTCACCACTGTGGGAGTAAACGGCTTGTACCATGCAGTCGAAGTAGGTGTCTTATTGGCTCCATATAGGGTCAACGGGTTCAAACGAAGGGTTTCGGGCCTTTTTCAGACAAGTACGAGGAAACAGCAATTGAACCATCTCAATAAACCCAATAGTAATTTGAAATATCGGCCCGACAAGTATAAATTTTTATTTTTTCAATCTTTCTTTCGTCATCTCTTCATGTTTTCTATTTACACTAATGGAAACGTCAATTTCCTATCGCTATGATATACTTAGAAGTTTAAAATAAGAGATATGAAATCACTCATTCAAATATGAGGCTCATTAGCAAATGTCCTCTTCGTTTGCCCAGCTTTATCTCATGAGCGTGACGTGGCAGTGGTATCGCACTTAGGTAACTAGACGAGTGCTAGATTTCCTTACGGCCATAAGAGTACAAGCGATCGTCATCGTGGTTGGACGGACGACGTGCAAATACGGGGTTTCAATAAAGACGAGAATAAAAGGTGAGCTTATCGATAATAGTCTAGCTAGGGGCCAGTGAATTTTTAGCGTATTAGTGCACGATGGCTTTATTTTTTTGTCAGCGATGTAATTTCATGTCGTGTAACCGAAAACCATCGTCTTACAGCATATGGCCGAGTCTTTTGTCGTAGGCATAATTAATAGTTGGTCATCAATATCATCAAGAAATGTGCCATGAAAAATGCTGTGATAATATAGGACGTTTTTCGCGAGTCTGGCATGATATCAGACGCTTTGAACGTGTAAAAAACTCGTCAATTTTCGAAATTCTTCACGAGACTTGACTTTTTTTTTTTTAATTTGGAGAGAAAAAAATTGCAAGTCGAATTAACTTAATGTAAGACGATTTTGACGAGTCCGTACCCCTGTCAGACGACGCCAGAGTCCAGTATTTTACACGTCTGGGAGCGCGCACTGCACATTAGCCATTTCACGTCAGACCGGACAAAATAAATAAAAAATTGACCTCGATGTTACCGATTTCGCCATAATTTTTTTTACGGATTCTATGGAACAAATAAATTTATCAAACAATTTTTTATTTATTTTTTTGGACTCTATTTCCTAAGTTACATGGGGGTGAAATTCAGGAAAAAGAACCAAAAATCGAAAACATACTCCCCTTCAAACGGTCATATCTTTGATTGTATTCATCCTATAGAGACTTCATTCAAAAACCATTCCAAAGCTATTGAATGACACTATTATAATATATTTATTCAATTCTGTGATAACAAACAATTTTATTTGTTATAAACAAATATATTTACAAAATATATTTAGAAATATACATATATATATATTGAATATTGTATTTGTTTATAACAAATCGAATTGTTCGTTATCGTGAAATTCAATAAATATATAATCATAGTGTCATCCAATAGCTTTGAAATGGTTTTTGGAAGAAGTCTCTAGGATAAAAACAACCAAAGATATGAGCGTGTAACATACCCACCGATGCTTTCTTATGCTAGCCACACGTACCCGAGCCAGATTTTTCGCTGGCAGCGCGCGCCGTCGCTTATAAATAAATTTTTTTCACATAGTTTCCAACGGTTCTCCATCCTACTTGCTAGTAAACGATTTTGTAGAGAATTGATCAAGAAATCCGCTCATATTTTTCAAAAAAATTATTAAAAAGTTGTTTGATAAATTTATTTGTTCCATAGAACCCGTAAAAAAAATTGTAGCGAAATCGGTAACATCGAGGTCAATTTTTTATTTATTTTGTCCGGTCTGACGTGGAATGGCTATCATGTGTGTGCGCGCTCACAGACGTGTAAAATACTGGACTCTGGCGTCGTCTGACAGTACGTACGGACTTTTTTTCATGGCACATTTCTTGATGACATGCCGCAATAATTGGCCGTCGTGAAGTTTTTCGATTTTCGTTGATTTTTTTATGACTAATTGATTATGCCTAAGACAAAAGACTCGGCCACATGCTGTAAGACGATGGTTTCCGGTTACACGACGTAAAATTACACTGTCTGAAAAAAACAACTAGCCATCGTGCGTTTATACGCAAAAAAATTCACTGGCTCCTAGACTATACCATCCCTTACGGAAAAAACACTCAAAATGACCCTTAAAATAACACTCAGTAGTGACTCTCAACTGAGGTGTACTTTCGTACACCTAACTTGGGTGTTGACTCTCAGTTGAGTGTTGACCCTCTGTTGGGTGTCACTCATTTGGGAGTCAACTCTCAGTTAGGGAGTTCGACACTCAAAATTTGGGAGTCCACCCTCAATTTGGGAGTTGGACACTCAAAATTTGGGAGTCAACTCTCAATTTGGGAGTTCGACACTCGAAATTTGAGAGTCAACTCTTAATTTGGGAGTTCGACACTTGAAATTCGGAAGTTAACTCTCAAGTTGGGAGTTCAACACTCGAAATTTGAAAGTCAACTCCCAATTTAAGAGTTTTACACCCAAAATTCAGTGTTTACACTAAAAATTCAGTGTTCACACTCAGGAATTGAGTGTATTTTCCGTAAGGGATAATTGGCGCGGTGATGAAGTGAAGCGCGCTGATGGCCCGTCTACACACACACACTTCAAATCGGGTATATTTAGGGTCTTATAGCCAATCACTGAATTTTCACATCAGAAGTGAGCAGACAGTTGACAGATTTCTCAAATATACCTGATCTTGAAGTGCGTGTGTAGACGGGGCCTGAGAATTTTATTGAACGGATCATATGTTATCGATTTTTATCGATGTTAATAATTTCCTCGAATCTCGTCGTAACAATGCTCCCAAACCGAGTGTTCGTTCGATCACAAAATAGCGTAAAAAGAAATAAATATGAAAAACATCGTGATAAATGAGATTTTAGCGAAAAAACAATCTGTTTATCAATTATTTTCCTCGAAAGTTTTATAACCAGGTCCTCTAACAGGAATTCATCGATGGGCTTCAACTTCACCTAGTTTCATCCCAGCTTTGCTGATTTTTTAGATTTCCTGACAAAGATATACAACTCGATCAGTGTTACATTCCAATACGGTGCTCCTCTACCGAAGGCATAGATTTTGATACAACTTTAGCACGAGCTCAAGGAAGTCCCCCCGTTGATAAAGGCATCGTATCACGTATACGTATTCCGATTATTCTAACACCCCTCCCGCCCTGTAAGGATCGACATAAACAGCTGAACGTCGATTTTCAGGATACTTCCCAGTTTACGATCGACGAGAATATACTCAAGGGTAAAGAGGTCTCATATCCAGAAGAATACGCAAGTCTCGGGGAATTCATACTTCGCAGACTGGAAGACAACCCAGATGTGGTGGGCCAGGTATAATAAATTGCAGTAGTAATCGCATGTACTCGACGATGTCTAGCATGTGTCACATATCTGTATGGACAAGCAAGATTTGATTGTGCAAGAAGAGAGCAGTGCGTTTGCGAAATAGGTCGATACATCCATTAGTATGAAAAAGCTCGCCTGGAATGAGTCGCAACCCAAACTGTGTTTCAGATCGATGCTGTGACCGATGAAGAGTACACTTACGAAAAGATGAGAGAACGGAGTGTAAGATGCGCCTTGTGGATGGCTTCGCAGGGACTGCGTCCTAAAGACGTTGTCGCACTCTGTTCCGAAAATCACTTAGATTTTGCGATGACCTGCTTTGCAGCCCTATATCTCGGAGCCGTCTTCGCCCCTATGGCCGTGCCAGTAAACGCAGGTGACTGAAAGATGACTAACAGTCGAGTAGAAGGCCAAAATAAGCCGATGCGCGTGTGTGCTACCTGGGATACATCACTTGTTATAACGAAAACTTTTCTTGCAGAGGACTGTGCTCAAGGACTGAATATGATTAAACCGAAAATGGTGTTCGTCGGCGAAGGTTCAACTGCGTTTGTTACCGAAGCTGCCCGGAGGGTGAAGCCTGATGCAAGAATAATAGTTTTTGGTCGTATCCCTGGCTTCCTTGAGTTTGATAGCATTATCGCTGAGCCCGAGATCGACGAGGTCGAAAAATTCATTTGCGCTCCGATCAAGTCTCCGGACGAGATTGCTTCGATACATTTTTCTTCCGGGACGACGGATGATCCTAAAGGTGTTGTATTTAGCCACAAAGCTCTTACCATGTTAATGGGCCAGGCAAAGGTGCTTGGTATGGCTAAAAAAGTTTTCTTAGGGTATGGATCTACAAATTGGATAACTACGACATAACGAACCTTGACGACTCTGTGGTTGAAAATCCCTAGAATACTACTACCGCCATTTGAGGAGTACGCAGCTTGTGCCATGATGCAAAAATACAGAGTAAATGATTGCTAAGCGGATTGAATGATTCCTAAATATTTTATCCACGCAATGAGATTCTGTATGCCATAAAGCCTACTTTTTATCAGGCGAACTGGATTTCTGTCACTCCCTACATGATTGACAAATTGGTGAAATGCGATGCTGCAGTCAGGTGTGATCTATCCTTCCTAAGTCAAATTATCTACGCCGGAAGCCTTCTGTCTATGGCCTCATACAGAGCGTTGAAAAAGCTCGTTCCTAGTGCCCAGATCATCTCGATGTACGGAATGACGGAGGCCGGTAGTGCCATATCGATACAGTCGTCAAAATCCCGGCCTGGCTCGTGCGGTAAAATCGTAGAGAATTCTCAGGTAAAGATAATTCATCGGAATACTGGGCGAATACTGGGACCAAATCAAGAGGGTGAACTATTGTTGAAGTCTACTTCTATGATGACCTGCTATTATGATAATCCATCAGTGGCTGCACCCCAGATCATGGACGATGATGGTACGTTCCCAGATAGCACATGTGTCCAAAGGACGTCTTCATGACGTCATTTTCAAGACGTCTTAAGATATACCCGGCAAGACGACCTCAAGACGTCGTATTTAAGACGTCTCAATAACGATGGTCGGAAAGCCGTCTTGGATTAGACTTTTTCATCAGACGTCTTGATGTAAGCCAATCTACGTAAAATCGCAGATGGCAGCACCGTCGTGCAAATTGAAGCCAGCCATTATTTCGCGCGCATTTCCGCGTGGTCCGCGCACATTACAATCCTCTGCATAGTTTCGTGTACTGCCATACTACCAAGTGAGACTAATTCATTCAAGACATAGAAGAATTTGCTTCATATAAATAAATCTCCAATAACTAGCTGTAGTCAAACGTAAGTATAATATATATTATTATCCGTTGAATATTTTTACAAACTCGAATCGTATGTATGGGCCGGTCACTGCAACTGCATGCTGCCAGATTGAGGTTAGATTCGTCAAGCAGGCCGGCACGTGTTTACATTGTTTGATATCGTTCCGAAAATCAGAGATGTTCTGTGGATAGTGGTCAGTCTAATGGCGGCACAATTATTTTTTTTTCGCAAATGACAACGCTGCCGGACGACCACGGATAAGCGATCTATCGATATTTTATACGTCTGTGACTGATAATAGACGACGTAGTGGTAGCTGTCACGTCGTAGGTTACAATGAACTGTCATATTACAATATTGTGTAATTAAATTAAATACAAAAAATCAAATACACAATTAAATGGATTTACAATAAGATTTTAATGCTCAATTAGATGATAAGTATACACTATACAGTTACACTCGTGTTTCTGAACTATTTAGATAATCTTGAATGAGTAAAATAAGTCATGTACACAATACAGTTATCAATGAGAACTGTCAGAAGATATTATTATTGTTAAAAAAAAAAAAAAAAAAAAAAATGGTATTTTATTCGTATAAGATTATATCGATATTCAAATAAATAGTGAATTCTGATTTTACCAAAATGGAGTCTGATTTTAATCAATAATTATGGTTGAAAATTCTCTTTGCATTCAAATTCTTCCAACCTCAATTTGGGCATGTGGAGTGCACATTTGGAGTGCACGCTTTAAGCGGTCTTCATTCAGACGGAATTAAGACGTCTTTCGTGAGACGACATTGAGACGTCTAAATTCGACGCATCAGACGACTTTTAGACGTCTCAGAGACATCTGAAAGACACTTTCCTAAGATGTCTCAAAAAATTTCAGACGACCTATGGATGTCCTTAAGACGTCTCTGTGCTATCTGGGTAGACTGATGATTTTCCAATATTTTAGGTCACCGAAACGGACATCATCAATCTCGTCGCCGCCGAACTACAGGACAGCAGGAAGCAGCTTCACGCCGGCGTTAGGTTCGTTGATCACTTACCAAGAACACCCTCCGACAAGATCAAACGCTCGATACTACGTGAAATGGCGAAGTTGACGGTGACCGATTGAACTGATTCCATGCAGGGTCATCGCTTCCGAATCATGCATTTTAACAGAGATTCATCAGCTGTCGACGCATGATTCAGAATACTTCAAAGATACCGTCAATTCCGAAAACATCCAGAGTGCAAATAGCGTGTATCATTAGTCAAGGAATAACGTGTTACTTAAAATTGCGAGAATAAAAATGGAATTCTTGAAGCATGAGATTTTTTATTTCACACAATAGGTTCCTTACAGTATGATAAAATCTCTGCGAAACAAGGTATATATATCGAGAGCTAAGGATCAGACAGCCGTAACCCACAAAAAAACTGCGGATGCTGCCAGAAGCGATCACGTGTTAAACTTTCAGATATCCGCCCTTATGGCAGCAAATTCAACAAGGTCGAAAAAAATGTGGATTCCGCCCTTCTGGTCCTCAGCCCTCGATATCGACGCTGCTTACGTGCAGATTTCTCACGAAGACTAGCATGTTTCGGCTTTCACCGCGAAAACTAGCACGATTCGGATTTTGTCGCGAAGACTAGCACGTTTCGATATTCACCACGAAGACTAGCACGTTTCGGTATTCACCACGAAGACTAGCACGTTTCGGTATTCACCACGAAGACTAGCACGTTTCAGTTATCCCCGCGAAAACTATCATGCTTCGATTATTGTAACGAGGATTTTCTGAAGATTTGTCTGGTGTGCAATGGTCGAAATGCAAATCAATTAGCGGATGCGGAAGTGCGTTTTTTTCCATCAAATTCAACTTATAAATATTCTCGAAATTGTGTTGTCGTGGAGGAATTGGAAACATTAATGCTCTTTTCACAGGTTCTTTGCAGACTTTTTAAATTTCTGATTGATTCATCACGGAGCTCGCAAAAAAATCATTCGAACATTTTTTAACTAATTTCAAAACATCGTTTGCAGGGGCGGGAGGGGGAATGGTGGTCAGCGGGTAATGACGGTCATGTCAATATCTCATATTCTATGCATTTGAAAATAGCGAATCTACTGCTACCACGTAGAGGACGCAGATACAAACTAGTGGCCTTGAGCTTGCCATCTTGGCTCAAGGTTTCAGTCCGTCCCTAGCGGGTCGGTTTACACTTAACATACACCGAATTCGTACGGTGTATATGCGGCGATTTCGGCCTAAGTATACACCAAGTTTACACCCAAAATTTTTTTAAAGTCAAGCTAGTACACAAGTTTCATTTTCGGTCCGAATTTTTTTTTTTTTTTCATTCAACACCAAGAAGTTTGCATTCTTTACTCAGTTTCCTGAAAAAAAAAAACAGAAAATCCAACATCACCACATTTTTTTGAGTTCAACAACATTTCCGCTTACACCGACGGAAATTTTCTAAGTCCGGGTTTAGAAACGTTTTTTTTAAGTTCAAGTGTGAGAAATTTTTTTTTCAGATACAAAAAAGTACGTACTTATATCGATTCAAAATATACTGAAACGGATAAATAACTCTACATTAAGGTGTTTTTTTTTTTTTTTTTTTAATTTTTAAAAAATTTCAAAGTGTCACTTTAAGTGAATAATTTTTCCTACAAAAAAAAAAAAAAAAATATGTATCGATTCCTAATGGCTTTAAATTGATAAATAACTTGACGTTAAGGTGCTTTTGTTGGCTGTAAGAAATTCGCAAAAAATTTCAAAGTCCCGTTGTCGTAAAAATGTATAAGTGTCACACTCAGGGATTTTTTTTTGTTACGAAAAAAATGAGGTATGGACTTACGTTCTGGATTCCTCGAACAAGTAGAAGAGTATTGAGCGCATTGCCATATGATAGTTTAGCGTAGTGGTTAGGGCGTGCGACTAGTAACCGAGCGGACGTGAGTTCAAATCCCGGCGGGGACGAAAAATGTGGCGATATTTTCAGTGCGTGCATAATGCGATTTTATCAACATAATGATGCGTAGGTTGGGTCATATGACAAAAATATCCGTCAAATATCGTATTTTTGTTTTTTTTTTCTACTATTATCAATTAATAATTTTCTGCCTAGGCGCTAGTTAATCATAGAGTTTAACCAGCCTGGCTCTCGCTAGCGCCCGGTTGAAATTTCTACTAGAGAATTAGGAGGGTCTGTAGGGTCTATGTGAGATTCGATTCAGGCCGAAAGGAGGGTCTGTGGGCCCTACGAGCGATTCAGTTCAGGCCGAAAAGAGGGTCGGTAGGGTCTGCGCGAGATCAATTTAGGCCGAAAGGAGGGTCTGTAGGGCTTGTGAGACATCTGCAATAGGCCCAAAGGAGGGTCCGGAGGATTTGTTTGTAACCTCCATAACCTCCTTTGAATCAAAATGTTCAATTTCTGCCACTTTTGTAGGTTCAAGTGGAGTCTGATATTAAACGTACAAAACCTCCTTTGACTCCTCGATACTCCCAAGATTTGACAGACTTTCGACGAACTACGAAAAGGAGGCTTTAAAGGAGGTTCAAAGCAGGCTTGAAATTTCGACTCGGGATAAATTCTTAAATCTATCCTACGGATCTGGGTTTTATCCGAGACCGTCCACCGCAGACTTGGGCTTGCAGTCTTTGGCCCTCGGGCAGGAAGTGTAAACTCCGTGCCGTACGCTCTTTGACTAGCTCTCCGAAGCTGTTCCTAACCTGGTTGTTTTAGGATAGTGACACCATGGCAGATAAAGAATCAGTTGCAGTAGAAAACAGATCTATGTTTATTATATTCAATCTATTCAATTTTCACTTTGACAAATGTTTCTTATAATACTAAATTTAATCTATTCTTATGCTACCCAATTTCCCTTTGGAAATTTTCTATTTGTTTGCAATTTTTCCTTTGGTGAATTGACTTTTATGTTATTTTTGAATACTGAATCATACGCGCTTTGCTATAAGAGTCTTTTATATATATTCTGATCGCCTGACTAAATGCCGCTCTGGCGAATTTTTAACTTATAGATTTGATATTAATTTAAGTCAGTAGGCTGCTATAGCTCTTACTGCTATCTATTGAAAATATTTAATATTGTGAGTCGATTAGGACGCGTTGCCTGTGAATCGCTGGCGAGTTCTTGGGTGCCCGGAATATATTACCGAAAGCATGAACACTGAGTATTATCCCCATTCGTACTCTACGACGACTTAGCTCGATCCCTCACCTTGGAATCAGCTGATCCCAAACCAGCTGAACTTGTTACAAGACATAGGGAGCTTTCCAATTACGTCAATTTTCAGGCACAGTGCGACACAAAACTATTTTCACCACACCTGCACGGAAAGTACGACTTTCGGCCCCTCGCGTGAGCGGGAAGTCGTACTTTCCGATGCAGGGGGTGGTGAAAAATAGTATACCTCACACGGGAGTGAAAAAGGCCATCCCAAACTGCGTTCTTACCACCCTCGCCTTCGGCTCGGGTGTCAATCTCACACGCAGTTTGGGTTAGCCTACTTTCCCTCCCTAGGTGAGTAATATACTATTGTTATGATTCTTGGGTATGTAGCACTGAGTAGTACGCAAGGCAAAGTCACATACACTATAGCACCTGTATGACGGATGTGTCACGAGCAGGCTGTGTGAGTTTATTGTATATAGCGGCCTTTTAACGTGCGTATTATTATTTATTAAGTAATTAATTAAATATTTTTTTAATCAATTACTTAACTTATCTATCCCTGATTATTTAATTTGTAAATAATTCTTTTGATGAGAAAAATTAATAAACTCACACAGCCTGCTCGTGACACATCCGTCATACAGGTGCTATAGTGTATGTGACTTTGCCTTGCGTACTACTCAGTGCTACATACCCAAGAATCATAACATTAGATATACTGAGCGCAAGAATTTAAAAGATGAGAAAAGTTGCGGTGACCCGTGGGCGAGCTAGGTGGTCTCGGGTGTAAGTCCCCGGATAGGCGTCCGTAGATCCTGGGTTCGATTCCCGGATCGTCCGTTAATTTTTCTCATCAAAAGAATTATTTACAAATTAAATAATCAGGGATAGATAAGTTAAGTAATTGATTAAAAAAATATTTAATTAATTACTTAATAAATAATAATACGCACATTAAAAGGCCGCTATATACAATAAACTCACACAGCCTGCTCGTGACACATCCGTCATACAGGTGCTATAGTGTATGTGACTTTGCCTTGCGTACTACTCAGTGCTACATACCCAAGAATCATAACATTAGATATACTGAGCGCAAGAATTTAAAAGATGAGAAAAGTTGCGGTGATCCGTGGGCGAGCTAGGTGGTCTCGGGTGTAAGTCCCCGGATAGGCGTCCGTAGATCCTGGGTTCGATTCCCGGATCGTCCGTTAATTTTTCTCATCAAAAGAATTATTTACAAATTAAATAATCAGGGATAGATAAGTTAAGTAATTGATTAAAAAAATATTTAATTAATTACTTAATAAATAATAATACGCACATTAAAAGGCCGCTATATACAATAAACTCACACAGCCTGCTCGTGACACATCCGTCATACAGGTGCTATAGTGTATGTGACTTTGCCTTGCGTACTACTCAGTGCTACATACCCAAGAATCATAACATTAGATATACTGAGCGCAAGAATTTAAAAGATGAGAAAAGTTGCGGTGATCCGTGGGCGAGCTAGGTGGTCTCGGGTGTAAGTCCCCGGATAGGCGTCCGTAGATCCTGGGTTCGATTCCCGGATCGTCCGTTAATTTTTCTCATCAAAAGAATTATTTACAAGTAATATACTATGTTATTGGTGCGATCCAAAAGAAGTTACCAATAACACAGCTTTGTGTCGCACTGTGCCTGAAAATTGACGTAATTAGAAAGCTCCCATAGTGTAAGATATATCCCACGAAAAACATATGAAATGTAAAAAAACCGCCAAGTACACAAATTATCTTGCGATGAGAATTTTCGAAAAACTTATCGCCAGTCTCTGTCATGATATTAGGAAAGCCTGCAAAGCACTACAATCTTCCCGCAAGTATACGTCGTGAAGTCGGATCTCGCTGTTTCATGTAGTGATATCGGAACATCATTCCAAGAGCTACGTACTTGGCGGGCACATTTACTTTCTGTATTTTACTTCCATAATACCTGAGTTTATATTTACATTCTTGTAGCTGCAGAATTAACGAAGATACGACTTTCTGTTCTCGCATACGGCAATGGATTTTAGATTCCGAAACTAGATCGGTAATAGTCAGCAATAATAGTGCTACGCTCTCTCGGGGCTAGGAAACTTTTACTGGTAATAATATTTGCACTGTAAAGGTATTGATGTTTTATCCAGGTATATGTCTATAATAAAATGAGATACTAATTGATTGTACAGAAATTTGAACCAGCGTTCGGTCGAACCATTGAAAGCGATTCGACAAAAGAAGTGTACTATGATGGATATCGTAAAGTATCGCTCTGATCTTTGTATTAACGCGTTATGAGTCTTCTTTGAGAATAAATATATTCTACAGAAGTGAATAAGCGGTCTATTACTATGTGTCTTGAATCAGCTTTTCAAACCCAGTTCCCGCCTCTAATATGTGTTTCCAAAATATAGTCGCGCGCGAGTGTACGGACGCGCTTGCGTGTGGGCGCCTAACGGCGCCCACATGCAAGCGCATCCGTACACTCGCGCGCGACTATATTTTGGAAACACATATTATTGGTGAATAGGGTAATTCCGGGTGAGATGGCCATAGGGGAGAGATTGCCTATCGAAATAATTTCTAGAACTTCCGCCCACAGGCGCGCTATCGCTGTCAGTTTTATTCTACTAAGAGAGCTAACTTCCTGCATAATAGTGCAGTGCCGAAAGACTTCGCAAGGTAAGTGATATATCAACTTCTTGTTTCTGAGTGTGTAAAAAATTATTGAAACTTAGACAGTAGAACATGGAATTCGAGTTACATTGTTGTTTTATACCGTATTTCTACTTGATTGTTGAAGCACATTAGACACCCAACAATATAACCTCAAAAAACATTTTGTTTATCGCTAATACCACAGCAGGGGGGGGTGGGCCATCTCTACCATGTAGTCGGGATAGATGGCCTGGAATTTAAGGGCTGTTATGGCCATATGGCCATCTCTCCCGGAATGTTCTTTATGATAAATTGTTGATTAATTCTTATTGTGCAATACCCAATTCAGTGGTATTACGAGTAAGTACTGAATTTATTTCAGATGCCAAACAAGTACGTGCGCAGGGTGTTACAAGGCCGCGGTACATGGACACAGGATCAGCTCACGAATGCAATAAATGCTGTTAAACGTGGTCAGACCATTCGCTCCGCCGCCGCAACAAATGGAATACCCAGGAAGACTCTAGAACGGCGCCTGAAAACTGGAAATGAAGTCAAAGGAAGGATGGGTCCCAGCTCTTTGTTTGGAGACGCAAATGAATTACGCCTAGTACAACACATTAAAAAAATGCAAAAATCCGGGTTTCCAGTCACTAGGAATGATGTACGCATGATTGCCTATCAATTCGCGGAATACTTAGGCATAAACCACAAATTCTCTAATGAAAAAGAGAAGGCAGGCTACGACTGGTTGATTTTATTTTTATCAAGACATCCGACCCTGTCAGTGAGGAAGGCTGAAGGCGTTTCGATAGCTAGATCACAAGGCATGAATAAACAAGAGGTAATGGACTATTTTGAAATCTTACGGGAAGCGCTTGAAGAGAATGAGCTGTTCGACAAGCCTTCAAACATATTTAATATGGACGAATCTGGACTGCAGCTGAACAACCGTCCTAGCCAAGTGATTGCAGAGAAGGGCTCCAAGTCTGTTTCATCAATAACTTCAACCGAAAGAGGAGAGACTATTACTATCATCGCTTGCTGTAACAGTGAAGGTACATTTCTTCCCCCCGCCTGCATCATGAAAGGTAAAAATAAGAAAGCCGAATTTGAAGATGGGATGCCTCCAGGCTCAGTACTGTACATGTCACAGAAGTCAGCGTACATTACGGCAGCGATTTTTTTAGAATGGCTCAAGAATCATTTTCTTCCAAGAAAGCCCGCTGGAAAAGTTCTACTGATACTCGATGGTCACACGTCTCACACAAACTCTGTAGAGATGCTTGAATTTGCATCTAGCAATGACATTGCTTTACTGTCCTTGCCAAGTCACACAACCCATTACCTTCAACCCTTAGACAGGGCGGTATTCAAATCAATAAAAACTCACTTCTATGAGGCTTGTCGTAATTGGCTTAAAAACCATCCCGGTCGACGTATAACTCGAGCACAGTTTGGATACTTACTCAATCAGACATGGGGCAAAGCAGCTACCCCTGGAAATGCTGTGTCAGGCTTCAAATCCACGGGAATCTATCCATTTAATCCAAACGCTATACCTGACTACGCTTATTCACAGGAAAATGTTACAGTAGATCCATCTGATGCGAGTGATCGGACTTTACCTTCAGCATCGGCAGAAGAGATAGAAAGAAGAGCCACCTGTACTGTTACTACCGCAGAAAAGCTCGAAGAGAAGTCTGGAACTTCGGAACACGAAAGCCTCCAGAAAGAGACACCAACCAAGATACTTATGGAGCTGTCTCCAGTTCCAGGTCTGATTCATCAAACTAGAAAGCGGGCAAAAAAAGTAGCCGAAGTTCTTACATCTCGCTCGTACATAGAAGCTAGAGTGGACAAGGAAAATAGAGGCAAACCACTCAAGCGAGGTGCAGGTACTTCAAAAGCTACTATGCAAAAGGAAAACCCAAAGAAAGAAAAGACTGACAGCCGTGCAGGTTCTTCGAAACCTGCAGTGAAAAAACGAAAAATAAAGAAAGAAGAGACTGATAGCAGCAATGAAGAATTTTCACTGGACAGTGGCAATGACTTGATTGACTCAGATAACGATGTGTCAAAAGAAGAGGTTTGTCTCTGCGCAGGATGTGGAGAAGACTATGAAAAAACGGAGAAAATAGAAGATTGGCTGCAATGTATCAAGTGCAGGGTGTGGATGCACGAAAACTGCACGATTTTTGACAATATGTGCCCTCAATGCGGCGAAGAGAAAAAGAAAAAGGTGAAAGGACAACGTAGGATCTCGAAGAAAAAGTAGGGCCATCTGTCCCTATGTCCTATGGCCATCTCTCCCACGGTCATCGGGAGAGATGGCCAACTGCACTTTTTTAAATTTAATTTCTATTATTGATATAGTGTGCATATAAACGCAAAAGTCTGTCAAAATTTCTTCAATGAATGAATAAAGATTGCAACTGATATGGTGAGTTTTTTTTTAATGATTAATTTTGAGAATTACAGCCACTTCAAAAAACTATGGCCATCTCACCCGGAATTACCCTATAGATATCTATCGTCAATAATAATTGGACGATCGTTGCATGAAATTTAGGAGCACACGATGAGCAGCTAGTTTCAAATAATTGATTGCCTTCTCCTTGTCGGCAAATTTATCGTCGTACATCTTTCATCATTGTACACTGTGATACGACGAATCGTACACGATAGAATATTGCATATGCTTGAAACAGAATTGCGCCTGAGCTGGAAAAGCCAAAGTGAAATAGCATCCAACATACTATTCTTACGTTCAAGCATACAGCTGATACCACACATAAAGGCAGATTATATTAGTATGACGGTCCCGGACGGTCCACCTATACTAAACGTAATTGCAATGAATATTGACGATAATACTGCGTACCTTTGCAATTAACGAATTTATTGACATATGCTTTAATATTCTTCATCGTTGTAGATACGTTGTAACATGGAAAGTGTCGTCTTATTTATATACAGATTATGATTGGTACGATTATTAGTCCGACTATTCAGACCGTTATTGGTGCTTTGCAAATATTTCTCACAGAAAATGGGATTGATGGAAGGGTACATGTGGACAAAAAAATTTTTGTGCCCGCCAAGTACGTAGCTCTTGGAATGATGTTCCGATATCACTACATGAAACAGCGAGATCCGACTTCACGACGTATACTTGCGGGAAGATTGTAGTGCTTTGCAGGCTTTCCTAATATCATGACAGAGACTGGCGATAAGTTTTTCGAAAATTCTCATCGCAAGATAATTTGTGTACTTGGCGGTTTTTTTACATTTCATATGTTTTTCGTGGGATTTCACTTCTTTTTGTAAGATTGTAACAACAATATTATCGTACATCGTCTTTGACAAAAGTAATACCTCCAAAACTTTTAAGATATTGAGCATTCGCATGTGATGAATATGTTGCACATGCTTACAACTCAGAATGAAGTCAGATAGTGCAGTTCTACATATTTATTTACATCCAACGCTGCTCTTTGACAGACCCAAACTAATGTAACCTAAATGCGTATACTGAATGGTAGTTACCAGTTATACTTTTAGTATTGCCGTACATAGAGCTAGCACTTGATTGTTGTTGTACCGTGAAAACGTGATCCAAATGATTGTCCGAGTGGCGACCTAGTATTATGATTATCATCTGGAACAATTGTACTCATCCACAGAATGACGGAGAAAGACTTGTTTTGGGGCACGCAAACGTATGTTATCAATAATAATATAAGGGAAGTTCGAAGAAGTAAGTGGTAATAGAAATATTTAATCAAAAATCAAATAGTCCTGTTCCTCTGTGAAGTGCGTCGAATATAGACAATTTATTACTTGACCTTAATCCTACTTTATACATTGCGGATACATTTATCTCTGCAGATCAATTACAATGAATGGTTGATGATTATTGCAGTGCACGCAAGCGCGTCCGTACACTCGCGCGCGACTATATTTCGGAAACACATATTAGAGGCGGGAACTGGGTTTGAAAAGCTGATTCAAGACACATAGTAATAGACCGCTTATTCACTTCTGTAGAATATATTTATTGCGAAAGAAGACTCATAACGCGTTAATACAAAGATCAGAACGATACTTTACGATATCCATCATAGTACACTTCTTCTGTCGAATCGCTGTCAATGGTTCGACAGAATGCTGGTTCAAATTTCTTTACAATCAATTAGTATCTCAGTTTATTATAGACATATACCTGGATAAAACACACTGAGAGAAAAAAGTGGTTGAATGAAACAAATATTCTTTGATCCAACTAAACGGGGCGGTTACGGGTGGCGAAATAGTACATTACGTAACGAGTGCGCAAAATAGGTGATTCCCGCACGAGTCGAGTTTGTCGCCCGAGCGAAGCGAGGGCGACAAAAAGACGACTGCGGGAGACACCTATGCGCACGTGTTGCGTATACTATTTTCCCCAACGAGCTGTGCAAAATTCAAGAACATCGATAATTCGTATGTAATATCAAATTATTAAATATATACAAATGATAGTATAAAAGACAGATGAATTGATACATATCCCGTGTAGAAATTTTCCCCGGGCGCTAATGAGGGCCAAGTTAATTTTCCACAATAATGTATAGGCCCAAGTTTGGTCACCAATATTGGGCCTATATCGATTTGTCCCGCTTTTTTGTTGTGGCCCCATATACGGTGTCCACTTTGGGCCCTACTGGCTGTCCAAATTGGCCCCAGTTCGACCACGCATAGGGGGCCGAATCAAATACGTGGGACAATCCAACATTGGCGCAATACAGGCGACCTTACTTGGGCCTGAATAATATCGAGCCAAATTAACTTGGCCCCTGTTTGCGCCCAACAAAAATTTCTACACGGGATATATATAATATATATGGGCTGTCCAAACTCGGAGCAACATTGGGTATAAAAGGTGGGCCATTATGGGATACCGAATTTGGGCCAATATTGGTTTTAAAATTATCCTGCGAGCCTGGATAAACCCTGACTCGGGCCAACTTTGGCAGAGGTTAGGCAAGCCAAGACAAAATGAGTCCAAATGCCCAGTTAACCAATTTTGGCAAAAATTAGATAAGCCTGGACAAAATGAGTCTGAATGACTGGCTACACCCCGACCCTGCTATATCCAGAGATATAATTTTTTCTCAGATTAAATGCTATTCTATTGCCCGACTAGTTAATTTCCGTAGTTACTTTGTTAGCGAGAAAGATTTTTAGACAAAATGGCGTTTACTCTAAGTTGACCGCGCCGTGGTAGATGGCGTCTGATATGGTTGACCGAATGCCTAATTAACCCCCGACTTGGCCCGAGTTTGGCACAGATTGGGCAAGCCTGGACATGATGAGTCTGAATGTTTGGCTAAACCCCGACTTGACCTAAGTTTGGGACAGGTTAGGCAAGCCTGGACAATATGAGTCCGAATGCCTGGCTAAAGTCCGACTTGGCCCAACGTTGGCACAGATTGGGCAAGCCTGGACAAAATGAGTCCGAATGCCAGGCTCAACCCTGACTTGGCCAAAGTTTGGGACAAGTTGGGCAAGCCTGGACATGATGAGTCTGAATGTTTGGCTAAACCCCGACTTGACCCAAGTTTGGGACAGGTTAGGCAAGCCTGGACAATATGAGTCCGAATACCTGGCTAAAGTCCGACTTGGCCCAACGTTGGCACAGATTGGGCAAGCCTGGACAAAATGAGTCCGAATGCCAGGCTAAACCCTGACTTGGCCCAACGTTGGCACAGATTGGGCAAACCTGGAGAAAATGAGTCTGATTTCCTGGCTACACCTCGACTTGGCCCAAGTTTGGGACAAGTTAGGAAAGCGTTGACAAAATGAGTCCGAATGCCTAATTAACCCCCGACTTGGCCCAAGTTTGGCACAAGTTGGGCAAGCCTTGACAAAATAAGTCTGAATGCCTGGCTGAACCCCGACTTGGCCCAAGTTTGGAACAGGTTAGGCAAGCCTGGACAAAATGAGTCCCAATGCCTAATTAACCCCCGACTTGGCCCAAGTTTGGCACAAGTTGGGCAAGCCTGGACAAAATGAGTCTGAATGCCTAGCTATACCCCGACTTGGGCCAACGTTGGCACAGATTGGGCGAGCCTAAACAAAATTAACTTGGATGCCAAAATAAACCCTACTTATGCCCCAGTGAGGCAACAGTGAGGATGCCTTTATAGTGGATGCCCTGTTGACGCCCAGAAAGGGCCTCTTTTCTAATTGGGACGCCCTAACAATTTTCTACACGGGTAGGTAGACTGACGGTGAGGGGGGTCCAGGGGCACAGCCCCTGGTGGGGGTGCAGGGGGCAAAGCCCCCGCCGAGGGGGGGGGGGCAGAGCAGATATATAAAAATAGATGGGGGGGGGGGGGGGGGGGGCAATTTGCCACATTGATTATAAAAATATAGTGCAGTTTGATCACAAGAGCGATGAAATTTTTTTCTCATGAAGTAATTTAGCAATTATCTTAAGGTAGTACTGTCGTAAAACGATTTACCGTACAGATATTGACGAAATTTAATATGCTCGTAGATGTTGGCTCAAAAATGACTCGGTTAAATTTTTGTAAAGATTAGGAGCCCGAGAGAAAAGTTCTGAGCATTTCCATTTTCACGTGTTTAACACGTAGTCTTATGGAGAATCACGCTTTTGGCAATTTCAAACTAAGATTAGGTAATGACTACCGTTCAGATTCAAATGAAATTGCACAGAATGATAGTTCAATATCTGCTGAACATTTCAGATGCTTGAAAACACAGTTTAGGAGCGTGTGATAAGAAAGATAAGCAGTTGAAATTTGAAAACTGCGAATAGCTGACAATGATGTATCGTATGTGGCAACGCCGTAAGTCGTAAAAGAGGTTAGGACGCGCGCGGTCCAAAATGCTACGGGCTGGGTACATGAGTAAATCTTAACTGATATTTGGTTTTTTTTTTCAATTCAGCAAGTGAGATTGAATATGAACGAAAATCATGTTACTCTGCTTGAGTGTAGTGAAAACATCATGCGGCGTTGCCACATCTAAATACTAACCAACTCAAATGAGAGCCAGAATGAACTTGACCAGCTATGTACCGACAGTACTACCTTAATACATTGATACCGCAGAAAAGAAACGAAAAAAAAAAGAGTTCAATGTAAATATTTTATTTTATTTTGACTTAATCATTTTACAAACTGAATTATCATTGCTATTATTGTGCAATTATTGGTACTTTATATGAGAATGAAATACAAATACCTATATATACCTATACATACATACATATACCCATATATACCCATATATACCCATATATACCCATATATACCCATATATACCCATATATACCCATATATACCCATATATACCTATATATACCTATACATACCTACATATACCTATATATACCTATATATACCCATATATACCTATATATACCCATATATACCTATATATACCCATATATACCTATATATACCCATATATACCTATATATACCCATTAGGGTGTCCCTTAAAAATGAAACTTTTTGACATGCCCCCTAAAAAGTTTCCTTTTTGTGTCAAAACATAAGGGAAATTGGTTTTTTGTCAAAAAAAAGAAAAGAACCCGTGCCGACAGACGATCGAAGTTTTGGTTTTGCACTGCAGATTCGTCAAAACATAAACTTCGATCGTCTGTCGGCACGGGTTCTTTTCATTTTTTTGACAAAAAACCAATTTCCCTTATGTTTTGACACAAAAAGGAAACTTTTTAGGGGGCATGTCAAAAAATTTCATTTTTAAGGGACACCCTAATACCCATATATACCTATATATACTTATATATACCTACATATACCTATACATACCTACATATACCTATACATACCTACAAATACCTATATATACCTATACATACCTACATATACCCATATATACCTATATATACCCATATATACCTATTTATACCCATATATACATATACCCATATATACCTATATATACCCATATATACCTATATATACCCATATATACCTATTTATACCCATATATACATATACCCATATATACCTATATATACCCATATATACCTATATATACCCATATATACATATATATACCCATATATACCTATATATACGGGCGGTTCCACGTCAACTGTACCACTCCTGTCAGTCATAGTCAGCGATTCTACCTAAATTTGGTGATTATGCTAGTTTGGTAGGGAAATAATTTCTGACCGAAGGATTTCGCGAGATTCGAAAAACCATAGAAGTTGCCTAATTCGAAACTTTTTGATCGTCAATTCTTTAAAAATTCGTATCTTTGCAACCACTTATCGGATCGTGAATTTCCACACACGGAGTGACGTGGAAAAGTGTGCAGTTTAATGGAAAAAATACGTCATCAATGCGAGTTGGAAAAATGAGCTTGTATTATGCAATACAATGTTGAAAATTGATTTTCAATCATGTTCTCTCACATTCTAAAATTGGAAGAAAATACAGGTTACTCCTTCCAAGCTTATCTTCAATTTCAGCCATTGTAAAGTTTGGAGTCGCATCTAGTTCGCGCGATATTAATTGCCAAAGTCCGCCGTGTGCTCTCTTGCCGCGCGGTCTAGTCAGCGATACAGTTAATTTGTTGATTCCAAAGTTTATCACCGAGCTGAAAAACAAATATAGTGATGATAAAATCAAAGAAATGGTATATTTCACGGATGGTGCTGTATCGCAAGACAAGAACAAATTTTATTTTATTAATCTTACGCACCATCAAGCCGATTTTAACATAAAAGCTGAGTGGCATTTCTATCATCTCCAACTCACACATGATGTGCAAAATCTGCTCCATTTCCAAGGCTTATAGCATCATAAGGATGATGTAAAAAATACATGCCAGACCAACACAATAAAGGTATAAAGATCAAAACAAAATTTTTTGCATAATTTGTTGCTTTCTTCGTGGCGAATATGGTCGATGAGTGCTATAAAACATGTTGCAGATACGCACTTTACTGAAATTCTGCATTCTGGATATTTCACACTGGGTACGCCGCGCGGCGAGAGAGCACATGGCGGACTTCGACAATTAATATCGCGCGAACTAGATTCGACTCCAAACTTTACAATGGCTGAAATTGAAGATAAGCTTGAAAGGAGTAACCTGTATTTTTTTCCAATTTTAGAATGTGAGAGAACATGATTGAAAATCAATTTTCAACATTGTATTGCATAATACAAGCTCATTTTTCCAACTCGCATTGATGACGTATTTTTTCCATTAAACTGCACACTTTTCCACGTCACTCCGTGTGTGGAAATTCACGATCCGATAAGTGGTTGCAAAGATACGAATTTTTAAAGAATTGACGATCAAAAAGTTTCGAATTAGGCAACTTCTATGGTTTTTCGAATTTCGCGAAATCCTTCGGTCAGAAATTATTTCCCTACCAAACTAGCATAATCACCAAATCTAGGTAGAATCACTGACTATGACTGACAGGAGTGGTACAGTTGACGTGGAACCGCCTATACCCATATATACCTATATATACCCATATATACCTATATATACTTATATATACCTATATATACCCATATATACCTACATATACCTATACATACCTACATATACCCATATATACCTATATATACCCATATATACCTATTTATACCCATATATACCTATATATACCCATATATACCTATATATACCCATATATACCTATATATACTTATATATACCTACATATACCTACACATACCTACATATACCTATACATACCTACAAATACCTATATTTACCCATACATACCTACATATACCTATATATACCTATATGTAAATTTTGTACACGCAAATTGTATTTTGCGCACGCGAATTGTATTTTGCACCCGCGAACCTATTTTGCGCACGCAAATTCATTTTGCACATGCGAACCGCATTTTGCGCACGCTAACGAAACGGGTTAGGGAATGTGGCATTTTGCGCACGCAAATCAATATACAAAATCGAATTTTGCACACGGCGTTAGGGAAAGTTAATTATTACGTAAGTATAGCGAAGCATATGAATGATGATGAAATATCAGCCTTAGTGCTCATGCCACCAAATTATGTACTACCAATGACGAAGTGCAAACAAACATAACAAGAAAATAATTCGCCGAGATGTATGTATACAATAGCAGTAGTTGACTATTTCATGAAAATTATAGAAGATCTGACATAACTCACATAACTAAAAGTATAACCAGGCACAAACATCTCTACTGCACCTAACTTTGTGCGGTAGCGTAACTCAAAATTCTCTGCAGTCTTACAAACTTAATCGGAATTAAGTAAAAAAATCAGCGCTCTCGGGCGGTCATTTTCCGTACTAAGCGTCTTGTGACTTTGGCAAAATCTACCGACCGAGTGTGAGCACAGATTCGCACCAAAATCAATAGGGAGTTAGATTTCTATGGAGAATAGTTATGTTTTAAATCTCAAGTCGATACATATAGCCGTTCGATTGATATCGTGGTCCCTAGCAAGCGTCTTGCGAAAAAAGGGCGGAGAAGAAGAAGAAGAAGAATGTGTTTTTTCATTAACTTTGACAGTTAATATCTCCGGAACTATAGAACCGAATCTGTTCAAATTTACACAACGAGCTTATATGGACTGGGATTCGAAATCCTGTAAATTTCATCTAGATTCATTCACCCGTTCCGGAGATATAACGCTTTGTTCACAGGTATAAACGTTGCCTCGGGTAAATAATTCTTGGCTGCGCTCGCCTTATAAAAAATAAATATATAAAAAATTTTGATGATTTTTTTTTTTTTGTACTTGGCGGCGATTCGCTGCCGCGAATCTTGATCAGTAGAAAGGTCATCCGTGGTCGTCCGACTGCGTTGTTAGTTTCGAAAGAAAGCGAATTGCCGACTGATTAGGAAACCCGCTTTCCACATATTTGGCTTGCATAATTAGATTATAGGCTTTGAGAACAAAGCTGAGGTAAGTTCTTTTAAAATTCGTCTTTCACTACGTCGTGGAATTCTGCAGAAGCAACGATACCATTCAATTATTGACGTTTTTTTCTTAGGTGACATTGATGAGTCTCGTAAATTCACATCAACGTCATGTTTTTAGGGTCATATTTTATTTAATAGATTCGATGAATCAATTTACAGAGAAAAGACTCCGACAAACCGCTGTTAAGATATTTACAAAAATTGGGCAATATCGATGCCATTTATGATACGAGGCTGGATCGCATTGAGGTCAATGGCGACCTGTCGAAAATGTGATGAGCTTTGTATACATCTTTTGTCAGACCTTGATATCTGTCGTTATAAATTCGTTTCAACAATACTTTGTTTGATCACATGCGTGTAGCAATTCGATTAATGAGTTCTTAGGGTATGAAATAGACTTCACATATAAATTTTGTAAACTAGCGTATATATAACGTGTTCGATGGAAGGAAATTATTACACCGATTGGGGAGCGATTGGTATGTAAAATTTTCACTCTTTTATAACAGAGTGTAATAAATTTCGCAAGAGTCACCGATTCACCAACGATAATACAATCTCAAACTGATACGAAAAAGAGGAAGAATTATGACGGTCAAATTGCCAGAGACGATTGTGGAAGAGAAAGTGAATGATACAACAAAGAGACGCGGACGATTTCTTCTCCTGGGACCTGCGATAGTATTATTATACTTTGCGCAAGGTCTGACAGGTGAGTAACTGATTTTATTCATAATCTACAACATGCAGTGAATTAGACTAAAACAAAATTTATTGAATTTACAGCTGTTGTGCTCATGGACTTGATAGTTTATCGCACGTGTCTAGTTTCTTTGAATATTAATTCCACGGAATGTTCGGTGCTTCAGAGAAATTCTGATTCTCCAGAGGTCACCGATTTGGAGGCAAAAGTCGAACGATACGCGAGTATGATAGTGATGACAAAGGTTTTGATGAAAGGGATACTGCCAACGATAATGACTCTCTTCTTTGGGCCTTGGAGCGATCGGGGTGGAAGGAAACCTCTGTTGTTGGCAGTCTTCAGTGGTGCGTTACTCGTCTCAGTCTTTATCAAATGCATACAGAGAGGGTTCAGTAATCGTTTACGATCAGTTACAGGCGTTACAGCCAACTCGGCACACTCTAGGTCTTTCTTCTGTTGATCGCAGGGGCTGGCCATCCACTTTTCTTTTTTTTTTTTTTTTTTTTTTTTGCGAAACGATGTCTTCCGAAAGCAAATCAATTCAACTAAAGTAAAAATGCAGATGGCCGGCCTGCGATAAACGGACGAAAAACCTCGAGTGTGCCGAGTTGGCTGTGACTGAGTGGAAACGATTACTGAATCCTCTCTGTATGAATGTCCCTGCTATTTAGTATCTAAACAGCCGAGTAGTGATAGCGAATAATACCAGGGTTGCGATTCTGTAACTTTCCGCTAACTCGCTAACTCGCTAACTCGCTAACTTTTCGCTCTAAGACCGTTGGTTGGCTGAGGAGCGTCCAATCGGAGATCGTTACGGGCCGCAACGATCTCCGATTGGACGAAGTTAGCGAGTTAGCGGAAAGTTACAGAATCGCAACCCAGACCTTCAAATCAGCCGCGATTATCATAAGTTTCAGTCTAATCGATGTATCGCTCTGTTAGTCCAGTCAAATTGTCGCTCAAAATGGGTTGAATAAACATTAAATTATGTAGTTTGGAGACTGTTAGGGATCGAAAGGGGGGTGCATTCTGAGCTTAAGTTTCAATTTGAGGGGTTCTCCGAAGGTCAGCTGACCCCCTTCTCGATAAAAACGCGTTTAATTCGATATCTCGAGAACGGTTAGTGTTAGGCAAAAAATTGTAGAGACCTTTTCTCTTCTAAATTAAATTTACTAACTTTTTTATTCGAAACTTTTTTTTGTCACATCAATATTTTCCAAGTTGTTACTCCCGAAAGGCAAAAAAATTATTTTTTATCACACTTGCACGGAAAACCCGATTTTCCTCGCTGTTACGCGAGAGTAAAATGGCAGTTTGTCTCCCGTGGTACACAAGGTGAACTCGCGCATGCGCATGTCGTAGAGAATTCATTTTCTTCCCTAGGGAGCGGGAAGAAAATAGCGTTTTACTCTCTACGAAACGTCATCGGGCGGAATAAACACATGAATACATCGAAACAAAACAAAACAAATGAAAAAATAAGAGCAAAACAATCCCGTCCGTGTTCACAGGTCACGTTGACAGTTGTCACACGTCACCTCGGAAATCAATACGGCTTGGAAAATCGGTGTTTTCGTGCATTTGTGATAAAAAATATAGTGTGCATCAAGGGAAGAATAGGTGCTTTCTACCTCGTGTGATTGTGCGGCCCTCGGCTTCGCCTCGGGCCGCAAAATTCACACTCGGTACAAATCACCTATTTTCTTCCCTTGATGCACAATATACTATTTCTTTCTCCCTATTTTTCATTTTTCGCCATTTTCTTCCCAACCGTTCACTTTTATGAAATTTTTCTAGTTATCAAAGTTGTAGATCTTTCAATTGCGACTTTGCAACTTTTTTCTCTAATACCAATACCTTCGGAGTTATAGCTTACTTTACCGAGCGAAATCCGCGCCATTGTCGCGATATCATCGACACCAGTGAGTATTCAGTACTTGAAAGAAATATTAAAGCATAATTCCATGATCATTTATTAGCCAACTTACCTGTATAAAGAGGTGAATCGATTAAACAACTCGATCTGAGACAGCCATGTTTTCTTCGCAATCATTTAAATATTGTATTTCTTCAATTTGGGCATTAATGCAAAACAAACTGTGGCAAAGCGTGCGGATGTAGAAAGGCCGGCCTGTATTGCTCAGTGATTTGTATAAATTGCCAAGAGAACTATTGTTCGAATGTCGCTAATATTGTTGACGCAATGGACGAGGACGACGTATGCCCCAATACCGTCAGTGCCCCTAGTGATACAAACGAATCACATCCATCCACCTCGGGTGCTTAATTTTACGAAATTTACATAGTATTATGTATCAATAAATGTGTGGAACAGTTTTAATTATTCATTTGCTTCTTTTTCTAATCCTTATTCAGATTACTATCCCATTGAATGCAATAAAAAATACCCTAATTGAAGAAATACAATATTTAAATGATTGCGAAGAAAACATGGCTGTCTCAGATCGAGTTTTTTAATCGATTCACCTTTTTATACAGGTAAGTTGGCTAATAAATGATCATGGAATTATACTTTAATATTTCTTTCAAGTACTGAATAGACTGGTGTCCAGTGCCGAACTATGACTGGTGGGGGCTTGTAGGCAGTAAAATGGTGGGGGCCTACTAGTGGGGAAGAAAAATCGGAAATGAATATCGCGTCCCTAATGCCATAAAGGCATACGCTGTATATAGATGCTACCTAAGAGCCATAAAGGCATATAAATTTTTTTATTCGCCCAATCGCTTCAGAATAACTTGAAATGAATTTTCTAAAAAAAAATAAAAAAACTAATGCCAAAAAGGCATATCTTTTGGGACATAGGCCTTTTTGGCATTAGGAAAACTGATTTTTTTTTTTAAACTTTCTATGCGTTTTTCATGTTTTCAAAGCGATAGGCGAAGTTTGAAAAAACTATATGCCTTTTTAGCATTAGTATGCCATAAAGGCCTATAACGAAGATATGCCTTTATGGCATTAGGGACGCGATATGTAGATTGTGTAATCATTTTTTTATAGCTTATTTAATATAATAAGAATACGTCGAATATTACAATCGAATTACATCGAAAGCTTTTTTTACGGTTACTATTACACGAAAAGTATATTTTTCTTTCATTTTAATTTCAATAATCTCAAAAGTAATTCGTATTGGGAACCTTAGAACCTCGATACGCCAACTAGGGTCAGTGAATTTTCCCATTTAATTCACATAGGAACTCGGGCTGCATGCGTTATTTTTTTTTTTTTTTTCACTGCCTTGATAGTGCTTCGAAAAATCTGAAATTTGGCATAGTAAGTCTACCCTATAATCATATATAGGTATTCCACAAAAAATTGGGCGATTTTAAGCGATAAAAGTTTCGAAGTTCTAGGACGTAAAAATTATGATTTTCGACTTCGAAACACAAGTTTGACGTTCTGGAACTTCGAAACTTTTATCGCTGAAAATCGCCCAATTTTTTGTGGAGTACCTATGACTATCGGGTGGACGTATGCCAAATTTTAGATTTTTTGAAGCACTATTAAGGCAGAGAAAAAAAAAACAATGCATTGAGCCCGAGTTCTTATGTAATTCAAATGGAAAAATGCACTGCCCTGTGGGCAGTACTTTGAGTTGACCTACAAAGACTTTAACTTGAGCGTACTTTTTATTAAATTCATTTGCAAACTTTTTCCGCCATGTCCACAGAAGATTTCAAAAACACCCCAAATAAGGACCACCCTAATGCAGTACGGAGTGATTATTATGGTTATGAATGATAGATTTCTATTTGAAACGTGAATTAATATAATTTGGTGGGGGCCTTTATTTGGTGGGGGCCTGTAGGCTGGCGCCTACTCAGCTTACTGCTAAGTTCGGCACTGCTGGTGTCGATGATATCGCGACAATGGCGCGGATTTCGCTCGATAAAGTAAGCTATAACTTCGAAGGTATTGGTATTAGAGAAAAAAGTTTCCGACAAAAGTTGTTCGCAATTGAAAGATCTACAATTTTGATACCCAGAAAAATTTCATAAAAGTGAACGGTTGGGGAGAAAACGGCGAAAAATGAAAAATAGTGAGAAAGAAAAATAATTTTTTTGCCTTTCGGGAGTAACAACTTGGAAAATAGTGATGTGACAAAAAAAAGTTTCGAATAAAAAAGTTAGAAAATTTAATTTAGAAGAGAAAAGGTCTCTACAATTTTTTGCCTTACACTAACCGTTCTCGAGATATCGAATTAAACGCGTTTTTATCGAGAAGGGGGTCAGCTGACTTTCGGAGAACCCCTCAAATTGAAACTTAAGCTCAGAATGCACCCCCCTTTCGATCCCTAACAGTCTCCAAACTACATAATTTAATGTTTATTCATTTGACAATTTGACTGGAGTATGTCTACCAGTTTGTTGCAAAGGGTAAACTGACAGAGCGAGAGCACTCAGAGCTTGTGATTCCCCTTTGAGAAATATGCGTTTCGATATTCCGAATGCACTTTCAGGGTCTTGATGCTCGCCTGGGAACTCCGACGCAGGTCACTTTCGTGATTATTTTACTACAAAGTTTCCACAGATAAACTACAAATCGCGTTTTCGCGGTGATCAAAGCTTGTATCTAACCCTCGAAACCGAATAGGCTGCTATAGCTGGAAACTTCAAATGGAACAGAATCGTACGACTATTTCGATTCTACCATTATTACAGGTTTCACATCAGAGTTCTTTTTGCTATCCTTAATGTGCAATTGGCACATCAGTCCTTGGTATTTGATATTGGCGATAATTCCTGCCAATATTCTTGGCGGATCAGCAGCCGTGAGATTAGCTTCAAATTGTTATGTTTCTGACACAACGCCGGAAAAAGACAGGATGCTGCAATTGTCTTTGATAAGAATATCAACTCTGGGTGGACTAATAATAGGCAGATTCACCTCACCTTTTATTTATCAAAACTACGGCTACACGTACGTCTTTGGTGCAGCCACAGTCTGTTCTGGACTTGCTCTAGCTTTCATCTATTTATATACTCCTGAGACGGTCAAGGATGTCTCGAAGGTGAGTTGGAATCAAATCAATCAGTTCCCACACAGCACCCAATATTGTAGCAACGTTGCAGCAATATTGCAATATTGCAGCAATATGAGCAATATTGCTACAATATTGGGTGCTGTATGGTTTGTGTACATCATCGATTTGCTTTTATCAGAACCTGTGTTACGATATTTAGCCCCACGTTCATTCATCTGAGTATCCAAGTTTAAAAATTCATGTTATTTGTCAGCGATCATTACGTGGACTTTTCAAAATCTCATTCGCGAGGGAGCTTGTGAACAGCACTTTCATGAAACAAGGAAACGTTCAACGATCCGTTGTCTGCCTTGCGATTTCTACTCTAATTTTGAATATACTGGTCTACCAAGGAGACAGAACCACAGAATTTTTATTCACCAGAGCGCGGTTGAACTGGGATGTTGAAAACTATTCTTATTTAAGTGCAACAGATTCTATACTACGTGTGACAGGCTTGTGCGGAGTCTTGCTACGTAACCATATTCCAGGTAATAAACAAAATCCGAGGCTGGGTTGAATTTCCACATTTCAGAAGTCAAATTTTGAAATTCACGCATGTATGCATTCAGTGTTTGATACCTCGAGCTTTTATTGATCATATCGAAACGAATAACTGGTCAAATTAAACCGTCTGGAGATTCACGTTTTGGAAAGAAAAAAAAAAAAAAAAAACATTTCAAGATCATATAAATTATTTATAACATCGTGAAGTTATCGATTGAAGTAGATAAAATGGGTTTCCGTGAAGAGGGTCTAGATTAGAATGAACTGTTGTTGTCTTCACATCCTGAAAAATATACAGAAATTCTCGTACCTATTTTCGGCTTCTGGTGGTCTGGACATGCGGGGTTTCGCGTTTCTGAAAATTCGAAGTCGTCTCAAACGAATTCGCAACCTTCAAAATTTTGGAACTTCAACTTGGCCCCATGTGAACCTGGAGAATCTAAAACTGAGGTACAATTAATGTTTGTCAATTCTTACCAATAATTCCCTATAACTTCAGGAGTTACAGATACGCATTTAGCTGGTCTAGGTCTTGTATCAGCTCTGGGTGCTGCAGTTACGAAATCTTTGGTATGGCAATCCTGGCACATGTATCTCGCGGTGTGGATTGGCATATTTAATGAAATGACAGCATCATCCATGCGATCTATTATATCAAAATTCGTCCCTGCCTCTGATATTGGTGAGTTCCCTGTTCGCTTCGGAACATAATACCCATACTGACTGAGTTTTCCAATCCATGGCTGAGCCCCTAACGGACTTCTCTTACTTGCAGGCAAAGTCTTTTCACTCACAGCGTTACTCGAGATACTTGGTTCGATGGTTGGGACACCACTGTACGCATCAATTTACTCTCATTACATACCACCGATCTATCCATCGCCTGTATATCTCATTTCGAGCAGTTTCTACATATTGTTAATAGTCTTCGTGACATGTATGGCAACCTTAATCAGGAAGTCTCGAGACCCGCCAACTTATGTTGCTACTGCTCAGGAGGACTTCTAATGATAGTTCGAATGAATTACAGTTCTAGCCATCGTTTCAGATGCATCGGTAGAAATAATGTGAGAAACCTTGTGGGCGTGGAAAATAAAAATTCTGAATAAACATGTTGGCTTCCTATATGAGGATCCATCAAATTTTCGCTTTTATATCATCTCATAAAGATGTGTTACTTCACTCGATTCTTTGAAGTTCGAAAGATGCATCGCTCAACCTTACTTGGTGAAAATATATGACTATATTGTAAATAATAGAATAACAATAAAATAACTATTTCCTTGTATGAGAATTGATTATTATGGTGGTTAACTGTTACGAATGCATGATCTGCTCATCAGCTACGGTTGTTCCGACTAGTTTTTCGGCCATGACCTTCCCGATTTGTTGAAGCATTTGGGAAAAATGACCGTCACGGATTTTCAACAGCGAGTGCGGATGGCCAAACTCCTGGTTATAGAATAAAAAAACAATCAAATTACAAACACTTCTGCATTCACATGTACAATTACTGAGCTTACACAACTACTACGAAATGATCCTCGTCACAATACAGCCGTCTCAGTCACTTATTGTTTCTGGAATTGGTTCTAGCCTAGCAAATGAGAATAATATAGTAGTTCTCTCAATAGCCTGTATCAATATTTCTCTTCAGAGCCGAAGATGTCTTGATGAGAAGGTGCGGGAAATGAGGCCTTTTCTTTTCGAATGATATGAATTTTCCGACGTAGGGTACTAGTAATTATGAAGCCTTCAGTTCAGCACTGTAGAAGTGAACGGTCTGCACCATATATCTTAGGCAAAGTAGGCATCTTGTGACAGTGCTATATTTGGCATTCGATGATCCAAAAGGAATAGGTTCGATGTAGCAACCAAAATTCACCAAAATGGCGGTAACTGTTTTTTTCTTTTCTTTTTTCACCGCAAATTGTGGCGGGTGTGTCTCTTATTCTCATTTTTATCGAACCCTAGCTATACGTATCGATGACACGAAGAAACGTTCAAAATCTTGTATACCTATGAGGATAACAAAATTACTGCATGGAACGAAATATAAAGAATAGCCACAAAGTCGACGAACATGATAAGTTGGGTTCAAAAAAGAATCCCTCAGCTTTTATACTATGCACATAGTGAGGTTTTAGAAAAATTCTATCGATTACCCGGAAGTTCGCGAATTACCTTTCAAGGATTTCAAAATTGGTTCGCTGCGAAAGAACAATATGATTTTCAGTTAATTTTTCCGAAACGAATCCCAAACCCAGAATTTCCACGGTACAAGAGCTACTCCGGATAATACCTATAGTAATGAGTACATCGACTTCGACGTCTGTGAAACACGAGGGGGTAACCACTTCAAACTTGTGTGACCCATTTATTTCACATTTCAAAATCATTTCATATCATTTCACAACTATTTCATATCATTTCACAGGCATTTTACAAGCATTTCATACCATATCGCGATCATTTCACAAGAATTTCATACCACTTCACAAGCATGCCATTTCATACCATTTCATACCATTTCATAAATCATACTATGTCATACCATTTCACAAGCATTTCATACCATTTCGTACCATTTCATACCATTTCGCGATCATTTCATACTATTTCACAAGCATACTATTTCGTACCTAAACATACCATTTCATACCACTTCACACTATTTTGCGATCATTTCCCAAGCATTGTATACCATTTCACAGGCATTTCACAAGCATTTCACAGGCATTTTACAAGTATTTCATACCATCTCATAGTCATTCCAAACCATTTCAGACCATTCCAAACCATTTCAGACCATTTCAAACCATTTCAACCCATTTCATACCATTTCATAGCTAACTGTCCCAACTATTTCACGAGTAGTTACCCCCTCGGTGAAACAGTTATATAACTAGATTAGGCTTTGAGGACATGAAGCTTCGATAAGTTCTCTGAGAATATGTTTTTGACTACGTCGCAGCATTCCGCAGACACGACGATACCATTCAATTATTGACGTTTTTCTCTTAGGTGACATTGATGAGTCTCGTAAATTCTCATCAATGTCATGTTTTTTAGGGTCATATTTTCTTTAGTCGATGCGATACATTATTCTATAGGGGAACAGTCTCACAAACCGCTGTTGAATGTTTTCAAGACTTGGTCAATAACGATGCCGTTTATCGTATGCGTCTAGATCACATATTAGGGTCAATGGCGGTCTCTTAAAAATGTGATGAGTCTTCTGAGGCATCTTTTGTCAAACCTCAATATCTATCGTTCTAGATCCGTTTCGACAACAGTTTGTTTGATCACATGCGTATAGCATTTCTATTAATGAGTTCGTGGGGTATGATATAGACTCTATGAATTTTGAAAACCAGCGTACAACGTTTTCATCGAACTGAAATTATTACAGCGATTGGAGAGCGATTGGTTTGTACAATTTTCACTCTTTTATAACAAAGAACTGAGTTGATGTAACAATGACCGTTTGTCGAACGTTATGAGTTATCGTGTTATAAATTAAATAATAGTGTGAGAAATTTTGCCAAAGTCACCGATTTACTAACGATAATATCATCTTGAACTGATACGACATTGAGGAAGAATTATGAGTGGCAAATCGCAAGATATGGTGGCGGAAGATAAAGTCAAGAATACGACGAAGAGCCAAACACGATTTTTTCTCCTGGGACCTGCAATAGTATTATTATACTTTGCACAAGGTCTGACAGGTGGGTAACTGATTTTATTCATAATCTACATCATGTGAATTAGACTAAAAGGAAATTCATTTAATTTACAGCTATTGTGCTCACGGACTTGATAGTTTATCGCACGTGCCTAGTTTCTTTGGACATTAATTCCACGGAATGTGCGATGCTTAGTGAAAATTCTGATACTCCAGAGGCCGCTGATTTGGAGGCAAAAGTTGAACCATACGCGAGTATGATAGTGATGACGAAGACTTTGATGAAAGGTATACTGCCAGCGATAATTACTCTCTTCTTTGGGCCTTGGAGCGATCGGGGTGGAAGGAAACCTCTTTTGTTGGTAGTTTTTGGTGGTGCGTTACTCGTCTCAGTCTTCATCAAATGCATACAGAGAGGGTTCAGTAATCGTTTCCGATCAGTCACAACCAACTCGACACACTCCAGGTCCTTCTTCTGTTTATTGCAGGCTGGCCGCATCCACTTTCCTTTTTTTTCTTCAAATCGATGTCTTCCGAAAGCAAATCAATTCAACTAGAGAAAAAATGCAGATTGATGGTCGGCCTGCAATAAACGGACAAAAAACCTCAAGTGTGCCGAGTTGGCTGTGACTGAGTGAAAACTTTGTATCTTGCCCTCGAAATCGACTTGATTGCTAGTTGGAAACTTCGAACGGAAGAGAATCACACTAGCATTCCGATTCTACCATCATTGCAGGTTTCACATCACAGTTCTTGATGCTATCCTTGATGTGCAATTGGCCCATCGGTCCTTGGTATTTGATGTTCGCGATGATTCCTGCGAATATTGTGGGTGGATCATCAGCCGCAAGATTAGCTGCAAATTGTTATATTTCTGACACAACGGCGGAAGGAGAGAGGATGTTGCAATTGTCTTTTATACGAATAGCAACTCTGAGTGGACTCATACTAGGCAGATTGACCGTGCCTTTAATTTATCAAAACTACGGCTACATGTACATCTTTGGTACAGCAACAGCCTGTTCTGGATCTGCCCTAGCTTTCATCTATTTATATACTCCTGAGACGGTCAAAGATGCCTCTAAGGTTAGTTAGAATCGAATCAAACAGTTCATATTATCATCTAGACTATTTGCTCGCATCAGAACCTGTATTGCGATATTTACTCCCACGTCCTCTCATCTGAGTACCCTGCAAGTTTCAAAATGCATGCAATTTGACAGGAATCAATACGCGGACTCTTCAAAATCTCATTCGTGAGGGAGCTTGTGACCAGCTCTTTTATGAAACAAGGAAACCTTCAACGGTCGATTGTCTGCCTGGCGATTTCCATTCTGACTTTGAATATACTGGTCTACCAAGGAGACCAAACCACAGAATTTTTATTCACCAGAACACGGCTGAATTGGGATGTCGAAAGCTATTCTCATTTTAGTGCAACAGACTCCGTACTACGTGTGATAGGCTTGTGCGGAGTCATGCTACGTCACCATATTCCAGGTAATAAACCAAATCCGGGGCCGGGTTGAAGTTCCAAATTTTAGAAGTAAAAACTTGAAATTCACGCATGTATTCATTCCGTGTTTATTAACTCGAGCTATATCGACCATATCGAAACCAGTGAGCGGTCGAATTAATCGTCTTGAGATTTACGTTTCGGAGAAAAAGTTTCAAAATCATATCCATCATTCATGACATAACGAAATTATCGATTGAAGTAGATGAAATGGGTTTTCGTGCAGAGGGTCTCGGTCCAAATGAACCATTTTTTGTCTTCACATCCTGAGCGTAGACGGAAATTCTCGGATTCTTTAGCTTCAGGTGGTCTGGACTTGCGAAGGTTCCGCGTTTCCAAAAATTCGAAATCGTCTCGAACGAATTCGGAACCTTCGAAATTTTGGTACTTCAACTCCGGTTCCATGTGAGCCAGGAGAATCTAAAACTGTTGTAGAAATGTTCCTGAACTCTTAACAATAATTCCCCATAACTTCAGGAGTTACAGATACGTTTCTAGGTGCTCTGGGTATCGTGTCAGCTCTGGGTGCTGCAGCTACGAAATCCTTGGCATGGAAATCGTGGCACATGTATCTCGCGGTGTGTATTGGCATATTCAATGAAATGACAGCATCATCCATGCGATCTATCATATCAAAATTCGTCCCTGCCTCTGATGTTGGTAAGTTTCCTGTTTGCTTCGGGGCATAATTTCCCTACTGACTTAGTTTTCCAATCCTTGTCTAAACCAGTAACCGACTTCTTTTACTTGCAGGCAAAGTCTTTTCACTCATAGCGTTACTCGAGATACTTATTGCGATGATTGGGACACCACTGTACGCATTGATTTACTCTCATTACATGCCACCGATCTATCCATCGCCTGTTCATCTCCTTTCGAGCAGTTTTAACGTATTGTTAATAGTTTTTGTCACATGTATGGCAATCTTGATCAGGAAGTTTCGAGACCCGCCAACTCATGTTACTACTACTTAGGAGGACTTCTAAGAATGACTTTAATGCATTACAGATCTTGCTTTCGTTTCAGAAGCATCGAAACGAATTATGTGGGAAACCTTGTGGGGTGGGAAATAAAATTTTTGAACAAACGCGTTGGTTCCCTACACAAATCCATCAAACTTCCGCTTTTATCATTTCATAAAGATGTGATTACTTCACTCAGTTCTATAAATCTCGAAAGATGCATAGGTCAACCTTCCTTGGTGCAAATCTATGACTTTATTGTAATTTTTAAATAATAGAAGAACAATAAACTAATTATTTTTTTGTATGAGAATTGATTATTACGGTCGTTCTGTTACAAATGCGTGCTCCGCTCATCAGTTCCTTGAACAATGCCATCATTTACTTTCTCTCGAAATTTGGGGCTCAGTATGAAAGAATCATTTCTCAGAAAAATGGCTGAGGAACTTTCGTTCCCAATTTTGACAAAGATTAACCCCTCAAGAGATTCGTCACGAATTCTGAATCACCCTGTATACCCATACAGATACTGTAACAATTTAAACAATAAAAACCTAAATATTGATGCTATTAAATTAGCCGTTTTGCCCCAGAAAGTTATCAAATTACTCCGGTCAATAAAATAAACGTTTAATTTCTTTGAATAAATAGAATAAACAGCATTATCAGATTAGTAATTATTTTTGCTGGAAAATTTGGAGTGGCCATATTGCCTCACATTCCCTAAAATACAAAAACAATTCAAGAATCGTTTGGTCATCATAATCAATATTAAAATGCATCGTTGAGATTAATAAAATTTTCGTGACAAATACATATAGACATTTTAAAAGTTTCAACTAAATACGTAAAGTAGCAAAGTAGTAGAAGCTTCGACTGATACGCAGAAGGACCCGCGAGTTCACATCCCAGTAAGACACAGTGAGAAATTTTTCATCGACAAAAAAATGATACCAACTATCAGAAATAACCATAATTGCCGATCATTGCGACGACGTATAGAAGATATAAAAACGATAGTTTATATAATTTTTTCAATTCAATTAACTGTTTTATTTTAATTGGTCTGAAACAAATGATTAGATCTGATCGTATCTGATTATATATAATTAAACACACATTATATGATTATACATAAATAAATATAATCAGATATGATTAGACCTGGCCAATTTGCGGATCTGATCATATATAAGTGATTATATATAATCATACATGATCATACAAAATCATTTTTTTCCGGGGAGGGGAAAATTTCGGGACCATGAAGATCAATACTCGCTTACCATCCTTTATCTCAGTATAGCGCGACGTGGCAGTGGTATAGTTTGAGTGAGTAGGCTTGTGCCAGATTTCCTTACGTCCAATAAGAGTACAAGTGATCGTCATCGTAGCTGGACAGACGAAGTGCCAATACGGGATTTCGACAAAGACTTCAAAGAGTTTCGAAATTTGTATGTAATTACCTTCTATGTGAACCTATAAAATTCTTCAAATGTAGAAAATTAAACACATTGTCAGACTGCGAAAAAAAAGTTACGATTTTCGGGGAAAATTTCAACTTAATTGTTCAAAAAGGTGTGGGATTCAATTTTTTACATAAATCTCTTAGATTCACGTAGAAGAGAAAGCAATTATTTAACAAAAAAAAAAAATGTTGGTCAAGTCGATTAGTCAAATATAGATTTTTTTCCATTTTGTACGCCAATTCTAAAAATGTAGTTTCTATAAAAACGCGTTCAAAATTTATCATCACGAAATCTGTAACTTTTTGAGTACTTATACAGTAGAACCAGCAATACTTACTGTTTTCCTTCACCAAAAGCGTAGATCTTGCTACTTCGGCACGAGCTCAGGGAAGTTTCCACCCATTCATAATGGCATCGCATGACGTATGTATTTCGATTATTCCGACACCCCTCTCGCTCTGTGAGGATTGACACGATAAGTTGTACGTCAATTTTCAGGATAATTCCCAGTTTACGATCAAGGAAAATATACTCAAGGGTAAAGAGGTCTTCTATCCCGAAGACTACGTCAGTCTAGGGGAATTCATACTCCGCAGACTGGAAGGCAACCCAGATGTGGTGGGCCAGGTAGTTGCATTTACTCGACGGTGTCAAGCATGTGCCACATACTCCTAGAGACAAGCAATAAGATCTGATTGCGAAAGAAGAAAGCAGTGCATTGAAAAATAAGTTGACATTTTTATCAGTATTGAAAAGCTCTCGGGCAATTAGTCATGATCCAGACTGTATTTCAGATAGATGCTGTCACCGATGAAAAGTACACCTATGAAAAGATGAGGGAACGGAGCGTGAGATGCGCTCTGTGGATGAAGTCGCAGGGATTGTGTCCGAACGACTTTGTCGCACTATGTTCCGATAATCACTTGGATTTTGCTATGCCCTGCTTCGCAGCCCTGTATCTCGGTGCCGTCTACTCCCCTATGCCCGTACCAGTGAACGCAGGTAAATCATGTTTCAAGGATGTCATACATCACTTGTTATGACGGAAATTTTTTTTGCAGAGGACTGTGCTCATGGATTGAACATTATCAGACCGAAAATGGTGTTCGTTAGCGAATGTTCAGCTGCGTTTGTTACCGAAGCTGCCCAAAAAGTGAATCCTGATGTAAAGATAATAGTTTTCGGTCGTGTCCCTGGCTTGCTTGAGTTTGATAGCATTATCGCTGAGCCGGGGATTGACGAGGTCGAAAAATTCGTTTGCACCCCGATCAAGTTTTCGGACGAGATTGCTGCGATACATTTCTCTTCCGGGACAACGGGTGATCCTAAAGGTGTTGTATTCAGCCACAGAGCTCTCACCCTACTAATGGGCCAGGCAGGATTGCTTCGTATGAGAAAAAAAGTTTGCTTCGAGTACGCAGCTACACATTGGATAAATACGACACAAAGCATCTTGACGACTCTGTGGTTGAAGATCCCTAGAATACTACTACCACCATTTGAGGAGTACGCAGCATGTGCCATGATGCAAAAATACAGAGTAAATGATCGCTAAGCGGATTGAATGATTCCCAAATGTGATGAGATTTTCTATGCCATAATATACCTACTCTTTATCAGGCAAACTGGGTTTCTTTCACTCCCTACATGATTGACAAATTGGTGAAATGCGATGCTGCCGTCGGGTGTGATCTATCCTCTCTGAGTGACGTTCTCTACACCGGAAGCCTCCTGTCTATGGCTTCTTACAGAGCGTTCGAAAGGCTCGTTCCTAGTGCTCAGATCATCTCGGTGTATGGAATGACTGAGACCGCTGGTACCATATCGATACAGTCGTCAAAATCTCAGCCTGGCTCGTGCGGTGAAATCGTAGAAAATGCTCAGGTAAAGATAATTGATCGTAACACAGGACGAATACTGGGAGCAAATCAAGAGGGTGAACTATTGTTGAAGTTCGCTTGTATGATGACCTGCTATTATAATGATCCACTGGCTACAACCCAGACCATGGACGAAGATGGTACGTTAGTATGGCAATGCAGCTGCTATAATATATCGACGTCATTCATTCAACAGCAATTTGCATTTACAAAACGCATAGAGCTACAGTTTGCTTGTTCTTTTAAGGGTGGCTTTACTCTGGGGACATTGGTTATTACGATGAGAGCGGTGAGATTTTTCTAATCGGCAGAGTTAAAGATCTACTAAAGTACGCGGACTTTGAAATTTCACCATCACAGTTCGAGAATGTGATCCTATCCCACCCTGGAGTCAAGGAGGTGGCTGTGGTGGGGCAGCTTCAGCCCAACGACGACGATCTTCCGCTTGCCTTTGTGGTCAGAACCGAGAATCCCCATTACACTGGCGATCAGGTGATTTTTTCTGAGCAATAATTTTCAGTTTGGGTCATTATAAAAGTAGTTATCATGACTTTTCGGATACAGAAGATGGCTTCTCTGGTCACAGCTGAGACTGAAAAGTACAAAAAAATTTCACTACGAGACGAGAAGAATTCGAAGACAAATGACCGGACTGATAATTTTCAAATATTTCAGGTTACCGAAAAGGACATCAGCAACCTTGTCGCCGATAAGCTACGTGACAGCAGAAAACAGCTTCACGCCGGCGTTAGGTTCGTTGATCACTTACCAAGAACACCTTCCGACAAAATCAAACGCTCCATACTACGTGAAATGGCAAAGTTGACGGTGACCGATTGAACTGATTCCATGCGGGGTCAATGCTTCCGAATCATGCATTTCAACCAAGACCCATTAGCTTCCCTTAGAGAAACATTATGAGTCTGCATTGCGTCTATCACTAACCAGGGGACAGGGAATCATATGTAAATTGAAGTTGCAAGAATAAGAGTTATATTTTTGAATTGGAGGTTCTTCATGGTATACGCTCCTTACCCAATAAGTCCCAGTGCGTATGAATACCCAATGTTCGTATAAAACATCATATATTCTACGTTCATTACATGTCTGAATGTTCCTAAGTCGAATACAGTATACAATTAGCGTTTATGGAAAACGTAATATCTATACATCGACCATAACGCAATACACAACGTCTGATACACGTGTATCACTTGAATATTTGACTAAATATACAGTGCGAGTAATAATTGTATGAGTAATTCTCTCAATAACTAATAACAATATTTTTTCACAAAGCTGTAGACAGCTCTTGATGAAAATGTGGGATTCGGAGGCTTTTTTTTCAAGTAATACCTTTATGCACTCAGATACTGGCTGTGTTAACATATTTTTTCGTAATGATTGTTTGAACACTGATCATATCCGCGGTCTAGAAAGCTGTACAAACAAGCTGCCCCCCCCCCCCCCCCCCCCCCCCTTACTCGAATTTATAAGGCACATATGCTATCCGAGATGGTTTAGGAATAAGGATATCGATTTCAACGTCTGTGAATAATTGTGTAAGAAATTTCGCGAGAGTCACCGATTCACCACCAATAATATAATCTCAAATTGATTTGACAAAGAGGAAGGATTATGAGTGACAAATAGCAAGAGATGGTGGTGGAAGAGGGAGTCGAGGATAGAAAGAAGAGACGCGGACAATTCCTTCTCCTGGGACCTGCAATAGTATTTCTATGTTTTGCACAAGGTCTGACAGGTAGGTCACTTATTTTATTCATAATTTCCCAGATAACAATCGTGCGACGCACGGGACCATCATAACGTGCGGCTCACGTCGTGCGGGCGAGAACGCGCCATTTTTGCTAGCACAAAGTGACGCCAACACATGTGCGAGCGTAATGAGTCGCATCTAGTCATCACGCGTGCATACAATCACGTGTGTCGCTGTTGTGCGCGGCACCGCGTGCGGGCACCATGATGTCAGGCCCGGATTAAGTAGTTGCGATACCTAAGGCTACTCTGCAAAAAGGCCGAATGTATCTAATACAATAGATGAAATTCAAAAAGCGGTGACGGAAAAATAAACCAAATTCAGGCAGCTCTTTATAGACCAAAATTGAAAGTTCGCAGTATAATTCATGAAAAATTACTATATCCCATTTTGAAAAATTGAATTTTGAAAATTAAAGGGCCTAAAATTTCGAGGGCCTAAGGCTATAGCCTTATTAGCCTTATGATTAATCCGAACCTGCATGATGTCAGTGTGCAATCATTCGATATGAGATGATCAATATCATTTTCATTATAAAACAGTTCGTATAAGATTTACTCGATGTTTCAGAATTCGTGACAAATATTTTCCAAGATCAAACCTAATTGTCAAGATTAGGAGCAAAATTTGTTGAACCTTTTTTGCGAAATAATGTTTTTCATTCACTTTTTCTCGTATTTTTTTTTTTTTTTTTTTTTTCATTTATCACTCCCGCAAAATGCTGAGTTGCGCTTTTTTTTTAAATATTCGAAACATTCGTTTGATATGTTATAAAAAGTGCTGCGGGATTATTTATTTGATACATTAAAAAAAGAAAAAAAAAAAAAAAAACAACAGTGGCAGAACAAGACTCTGTAAAACTGATAGATGAACAATAAATTGCAAAAACAATTATTCCTGAAAAGCAAATTTCATTACACAAAAAAGTGGCTACGAAAGCCTCCGTTTCGATAATGGGTAGTCGTAATATGTGTATTATTTGAATTTCTGCGGCGAATTGTTGCTATAACCATATCTTGAGAGTTCAATTTGTATTTGGGTAATTCCACCTCAAATAGGCCAATTTTGGATGCTTTTTGACCTCGTATTTTTTTAATCGACTTAAACTTTTTTTACGTGAAATCTACGTCAAAAAAGTAGACCCGTATTTTTTCGTTGGTCCAAAAAATTTTTTTTACGCTAGTTATGAATTATCGAATTTTACTGTGAAAGTATAGCGCGAGGGCGGCTTTGAAAAAAAAAAGTAAAAAAAAAAAACGAAAAAAAAAAATTAAATAAAAATTAAAAAATACCATGCTAATTTGAAAAAACCTGTAAATATTTTTTTTATGCTCTTTGATTTGATGATAATTTTTTTTCCGAATTTGGCACCGAGTTTTCAAGCGGGCGACGAAAAGAAAAAATGCAAGTTTAAAATGAACCACCCTAATGGTGATTAAATATATTACCGGTTATCACGAAATTATTATCTGAAGGTCTTTGACCATTGTTTGTAACCAGTTCAGACAATACATAATTTTTCCCAGAAAATCGGTCTTTCGTTCTATTCCGTGCTACTCGAAAATGTAAGTTAAGAATCTACCTCCAAATTGAGTGCATAATACAATCACGTGATGACTGCACTGTGCCGAACACATATGCAGATCACGACGTGAATGTCATATGCGTCGCATATGAAGACGCATATGTCTGGTGCAGTGAGCTCATGGCGTGAGGGTTGGGCATCACAACGTGAGCGCACTGTGTGCGCACTGTGCACGCATTTTGCTATCTGGGTTACATCATGCGAATCAGACTGAAACGAGATTTATTGAATTTACAGCCGTTGTGCTCACGGACTTGATAATTTATCGCACATGTTTAGTTTCCTTGAATATTAATTCCACGTAATGTTCGATGCTTCGTGAAAATTCTGATACTTCAGAGGCCGCCGATTTGGAAGCAAAAATTGAACCATACGCGAGTATTATAGTGATGTCGAAGACTTTAACAGAAGGTATGCTGCCAGTGATAATTACTTTCTTCTTTGGGACTTGGAGCGATCAGGGTGGAAGGAAACCTCTTTTGTTGGCAGTTTTTAGTGGTGCGTTACTCGTCTCAGTTTCCAAGAACACCAAACCAGCCCCGAATATCATATTCTTCGATCTAATCAATGTATCGCATCGATCTGTCTACTAATTTTTTTGCAAACGATAAACTGACCAAGACGAAAGCACTCGGAGCTTGTAATTGCCTTTTGAGAAAGATGCGGTTCATTATTCTGAATGCACTTTGAAGGGTTCTGATGCTCGCCTGGGAACACCGACGCCTCACTTTTAATATACCGATTCTGCCATTGTTACAGGATTCACATCACAGTTCTTGATGCTATCCTTGATGTGCAATTGGAATATCAGTCCTTGGTATTTGATATTCGCGATGATCCCGGCGAATATTGTAGGTGGATCACCAGCCGCGAGATTAGCTTCATTTTATTATATTTCCGACACAACGGCGAAAAGAGACAGGATGTTGCAATTGGCTTTGCTACAAATATCAAGTTTGAGTGGAATGATACTACTATCGGGCCGTAAAGTCGGGGCACCTGGGTTTGACACACTATATCTAAGTGAAAAAAAATCGGACATTCTTCGGATATGAATCATTCTCAAGCTTGTCCTATTCCCCGTTAGATCGACCATAGACCATTGTTGTATGAAAATCAGAAGGGAAGTTATCGTTCAATGTATGTAAAAGAACGTAGTTTCTACACATTTCTTTCCATAACTTAACTTCAACTCATCGCCATTCTTCCAAAAGAGCCGGGAGAAATATTTTTAAAAATCATGTTCAATCCTTGAAGCCTCCTGAATGCAACGCTTTTTGAGTTTCAGAGAAATTCCTGAAATTATGGTCACGGCAGTGGAAAATAGCCTAAGTGGTGATCTCGGAGACGGGTAACAATAGAAGGTTCATCAATGGCTGAAAATTGAGGGAAAAATTATGGTAAGCAATAGCCATTGCGATTCAATATGTTCGATGTGTTGTTAAACAGTTATTGCAAAGTTATCACTCCTGCAGCCCTGGGCGCCGCGCGCGAGATATGAATACTTTCCAATAACTGTTAAACAACACATCGAACATATTGAATCGCAATGGCAATTGCTTGCCATAATTTTTCTTCAAATTTTCAGCCATTGATGAATCTTCTATTGTTACCCGTTTCCGAGATCACCACTTGAGCTATTTTCCACTGCCGCCGTGACCATAATTTTGAGATTTTCTCTAAAATTCAAAGAGCGTTGCATTCAGGAGGCTTCAAAGATTGAGCATGATTTTTAAAAATATTTTTCCCGGCTCTTTTGGAAGAATGGCGATGAGTTGAAGTTAAGCTATGGAAAGAAATGTGTAGAAACTACGTTTTTTTACATACATTGAACGATAACTTCCCTTCTGATTTTCATACAACAATGGTCTGTAGTCGATCTAACGGGGAATAGGACAAGCTTGAGAATGATTCATACCCGAAGACTGTCCGATTTTTTTTCACTTAGATATAGTGTGTCAAACCCAGGTGCCCCGACTTTACGGCCCGATAGTAGGCAGATTTACTGCGCCTTTAATTTATGAAAGCTACGGTTACACGTACATCTTTGGTACAGCAACAGTCTGTTGTGGATTAGCCCTAGCTTTTATCTATTTTTATACCCCTGAGACAGTCAAGGATGCCTCAAGGGTGAGTTAGGATCAAATCAAACAGTTGTGTAGGGGAGACCGGGGTAAATTGAACTCTGGGGTAAATTGAATTTCTGTAATTATTCTGATATGGGTAAATGTAAACACGTGAAAATAAAAATGAAGAAGTCTAATATCATCGCGATAATAAAGAAATCGATGGGTTTTAAAATTTTCGTATTCCTGAGAAAAAAGAGCTAAATGAATATTTTGATGCTCTCTAACCATAATTTTCGTGATTTTAATTCTTAGTTTACATGTACTTCTCATGAAGTTTTTAGATTAAAATTTATTTTATCGACTTCTGCAATCATTAAACTATTCATCAACAATTATAACAATATTGAAAGTATTAGTTATATCGGTTGAAATAAATATTATTTTGAAAATATAGCTTTGGGGCAAATTGGTCGGGGTAAAATGACTGTCCGTGAGACAATGGTTTTGAAGGAGGTTGCGCGTAAAAGATGTGCATCGTTCAAATTCCTGCCTGTCTGACACAAGAAGGGTTATAAGTTGTCATTAATTAATTAGATGAAATTTCTTCTACATTTGGAACAGATTTTAATATATAACTACAATAGAATATTGTACTATTTCAAACAAAACAATTTAAATTTGGTAAGTAACTATTTTCTAATATTTTTCTGCATAAATTCGATTTGCCCCGACTCAAGTTCAATTTACCCCAGTCCTGGGGCAAATTGAACCTTTTTGACTCATTCATTATAATTGTTTTTAATAATAATATTTATTTAAAATGACTAATTCTTATAATCGATTGCTGTTTATTAAAGATCAAAGCCCATCTCAAAATTATTTACGAAAGAATTGATTGTGAAAATAAATTGTTTCATCACTTTAAACTTTTCATGGTTCAATTTGCCCCGGGTTCCCCTACATCGTCTAGACTATTCACTCGTATAAGAATTTATGCTGCGACATTTATTCGCTCATCTGAGTATCTGAATTTACAAATCCATATAATTTGACAGGAATCAATACGTGGACTTTTCAATATCTCATTCGTAAGGGAGCTTGTAAATATCACTTTTATGAAACGAGGAAGCCTTCAACGTTCAAACATCCGTTGTCTCGCTTGTGATTTCTACTCTAACTTTGAATGTAATGATTTACCAAGGAGATGAAACCACAGAATTTTTATTCACCAGAGCACGATTGAGCTGGGATGTTAAGGAGTATTCTTATTTTGGTGTCACAGATTTTATGCTACGTGTGACAGGCTTGTGCGGAGTCTTGCTCCGTAATCACGTTTCAGGTGATGAACCAAATCCGGGGCCAGGTTGAAGTTCCGAATTTAAAAGTCGAAACTTGAAATTCACAAATTATTCATGTCATCATTTATTTTTCGTCAAAAAAGTTCATAAATCCTATGAATTATCCATGACATCATGGAGTTATCGATTGAAATAGGTGGAATTGGTTTCCGTGAAGAGGGTATCGATTAGAATAAACTATTTTTTGTCTTCACAGCCTGAGAAATGGATGGAAATTCCCGGATTTTTGGGCTTCCAAATTTTTGAACTTCAACTCAGCCCTATGTGAACCCAAAGAATCTGAAACTGCAGATGTGTAAATATTTGTTAATTCTTATCAATAATTCCCTATAACTTCGGGAGTTACAGATACGTTTTTAGCTGGTCTAGGTCTTGTATCGGCTCTGGGTGCTGCGGCTACGAAATCCTTGGTATGGAAATCCTGGCACATGTATCTCGCGGTGTGTATTGGCATATTCAACGAAATGACACCATCGTCCATGCGATCTATCATATCAAAATTCGTCCCTACCTCTGATATTGGTAAGTTTATTGTTAGCTTCGAGGCATAATTCTCCCATCCTGCAATCCTCGTGTAAATCAGACTTCTCTCCCTTGCAGGCAAAGTCTTTTCACTCACAGCGTTACTCGAGATACTTAGTTCGATGGTTGGGACACCACTGTAAGCATTAATTTACTCTCATTACATACCACCGATCTATCCATCGCCCGTGTATCTCCTTTCGAGCAGTTTTTACGTATTGTTAATAATCCTCGTGACATGTATGGCAATCTTGATCAGGAAGTCTCGAGACCCGCCAACTTATGTTGCTACTGCTCAGGAGGACTTCTAATGATATTTCGAATGAATTACAGTTGTAGCTTTCGTTTCAGGCGCATCGAAACGAATAATGTGGGAAACCTTGTAGGGTGGGAAATAAAAATTCTGAATAAACGTGTTGGTTCCCTACACGGATTCATCAAACTTCCACTTTTGTCATTTTATAAAGATGTGTTACTCCACGCAGTTCCATAAAGTTCGAAAGATACGTAGCTCAACCTTACTTGGTGCAAATCTATGACTTTATTGTAAATAATAGAATGACAATAAACTAATTATTTTTTTGTATGAGAATTGATTATTACGGTCGTTCTGTTACAAATTCGTGCTCTGCTCATCAGTTCCTTGAACAATGCCATAATTTACTTTCTCTAGAAATTTAGAGCTCAGTATGAAGGCGCTCTCAGCTATTCCAACTAGTTTCTTAGCCATGACCCTTCCGGTTTTTTAAAGAATTTTGGTAAAATGGCTGTCACTGTTTTTCAACAGCAAGTGCGGATGGCAAAACTCCTGGTTATAGAATGAAAAACAATCATATTACTTATATGGAAAGCACTCCTGCATTCGTATTCACAGTTACTAAGCTGTAACCAGTACGTCGAAATGATACTCGTCACAATACAGCCATCTCTCATCACCAGAACTCAATCACTGTCCATTATAGTATTGAGTCGATGAGCTATTGTCAGTACAGTGCAATCATCGACTTCGTGTCAATAGCATCCAATATTATTTCACCCTCGAGTCCGTCTTCGGTCGAACGAAACAGCGCAAAGACGATCGAAGATTTGATGACGCTGAAGCTGGCGGCCAGAGTTGGCGGCCACAGGCGAGAATCCAGGGACGAATAGGGGTCCGAGGCCCCTGGGCATATATTTGTCAACGCATGCTCTAAGAATTCTGAAAAAAATCACGGGTATTCTATTTCGAACGTAGAACACGACTCCGGTCGAAACTTTGACTGGAAAATGTTTATTATTTATTTAAAAAAATTATCAACAATCGGCGGCTGTCGGAAGTCGAAGTCACACGCATGCCCGAAGAATTCTGAAATAACATTTTCCAGTCAAAGTTCTGACCGGAGTCGTGTTTTACGTTCGAAATAGAATACCCGTGATTTTTTTCAGAATTTTTCGGTCATGCGTGTGACTTCGACTTCCGACAGCCGCTGATTGTTGATAATTTTTTTAAATAAACAATAAACATTTTTCAGTCAAAGTTCTGACCGGAGTCGTGTTTTACGTTCGAAATAGAATACCCGTGATTTATTTCAGAATTCTTCGGGCATGCGTGTGACTTCGACTTCCGACAGCCGCCGATTGTTGATAATTTTTTTAAATAAACAATAAACATTTTCCAGTCAAAGTTCTGACCGGAGTCGTGTTCTACGTTCGAAATAGAATACCCGTGATTTTTTTCAGAATTTTTAGAGCATGCGTTGACAAATATATGCCCAGGGGCCTCGCACCCCTATTCGTCCCTGGATTCTCGCCTGTGGCCGCCGACTCTGGCCGCCATAGCTTCAGCGTCATGAAGATTTGCGCGTCCCAGTTCGTGATCTGCAAGTCTCGCCTTGCGCCATTCTAGAATATCAGTGCTCTCCGCTAACGTTTCATTTTATTTCATTATTTCCTAATGTATTTCTTGTAATTTTTGAAACGTCACCACCGTAGGAGTAAACGGCTTGTACCATATATGATCGAAGTAGGCGTCTTGTCTCGGCTACATGGAGTCAACGGGTTCAAACGAGGGGAAATATCGGTCAGTTTGGAGATCTCGACTCGCTTGCTAGGCTTTATCTCACATCAGTAGCGTCACGTGGCAGTGCTATAGCTTACGCGACTAGACTAGTGATAAATTTCAGCTTACAAGTGATCGTCATTGTGGCTGTACGAACGACGTGACGTGCCAAAGGGGGATTCCGACGAAGACGAGAAAAAAAAGGTAAGCTTATGGAGATCTGAACGTAATCGGCCTGATAATGAAATTAAATGCGATGAAAATTTTGTTAATAGTATCCGTTGTAGCAAACGGATTGTCAGATTAGAATTTGATGATTTAAAAGCAAGAAAAATCTCTCTGGAATTGAGAACAATCTACTTTATTTTTAAAGGTCAAGTGTCAGCGTCCTACTTATTTCAACTACTATCAAAGTCTATACGTATCGCTGACGCAGAAAAACGTTTGAACGTTTGGGTACGTAAAACGATTACGGAATAGCATAGAAAGAGATATGGAAAACATCTCCAAGCTTGATGAAAACAAGTGGCTGAGTTAAAAGGAAAATTCCTAAACTTTTAGGTATACTGCGTTGAGAAGTTTTGAAAATAGTCTATCAATTACCCGGAAATTGACGAATTACCGTTCCAAGGTTCAAAAATGAGATTTTCGCGAAAAAACAATTTGATAATCAATCATTTTCCGCCAAAGTTTTATAACCAGACCCTCAGGGGTTCATCTGTGGGGTTCGACTTCAGCTAATTTCATCTCAGCTTTCTTGATTTTTCAGATTTTCGGACAAATATAAATACAACTTGGCTAGTGTTACTTCGCAACACGGATCTCTTTCACCAAGAGCATAGATTTTGCTACAACTTCAGCACGAGCTCGAGAAAGTCCCGCCGTTCATATAATGGCATCTCTCCCGCTCGGTGAGGGTCGACACGAAGAGTTGGACGTCAATTTTCGAAAAAATTCCCAGTTTACGATCGAGGAGAATATACTCAAGGGTAAACAGGTCTCCTATCCCGAAGAATATGCCAGTCTCGGAGAATTCATATTTCGCAGACTGGAAGGCGACCCAGATGTGGTGGGCCAGGTAAATTCATATAAAGCATGTGCCACATACTCCTATAGACAAGCAAGATTAAAAGCTCGCGGGGAATGAGTAACGATTCAAACGTTACTTCAGATCGATGCTGTCACCGATGAGGCGTATACCTACGAAAAGATGAGGAAACGTAGTGTGAGATGTGCCTTGTGGATGAAGTCGCAGGGATTGCGTCCGCAGGAATTTGTCGCACTCTGTTCCAATAATCACTTGGATTTTGCTATGCCCTGCTTCGCAGCCCTGTATCTTGGTGCAGTCTTCTTCCCTATGGCTGTGCCAGTGAACGCAGGTGAATCATACCTCAAGGATGTCATACATCATCTGTTATAACGGAAACTTTTTTTGCAGAGGACTGTGCCCATAAATTGAACATTGTCAGACCGAAAATGGTGTTCGTCAGCGAAGATTCAGCTGCGTTTGTTACCGAAGCTGCCCAAAAGGTGGATCCTGATGTAAAGATAATAGCTTTCGGTCGTGTCCCTGGCTTCCTTGAGTTTGATAGCATTATCGCTGAGCCCAAGATCGACGAGGTCGAAAAATTCGTTTGCACCCCGATCGAGTCTTCGGACGAGATTGCTGCGATACATTTCTCTTCCGGGACGACAGGTGATCCTAAAGGTGTTGTATTCAGTCACAGAGCTCTCACCCTGCTAATGGGCCAGGCAGAATTGCTTGGTATGACAAAAAAAGTTTGCTTCGAGTACGCATCTACACATTGGATAAATACGACAGAAAGCATCTTGACGACTCTGTGGTTGAAGATGCCTAGAATACTACTACCGCCATTTGAGGAGTACGCAGCATGTGCCATGATGCAAAAATACAGAGTAAATGATCGCTCAGCGGATTTAATTATTCCGCAATATTTTATCTACAGAATTTATTTCTCCACGCCGTAATGCTTACTCTTCTTCAGGCAAACTGGGTCGCTCTCACTCCCTACATGATTGACAAATTAGTGATATGCGATGCTGCGGTCAGGTATGATCTATCCTCCTTGAGCGACGTTCTCTACACCGGAAATCTCCTGTCTATGACCTCTTACAGAGCGTTCAAAAAGCTCGTTCCCAACACCCAGATCATCTCGGCGTACGGAATGACGGAAACCGCTGGTACCATATCGATACAGTCGTCAAAATCTCAGCCTGGCTCGTGCGGTGAAATCGTAGAAAATGCTCAGGTGAAGATAATCGATCTTGATAACGGACAAATATTGGGAGCAAATCAAGAGGGCGAACTATTGTTGAAGTTGGCTTGTATGATGACCTGCTATTATAATGATCCAGTGGCTACAGCCCAGATTATGGACGAAGATGGTAAATTGCCATGGCAATATACAGCTACTATGATAAACCGACGTCATTCATTAAACAGCCATTCACATTCACAGAATGCATACAGCTACAGTTTGCTTGTAATTTTAAGGGTGGCTTCACTCCGGGGACATTGGTTATTACAACGAGAGTGGTGAGATTTTCGTAACTGGCAGAATTAAGGATGTACTAAGGTACGCGGACTTCGAAGCTTCATCATCACAATTCGAGGATGTGATCCTGTCTCATCCCGGAGTCAAGGAGGTGGCTGTCGTGGGGCAGCTTCAGCCCAACGACGACGATCTTCCGATTGCCTTTGTGGTTAGAACTGAGGATCCCTCTTACACTGGCGATCAGGTGATTTTCTCTAAGCAATAATTTTCAGTTTGGGTCACTATAAAAATAGCTATCATGAAATTTTGGATACCGTAAGTGACTTTTCCGGTTACCTGGTGCTGAAGCACAGTTAATTTTCACGATGCGACGAATGACCAGACTGATGATTTTTGATGTTCCAGGTCACCGAAGCGGACATCCTCAACCTCGTCGCCGCTAAACTACGAGACAGCAGGAAACAGCTTCACGCCGGCGTCAGGTTCGTTGATCACTTACCAAGAACACCTTCCGACAAGATCAAACGTTCGATACTACGTGAAATGGCGAAGTTGACGGTGACCGATTGAACTGATTCAATCATGCATTTCAACCGAGACTCATTAGCTGTCGATGCATGATTCAGATTACGTCGAAGATACCGTCGATTTCAGAAACGTCAAGAGTGTGATTGTAGCGTGTATCATTAGCCGAGGAATAATGTGTAACTCAAAATTGCAAGAATAAAAATGGAATTGTTGAATTCGAGATTTTTCAGTCCATACGATATATACGTTCCTCACAGCATGATCGGATCGCTTCGTAAAAATGTATATATGCGTGTTTCCAGTCCACAGACAAGTGCAAGTAATTACGTCAAATCTCGGAAGGTTGGTAATGATTCATTTAACAAGTAAAAACTCGAAGTCTGCATGCAAAATCCATACGAAGAAGTGTCCGACGAACAGCTGTCCGGTAACTTCGCCGAGCTGTTCCAAAACGTCAGATTTAGAAGGACGGTACAAGTCCGTGACCTGCAAGTCCCGCCTTGCACCCTTCTAGGATATCGGTGCTCTCCGCTTGTAGATGTTCGTCAATACAAGAAATTACGATATCTTGCTCCTCATAGCTGAACTGAATGATTTTCTCCCATGCTAAGACACGGCAAGTCGGGTTTCCGATTATTCATTGCTGCATGTAGAAGTCGACCATCTGTAACCGAATAATAAAAGGGAAAACATGTCTTACCTGTAGCAGTTGAGACGTCACTACCGTAGGAGTACCGCATGTAATTGAAGTAGGCGTCTTATCGGCTCCATGGGGCTAACGGGTTCAAACGAAGGGTGTCGGGCCCTTCTTCGGACAAGTACGAGGAAACAGCAACTGAACCATCTCAATAATCCCATAGTAATTTGAAATATCGGTCCGAAAAGTACGACTACCTCGGGTGCTGGTCAAAATTTTGAACGACGAAAATAAAGAAGGGCTCATACTTGGAATTTCAGAATTGTGAATGCTAAAATATCGAAAGAGGAATTATTGGAAAAAAAACTTGATTGACAGATCGAACATTCGAATAACAGCTGTCTCAGCGAAAGTTGATTTATTGGAATGGTCATACAACGAAAATCTATTTTCACATATCCTGTATCATGAATGAAGAAAATATACATTTTATTTACGCGGAAAGTCGATAATTCTGAAATTGAAAGTGGAGGCTGGTCAATATTCTTAATAGCTGGTAAGAAGCTATTAAGAAGGAAGAATTTTCTTTTAAAGATTTGAAAATCGGTTTGAAGCGAAAAAATGATATGATTTGCGGGTTAATTTTTTCTAAACGAACCCCCAATACTGAATTTTCAAGGCACAGGTGCTGTTCGAGATGATATCGACGCCGCTTACGAAGACTAGCATGTTTCAGATTTCTTACGAAAACTAGCACGTTTGGATATAAACCACGAAGACTAGCACGTTTCAATTTTCACCACGAAGACTAGCACGTTTCGGTTTTCACCGCGAAAAACGCACTCCTGCATTCACAAATTAACTTTCAAATTAATTACCGGACACCGCATATTAATCTTCAGAAAAATCCTTGTTGCATTGATCTAAAAATAATCATTTTCGCAAGGATAACCGAAGCATGCTAGCTTCCGTAGCAATAACTGAAACGTGCTAGTCTTCGCGGTGAATATCGAAACGTGCTAGTCTTCTTGGTTAATATCCAAACGTGCTAGTCTTCGTGAGAACCCGTGTGAAAAAAACATCGTCTGTCTAGATCTACGAAGGACGTCTATGACAAGTCTGCCTACTGGGACGATCGTAGACGTGAATATAGACATGTCGATTATGACAAACGTCTACAGCCCGTTTACGTAGATCCACGTAGATCTACGTAGATCTACACAAACGGGATGTAGATCTACGTAGATCTACGTGGATCTACGTAAACGGGCTGTAGACGTTTGTCACAATCGACATGTCTATATTCACGTCTACGATCGTCCCAGTTGGTAGACTTGTCATAGACGTCCTTCGTAGATCTATCGTAGATCTAGATAAACGATTTTTTTTTTACACGGGAAGCCGAAACGTGCTAGTTTTCGTAAGAAATCTGAAACGTGCTAGTCTTCGTAAGAGGCGTCGATATAGAAATGAGCACACTGACAGCTTCGGCGTCTATGTTATAGCCATATCACTAGATTAGGCTGTGAGGACATGAAGCTTAGGTAAGTTCTCTGAGAATATGTTTTTCATTACGTCGCGGAATTCTGCTGAAACGACGATACCATTAAATTATTGACGTTTTTCTCTTAGGCGACACAGATGATCTGGCTCGTAAATTCTCATCAATGTCATGTTTTTTAGGGTCATATTTTTTTTTTTATCTATTCGATAAATTATTTCACAGAGAAAAGGGTTTTACGAACCGCTGTTTTAACTATTTCTAAGAATTGCTCAATGTCGATTCCATTTATGACAAGAGTCTGGATCACATTGAGGTCACTGGGGGTCTGTTGAAAGTGTGATAAGTTTTGTGTATTGTAACATATCAAGCCGTCTCCGAATCTGATCGGCGCGCGCACCGATCGCTCAACAGTACGAAGACCAGTGTGACGTCATCGCAAGTATAAATTCGGCACTGTCAGGCTACTCGCGATCATTTGCCGCCTGTCGGGGTATTCTAGCTCATTTCGTTTTCATTTCTTTGTAAAATCATACTGGGGGTCTTCACCGGGTGATTATTTAGCTTCATTTAAAAATTAGAGTCAAAATTCAGATATAACGCCTGTCGGGTTTATCTTATTATAAAATTCAACATAGCAACAGCCAAACGCGGCATATTATACATTATTTCGTCGAGTCAATAATCTATCGCCTGTCGGGATACAGAAAAACAAACATAGCGTTAAGAAAACACCTTTGTAAATAGTCAAATTCAAAAAGTAGCAGTTAAGGTGCTTTCCTAGGCAATTCCACCAGTCCTGAAAAGATCGTGAAAAAATGTGATATTAAACGGAATATCTCTGCCTGGGCACCGAAATCAATGAAACAAAATACGTCGCGCAATTCTATGTGCGACTCCGAACATGTACAGCCCAAAAAATGTTCGTTTTGCGCGAAAATAGAGAAGATATCCATGAAAAACGTTTCTAAAACCGTACATACATTACTCTGAGCCTATTATAGCGATTAAAGAGCGATTTGGATGTAGAATTTTCACTTTATCATATCAGAGAGCTGAGTTGATGTGAAAATGACCGTATGTCGAAAGTTATGAATCATCGTGTTAATAATAGCGTAAGAAATTTCACAAGGATCACCGAATGGACGGACGGCGTGCCACTACGGGATTTCGACAAAGACGAGAGAAAAAAAGGTGAGCTTATCGACAAACGTATTTGGCGTATGGTGATGAACTGAAACGCGCTGAGAATTTTATCAAGCGGATCCTATTATCGGTTTTTATTGATATTGATAATTTCCTCAAATATCGACGTAACGGTGCTATCAAACTGATTGTTCGTTCAGAATTTGATGATTCGAGAGGATGAAAGCGTACTCATCGATGTCGCAAAAAAGAATGTTTAACTGCGTACGTGGAACGATCACAAAATAGCGTGGAAGGAATATGAAAAACATCTACGAGCTTGTCGAATACACGTGGCTAAATGTGAAAGAAGAATCTCTCGGCTTCTATACTGCGGTGTGATGTTTTGAAAAAATTTTACCAATTGCTCGGAAATTGACGAATTACTTCTTCAAGATTCAACGATGAAGTTTGAGCAAAAAAAAAAACCATCTGATTAATAACTATTTTCCTCGGAAGTTTCATAACCAGGCTCCCTAACAGGGGTTCATCGATGGGGTCCAATCTTGTTTCATCCCAGCTATACTGATTTTTCAGATTTCCTGACAAATAATTACAACTCAACCGGTTTTACATCCCAATACGGTTCTCCTTCACTATAAGCATAGATTTCGCTCCATACAACTTTAGCACGAGCTCAAAGAAGCCCCGCCGTTGATCATGGGATCGTATCACGTACGTATCTCAATTATTCCGACACCCCTTCCGTTGTGTGAGGATGGACGTTTCACTCTTAGGTGACACAGATGATCAGTCTCGTAAATTCTCATCAATGTCATTTTTTAGGGTCATATTTTGTTCAATCGATTCGCTAAATTACTTTTCATCATTCTAATCTCAAAATCGCAACTTCGTCGCGATTTCTCGGCAATCCTGATGAAAAATAATGATCGTTACTTGTACTATTACAGAAAAAAGAGTCTTACGAACCGCTGTTAACTATTTCTCAGAATCGCTCAATATCGATGCCATTTATGACAAGAGTCTGGATCACATTAAGGTCACTGTGGGTCAGTTGAAAGTGTGATGCGTTTTGCATACATCTGTTGTCAGACCTCAATATCTGTCGTTCTGAATTCGTTTCAACCATACTTTGTTTGATCACATGCGTGTGGTAATTCGATTAATGAGTTCGCAGGGTGGGATAGGGGATCTATAAATTCTGGAAACCTGCGAACAACGTGTACATTGCTCTGAAATTGTTATAGCGATGAAAGAGCGATTTGGATGTACAATTTTCACTTTATCATATCAGAGAACTGAGTTGATGTAACCATTACCGTTTGTCGAAAGTTATGAATTATCGTGTTTATAATAGTCTGATAAATTTCACTAGAATCACCGATTGAACGGACTGCGTGCCACTACGGGATTTCTACAAAGACAAAAAAAGGTGAGCTTATCGCTAAACGTAATTGGCGTGGTGATAAAGTGAAGCGCGCTGAGAATTTTATCAACCGGATCCCATTATACGACGGGTTTTTATTGATATTGATAATGTCCTCGAATATATCGACGTAACAATGCTACCAAACCGATTGTTCGTTCAGAATTTGATGATTCGAGAGGATGAAGTTCGATCTGGCGAAAAAATTCATTCACATCAACAAAAATCTAGTTTTTTCGAACCGTCATCCCAGCTATGCTGATTTTTCAGATTGCCTGACAAATAATTACAACTCAACCGGTTTTACATCCCAATACGGTTCTCCTTCACTATAAGCATAGATTTCGCTCCATACAACTTTAGCACAAGCTCAAAGAAGCCCCGCCGTTAATCATGGGATCGTATTACGTACGTATTTCAATTATTCCGACACTCCTTCCGTTGTGTGAGGATCGACACTAACAGTTGGACGTCTATTTCCAGAATACTTCCCAGTTTACGATCGAGGAGAATATAATCACGGGTAAAAAGGTCTCCTATCCTGAAGACTACGCGAGTATCGGAGAATTTATACTTCGCAGACTGAAAGGCAACCCAGATGTAGTGGGCCAGGTAATGATTGCAAGAGTAATTGCATGTACTAGATGATGTCAAGCTGGACTAGATGTCAAGCATGTGCCACATACCCGAAGCAAGATCCGATTGCGAAAGAAGAGAGCTCTCGTAAAATGAGTCGCAACCCAAACTGTGTTTCAGATCGATGCTGTCACCGATGAAGCGTACAGTTACGAAAAGATGAGGGAACGGAGTGTGAGGTGTGCCTTGTGGATGAAGTCGCAGGGATTGCGTCCAAACGACGTTATCGCGCTCTGTTCCGGTAATCACTTGGACTTTGCGATGCCATGCTTCGCAGCTCTGTATCTCGGTGCCATCTACTCCCCTATGGCCGTGCCAGTAAACGTAGGTGAGTCATGCCTCAAGGATGTCATACATCACGTGTTATAAGGGCAACTTCTTTCTTGTAGAGGACTGTGCTCAAAACATGAACGTTATCAAACCGAAGATGGTGTTCGTTCGCGAAGGTTCAACAGCGCTTGTTACCGAAGCTGCCCGAAGGGTGAAGCCTGATGTAAAGATAATAGTTTTCGGTCGTGTCCCTGGCTTCCTTGAGTTTGAGAGCATTATCGCTAAGCCCGAGATCGATGAGGTCGAAAAATTCATTTGCACCCCGATCAAGTCTTCGGACGAGGCTGCTGCGATACATTTTTCTTCCGGGACGACAGGTGATCCGAAAGGTGTTGTGTTGAGCCACAGAGCTCTAACCCGGTTAATGGGCCAGGCAGGAGCGCTTGGTATGACCAATAAAGTTTGCTTCGGGTGGTCAGCTACACATTGGGTAAATAACACAGAAATCATCCTGACGACTCTGTGGTTGAAGATCCCCAGAATAATACTACCGCTATTTGAGGAGTATGCAGCCTGTGCCCTAATGCAAAAATACAGAGTAAATAATCGTTAAGCGGCTTTAATTATTGTCAAATATTTAATCCACAGAACGAAATTCTCTATGCCATAATACCTACTTTATATCAGGCAAACTGGATTTTCGTCACTCCCTACATGATTGACAAATTGGTGAAATGCGATGCTGCGGTCAGGTGTGATCTATCCTCCGTGAGTGAGATTCTCTACAGCGGAAATCTTCTGTCTGTCGCCTCTTGCAGAGCGCTCAAAAGGCTAATTCCTAGCGCCCAGATCATCTCGTTGTACGGAATGACGGAGACCGCTAGCGGCATATCGATACAGTCGTCAAAATCTCAACCCGGTTCATGCGGTGAAATCATGGAAAACGCTCGGGTGAAGATAATCGATCGCGATACAGGACGAACACTGGCAGCAAATCAAGAGGGAGAATTATTGTTGAATTCCGCTTGTGTGATGACCTGCTATTATAATAATCCAGTGGCTACAGCCCAGTTCATGGACGAAGATGGTATGTTTTTACAGCAATACAGCTACTATATGATATATCGACGTCATTTATTGTACAACAATTTGCATTCACACGACGCATAGTACAGCTACAGTTTGCTCGTCCTTTTAAGGGTGGCTTCACTCCGGGGACATTGGTTATTACGACGAGAGTGGTGAGATTTTCGTAACCGGCAGAATTAAGGATATACTGATATTCGCGGACTTTGAGGTTTCACCATCACAGTTCGAGAATGTGATCCTATCCCACCCTGGAGTCAACGAGGTGGCTGTGGTGGGGCAGCTTCAGCCCAACGACGACGATCTTCCGATTGCCTTTGTGGTCAGAACCGAGAATCCCTCTTACACTGGCGATCAGGTGATTTTCTTCATGCAATAAGTTACAGTTTGGGTCACTACTATCGGGCCGTAAAATCGGGACACGTGGGTTTGACACACTACATCTGAGTGAAAAAAAATTGGACAGCCTTTGAATACGAATCATTTTCAAGCTTGTTCTATACCCCGTTAGATCAGCCAAATACCATTGTTGTATGAAAATCAAGGGAGAAGTTATCGTTCAATATATGCAAAAAAACGTACTTTTTACACATTCTCTTTCGTAGCTTCACTTCAAAGGCCGACGCCCGCTAGTCCGCACCGATCGGCACCGAATTTCATTGTTCAAACAATGAAATTCGGTGCCGAGTGGTGCGGTGCCGAGCAATACGGTGCCGATCGGTGCGGTCTAGTGAGCGTTGGCCTCAACTCATCGCCATTCTTCCAAAATAGCCGGGAGAAATATTACAAAAATCATGCTTAATCTTTTAAGTTTTCTAAGCGCATGACCAGCGCGTTACCATAATCTTGGGAATTTCTTCAAAATTCAAAAGTCATTGCACTCAGGAAGCTTCAAAGATTGAGCATGATTTTTTAAATATTTTTCTCGGCTATTTTGAGAAAATGGCGATGAGTTGAAGTGAAGCTACGAAAACGAATGTCTAAATACTACGTTTTTTTTTTTGCATACATTGACCGATAACTTCCCTCTTGATGTTCATACAACAATGGTCAATGGCTGATCTAACGGGGAATAGAACAAGATTGAAAATGATTCGTATCCAAAGTCTGTCCGATTTTTTTCCACTTGATGTAGTGTGTCAAACCCATGTGTCCCGATTTTACGACCCGATAGTATAAATATAGCTACTATGACCTTTCGGATACAGTAGGTGACTTTTTCGCTTATCTGGTGCTGAAGCACAGTCAATTTTTACGAAGAGACGAATGGCCAGACTGATGATTTTCAATATTTCAGGTCACCGAAGCGGACATCATCAACCTCGTCGCCGCTCGACTCCGTGATAGCAGAAAACAGCTCCACGCTGGCGTTAGGTTCGTTGATCACCTACCAAGAACACCTTCAGACAAGATTAAACGCTCGATATTACGTGAAATGGCAAAGTTGACGGTGATCGATTAAACTCATTCCATGCGGGGTCATCGCTTCCGAATCATGCATTTCAACAGAGACCCATTAGATTCACTTAGAGAAACATCACGAGTCTGCATTGCGTCTATTACTATAGCCAGGGGGCAGGGAATCATATGTAAATTAGAGTTGCAAGAATAAAAGTTACATTTTTGAATTAAAGGTTCTTCATGGTATACGATACATTCCTTAACCAATAAGCATCAGTTCGTATGAATATCCGATGTCCGTATAAAAAGATCATATACTCTACGTTCATTTCAGGTCCGAATGTTCCTAAATCGAATGCAGTACAATTAGCGTTTATGGAAAACGTAATGTCTATACGTTGACCATAACGCTTTACACAATGTCTGCACTGCAATGTCTAACTGATACACGTGTATCACTTGAATATTTGACCAAATCTACAGTGCAAGTCATAATTGTAGGAGTAAATTCTCTCAATAACTCATCACAATATTTCTTCCAAAAGCTGTAGACCTCTTAATGAGAACGTGGGAATCGAAGGCTTGGAGAATCGGAAACTGATGTAACACAAATGTTTGTGAATGCTTGCCAATAATTCCCCATAACTTCAGGAGTTACAGATACGTTTGTAGCTGGTATAGGTCTTGCATCAGCTCTGGGTGCTGTAGCTATAAAATCTTCGGCAATGGCAATCCTGGCACATGTATCTCACGGTGTGTATTGGCACATTCAGTCAAATAATGGTATCATCCATGCGATCTATTATACAGGGCGACCCAGAACTCCCGCACCGAACTGAACAGGCGGATTCCTTGTCGAATTCTAAGACGAAAATCCCTTTGCGAAAAATTCCGCTGATCAACGGTGTCCGAGTTATCGAATTTCCAAGTTGGCCATTCAGAGAGCCCAACACTGGCCGAGATAGTGCCGGCTCAAAAGTCAACAATTAGGGCAGTGCCCGCCGTCGCATGTCTAATAATTTGGCTAGAAAATCTCATTTTTATTAATACGTAGCGGATAACGGGTGGACTTTTTACTTTGACACTTCCGCTTTTCAGTCTTTGACAGCCAGGTCGTCTGCTCCTTAGTTATCGGCCGTCAAGGTTGACCGCGCCATAGTTTTCTGCAGCAAGGTCATTCGCTCCATAGTTTCAGCGGTCTAGGTCATTCGCTCCATAGTTCTCAGTCGACTAGGTCGACCGCTCCATAGTTTTAGCGATCCAGGTCATTTACTCCATAGTTTCAGCGGTCCAGGTGATTTGCTCCATAGTTTTAGCGGTCCAGGTCATTAACTCCATAGTTTTAGCGGTCCAGGTAATTTGCCCCATAGTTCTCGGCCGTCTAGGTCGACCGCTCCATAGTTTTAGCGGTCCAGGTCATTCACTCCATAGTTCTCGGCCGTCTAGGTCAACCGCTCCATACTTTTAGCGATCCAGGTCATTTTCTTCATAGTTTTTGGCCGTCTAGGTCGACCGCTCCATAGTTTTAGCGGTCCAGGTCATTCACTCCATAGTTCTCGGCCGTCTAGGGGAACCGCTCCCTAGTTTTAGCGATCCAGGTCATTTTCTAAAACTAAACTATGGAGCAAATGACCTGGATCGCTAAAACTAGGGAGTGGTCTACCTAGACGGCCGAGAACTATGGAGTGAATGACCTGGACCGCTAAAACTATGGAGCGGTCGACCTAGACGGCCAAAAACTATGAAGAAAATGACCTGGATCGCTAAAACTAGGGAGCGGTTCCCCTAGACGGCCGAGAACTATGGAGTGAATGACCTGGACCGCTAAAACTATGGAGTGGTCGACCTAGACGGCCGAGAACTATGGGGTACATGACCTGGACCGCTAAAACTATGGAGTAAATGACCTGGACCGCTAAAACTATGGAGCAAATGACCTGGACCGCTGAAACTATGGAGTAAATGACCTGGATCGCTAAAACTATGGAGCGGTCGACCTAGTCGGCCGGGAACTATGAAGCGAATGACCTAGACCGCTGAAACTATGGAGCGAATGACCTGGCTGCAGAAAACTATGGAGCGGTCAACCTGGACGGCCGATAACTAAGGAGCAGACGACCTGGCTGTCAAAGACTGAAAAGCGGAAGTGTCAAAGTAAAAAGTCCACCCGTTATCCGTTACGTATTAATAAAAATGAGATTTTCTAGCCAAATTATCAGACATGCGACGGCGGGCACTGCCCCAATTGTTGACTTTTGAGCCAGCACTATCTCGGCCAGTGTTGGGCTCTCTGAATGGCCAACTTGGAAATTCGATAACTCGGACACCGTTGATCTGCGGAATTTTTCGCAAAGGGATTTTCGTCTTAGAATTCGACAAGGAATCCGCCTGTTCAGTTCGGTGCGGGAGTTCTGGGTCGCCCTGTATTAAAATTCGTCCTTGCCCCTGATATTGGTAAGTTCACATTTTGCTCCGAGGCATAATTCTCCCACTGACCGAGTGCGCCAAACGTTGTTCAAACGAATAACGGACTTTTCTTTCTTGCAGGCAAAGTCTTTTCACTCACAGTATTAGTCGAGGTACTTAGTTCGATCGTTGGGACACCACTGTACGCACTAATTCACTCTCATCACATACCACCGATCTATTCTATATATTGTCAATATTCTTCGTCACATGTATGACAATCTTGATCGGAAAGTCTCGAGAGCCACAAGCTTAGGTTGCTTCTGCTCAGGAGGACTATATGTACTAATGATATTCCGAATGAATTATAGTTGTAGCTCTCGTTTCAGACGCATCGGAACGAATAATGTGGGAAACCTTCTGGGGTAGGAAATAAAAATTCTGAACAAACGTGTTGGTTCCGTACACGAATCCATCGAACTTTCGCATTTATCATTTCATAAAGATGTGTGTTACTTCACTCAGTTCCATAAAGTTCGAAAGATACTCAACCTTACCCGATGGAAAAAGTTGGGGCCGGTTCAGAATTCCGAAATTTCAAAGCTCCGAACGGTCAAATTTCCGAATTTATTCTAAACGATTTCGAATTTTCAGAGAGACTAAAGTTTAGAAAATTGAAATTCCGAATGGTCGAAATGTAGATAGCTCAAAGTCCAAAATTCCGAGAGTCTAAAATTCCGAAAGATCGAACGTGTTCTTAACATGTCGACTAAACGACGTGCGACGGCTTGATGTTCAAGTTTCGGATTTTTGGCCTTTCGGATCATTGAGCTTTCGGAGTCTTGACCTTTCGGGTCTTTAGCTTTCGGAATTTTTCAAATCGGTTACATAGACTTTCGGTGAAATACCCTGTGAGTACGTTGCAATAAAATTCGAAAATTTAGCCGTTTGGAGCTTTGGAAATTAGGAACTTCGAACCGGCCCCAAAAAGTTTTTGTCTAATCATATATAATCATGCATGATTATATATGGATTCATGCATGATCATGCATGATTATATCGACGCTTCTTACGAAGACTAGCACGTTTCAGATTTCTTACGAAAACTAGCACGTTTCGGCTTCTCGCGAAGACTAGCATGTTTCGGCTTTCGCCGCGAAAACTAGCACGTTTCGGATTTCGCCGCGAAGACTAGCACGTTTCAGTTATTGCTGCGGAAGCTAGCATGCTTCGGTTATCCTTGCGAAAATGATTATTTTTAGATCGATGCAACAAGGATTTTCTGAAGTTTATTATGCGGTGTCCGGTAATTAAATTTAAAGTCAATTCGCGAATGCAGGAGTGCGTTTTTCGCGGTGAAAACCGAAACGTGCTAGTCTTCGTGGTGAATATCGAAACGTGCTAGTCTTCGTGGTGAAAATTGAAACGTGCTAGTTTTCGTAAGAAATCTGAAACGTGCTAGTCTTCGTAAGAAGCATCGATATATAGATTCATGTATGATCATGCATGATTATATACAGATTCATGTATGATCATGCATGTTTATATATAGATTCATGTATGATCATGCATGATTGAATCTGACACCATATATGCTTATACAGTCGAACCTCGGGCACTGACAGAGCTCGGGAAACATTCCCTCGGGTACTGATAAAATAACCTAACTTTCCCGCGAACCAATAGCAGCGTTAGGCCAGGGCCGTAGTCATGTTATTCCGAATCGGTTCCTAATGTTTTTTTTTTCTTCCTACTACAATCATTTCTAGCCGAAGAATTTTCACCAAGATTTGACGATAACCGTTTTCATATACTGATATTTTTCAACTTCACTACATAGATATGTAAAGCACAACGGCACAATCCCGTAAAGAGGCATAATGTAACACGCGCCGGTTGCTGGTTGACACGTTTGATTGGAGGTTATGTAGCCTCGAGACTGAGGGCTCCCTACAAAGCGCACCATTCGGTGACGGCCCTAGCGAGAAGGTATAAAGCTGTCAGTGCCTGAGGTAAGATCTCTGTCAGTACCCGAGGTAAAGCAGTGCCCGAGTTGTCAGTGCCTGAGGTTCGACTGTACATGGATCTATATATAATTGGATCTGATCATGTCTGATTCAGACTACCATGTCAGTGATTATATATAATTATATATGGACCTAGATATAATCATATATAGGTCTATGCATAATTGGACCTAATCAGATCTGACTTGAATAAGTTTAAATACATAGTTTCATTCATGATTATATCTATATTTATTATTTCAATTGTCCAAAACAAATGATTAGATCTGATTATATATAATTATATATAATTAGACATGATTAGACCTGGCCGATTTTTGGATCTGACCATGTATAGGTGATTATGCATGATCATATATGATTAGACAGAAACTTTTCCCATCGGGTACTTACCCTAGTGACCATCTGTTGCAAGATGCTTACATATGAACCACTAGTAGTCTGTTTCCGCATGCATGCTATGAACTTGCGCAAGATGTTGATGATTCCAAGTCTTTTGAAATGATTATACAAAAGTCTGCTGCAAATCTGCCGAAAGATGCTTCCGAAAGAAGATTATATAAGTTTCTTACAATATTCATTCACAAGTCTACGGCAAATCTGCCGAAAGATGCTTGCGAACGAGGATTGTCGAAATTTCTTACAATATTTGGTTACTAGGGTAGTGCAAATCTATGACTTTATTGTAAATAATAGAATAACAATAAACTCATTAATTTTTTGTATGAGAATAGATTATTACGGTCGTTCTTTTACAAATGCGTGCTATGCTCATCAGTTCCTTGAACAATGCCATCATTCAGTTTTCCTCGGAATTCAGGGCTCAGTATGAAGGCGCTCCGAGCTGTGCCAACCAGTTTTTCAGCCATGACCTTTCCGGTTTGTTGAAGCATTTGGGAAAAATGACTTTCACCGTTTTTCAACAACAAGTGCGGATGGCCAAACTCCTGGTTATGGAATGAGAAACAGTCATATTACAATAGTACATTGTGCACCAAGGTCGTAAAGTGGAACTCTTAAGGCCGAGGCGTTAAAAGGCCCACCTCCATGGTGCACACGATACTTTATATAACGCAAGCATATTTTTCTCGCTATTTGATGCCTCTGTATAGGACCTAAAAGTGGTACTTTTAAAGTCCGAGGACTTAAAGTGGTACTTTTGCCTGAATTAGACCGTCGGTACTACGAAACGAACAAACTTTCACTTAGTTTAGCACATCATCCCAGTAGACTTGTACGCACAATTTTAGTCACACAGTTAACTGAACAACTCGGAAATATCAACAAATGATCGACGATCAGTGATGAATGATACTGTATCCTAGATGACAAGATACACACTCACCTTTCGTCAATGTTTGCTGTAGCTTCGTCAAGCACAAGTAGCCGATTGTTTTTGAGAATGGCTCTAGCCAAACAAATGAGTTGGCGTTGTCCGACGCTGAAGTTTGCTCCACCTCGAGCAACTTGAAAGTCAAGGGAAGAAACGACATCGCTAAGTTCGACTTCTCTGAGGCTATCCCAAAGCTCCGCGTCCGAGTACTGTTCAAAGGGGTCCAAGTTGTGGCGCAGACTCGCCGAGAACAAAATTGGCTCCAGGGGGATGATCGAGATGCGGGGACGCAGCTCGTGCAACCCTATCGACTTTGTGTTAATCCCATCCAATACTATTTCACCCTCGAGTCCATCTCCGGTCAAGTGAAACAGCGCTGAGATAAGCGAGGATTTGCCAGCCCCAGTTCTTCCCACTATGCCGACCTTCCACCCCGAATGTATGATCAGATTCAGATTCTGGAATTAAATGAAAATGGAACAGCAAAGATGACCCAATGATCGTTTGAGATGAATTTGTAGATTTTACCTTTAATGCTGGTAGCTTGTTATCGGCGTATTTCATGGTTACATCTTTGAAGACTAAGCCACCCTTAGGAGGCCACGTAGGTGGAGGAGGATTTTTAGTGGTAAATGGTCCCTCTTTAGGCAGCTTGATATATTGAAAGATTCTTTCTACTGATGTCATCTGTGAGACTAGCTGAGTGCTTTGCCAGACTCCGTATTGAGCCACGATAGTCAGAGTGAGTGATTGAGAAATAGCCAGTCCCACAAATCCGCCTGGTGTATCTCCTATGCATCACAATGGTCGAGTCCTCGACACAGTAATTTATTTCTGACTTAGTGATTCACTTGAATTGAAGAATACTTACCAGCATCCATCAGGATGAACGAGAAACAAATGCAAGCGATGAAAAAACATAAACCAACATCAATAATAAACCCAAAGGCAGTTGAAATAGCAATGGAAAGATACCAGGCTCCAGTATGTGCATCTTGATGACAATCGAATTCTCTCCTCAACAACCCCTCGGCCAAAGTACCTCTGCTTCGTATAGTTGCCAACCCATCCAAGGTAGAACTGACGTGAGAGAACATCGGACTTTTCGCTGGAATTATCGGTTATAGTTAGATCAAAATGAGAGAATTCATCCACTGCACGGATTATGTCATATTCATATGATCTTTATTTACTGTCTTTCTTGTCGATTCCTAATGTTTAATAAATATAAAGGGTGTTTATAACCAGCTTACTAATTCCTTCTAGCCGTTTTACACTCTGTGCAGTTCTGAGATAGTAAAATCTGACGATGTATATTAGTCCACACATGACAATTGTGGGTAGAATCATCCAGGTGTTAACGAGGATCACCAGAATGAAAATTCCTACTACATCAGTAAAAATCTGCAGTGTTTCCAGTATAGTTTTAGGCAGCAGCTCATCCATTGCACCCATGTCCTTCGTGAATCGGTTTAAGATTCTTCCTGTATGAAAGGATGTATAATATAATGGGATCAGAAGAAGAATGTACTAACACTTCTTGGATCTATCAATGTATTATAAACGTATCGGAGGGATTTATGTTGAAGAATCTTATTGTGGTTCGTAAAAGGTTTGCGAACACAGAATCATGTATGTAATGACTGGCTTTGATGCACATCCTCATCATAAGCATGCTGCGAAGTGTAATGAGAAGAATGCTGCCAATCAAACAAACAGTATAAATATAGATTCCAAAGTTTCGATGCAAAAGTCCGTTTTCATCGAACAATAATTGCGGTTCTGTGGAGTCGTAAATCTCTTCATGCTCGTCTTTGGTGCCATTAGAGTAGGTCGTAATATTATCACCAATCGACTTGTTTACGCGTGATGTAGCTCTGAGAGATTCTTGGTTGGTCCACCATATTATCCAGTAGCCATTCCCACTGGCCGCTATTTGTGCAGCTGTAAAAACTGCAGCTAGAAGAGCCAGCGACCACATATTACCACCAGCCAAAAAGTACTCCCAATATACTTGGCTCAAAATATCTCCAGTCGACATTTCCTCCTCGCTTATCTCTTCCGATACTTTCCCACTCTCGTCAGGTTTCAATCGCTGGTCATTGCCATCTGCATTTATAGCTGGCGTCTGAAAGAGAAAGAGTAATTCATATTCTTGAAAATTCAACTGTGATGGTTGATTCTGTCGAGTTTGACACCTTTCACCACAAACGTCGAAAAATCTTGTTCAGAGTTCAGAGTTCAGTGCGCGTCAAGTTACTTTGATGGAAATGACTGTGCACTTCGATTGGGATATTGATATGTCATTATAGGAATGAATTTTTGTGGATCAATTGGAGATTACCGATTACCTTTACTCCCACAAGTCCCTCTATCCTGTGCATGTACTTTTCATCGCTGTTTTCGACTCCACCCGACTCCTCGGAACCTAGAATGTGGAATATCGACGTTGCTAGTTCTTCGTATGTGCCTTGATGTTCTACGGTACCCTGAAATGAATCGGTATCAAGGTAAAGGATCTCCTTTCGTCGATATAGAGATATGTTATTCGGGAGCTGCAGAGAAATCTGTATTGTCGATTGAAGATTAGTCCAGCTTACACGATTCAGAACTACGACGTGATCTGTGTGCCGAAGATATTGCAGCTGGTGGGTGACGAGGATCCGGGTCTTGCCTTTCAGAAAGCCAGTGATACACTCTTCGAACAGGTGACGACCCACGCGAGGATCCACCGCGCTGAGAGGATCGTCGAGCAAGTAAAGTTCGGCATCTCTGTAAACGGCTCTGGCCAAATTAACGCGGGCTTTTTGGCCGCCTGATAAAACTGCTCCTCTTTCTCCAACGAAGCTCAAGTCGCCTTGAGGCAGCTGCTTGAAGTCTTCGAGCAGCGCACACACTCTAGTCACCTATGGGCAGTCGATACTATACATTCAAATTCGATCATAGACAGCATTATTTATGAGTCCACGAGGTTACTGACATTTAGTGATGATGTCCCGAGTCGAAATTTTAGCCCTCCTTTGAATGCTCCTGAACCTATTTCTTTTGTATCGCGCAAGCCGCCACCCTCCGTTGAACCTACCAGGCCCTATTTGCAAAATTCAGTGCTGCCGGTGAACCTCCTTTCACTCCACTTCACCCTCCGATGACCCTCCTAGACCTCTTTCAGATCGCAAATATCTCGCGGACATGAACCTACGTAGCCTTATTTGAATCCGAAGATCCCTGTCTTCACCCTACGTAGCCTCCTTTGGACCCAAAGTCTCCTACTCTGACCCTACATAGCCTACTTTGGATCCAATGCTGGCCAAGAACAATAGGACCAAAAACATTGGATCCAAATGAGGCTATGTAGGGTCAAGGCAGGAGACTGAATTCAAAGGAGGTTACGTAGGGTCAATGCAGTAATCTGGATTCTGGGATATGTTTTTTTGTAACTCTACTAGTTCTTTCAACTCCGGTTCTTAGTTTATTATATCCATAACTCTGTGGTTCACACGAAAATACGAAATCCACAGATTCGTAAGCGTGCGCCCAACGCTAAAGCCTTGACAACCCAAAGGCCCCTATCAGGATCAGTTGTGGATCCCACAATAATAGATGTCTATATCATTGCTCGATCGGTTCACCGGATTTGTAAAATATGGAATATATAGGTACACTGTCAGAGAAAAAAAATGTTCCAGGAGATCCACTAAAAGTTTTACGGTAATTTCAACACTGTTTTTAGTTCATACGACGGAAGTGGAATTTTCCACTTCAAGTAAATTTATGTTTTAAATAAAAAAAAGTGTCGAAATGAACATATACATTTTTGTGGACCTCCTAGACCATTTTTTTCTAACGAAATGTCATATTTCATTCGAATAAACAGATAACCACGTAATCGAAAAATGCATAGTATAATATTTAGTAATTAATGGTAATAATATATGCAAGAACTTCAATCTAGTCAAATTTCAAATGCCAATACTCAAATGCCAAATTTTGATAACAATGAAATATTTCGAGTTATAACTTGACACTTTGATGGGCCTCGAACAAGTAGTAGAGTATTGAATCCAATGCCATATGATAGTTTAGCGTAGTGGTTAGGGCGTGCGACTAGTAACCGAGCGGACGTGGGTTCAAATCCCGGCGGAGACGAAAAATGCGGCGATCTTTTCAGTGTGTGCATAATACGATTTTAACAACATAATAAGGCGTAGGTTGGGTCATCTGACAATAATAACCGTCAAATATCGTATTTTTGTTTTTTTTTTTCTACTATTATTAATTAATAATTTTCTGCCTCGCTAGCGCCCGGTTGAAATTTCTGCTAGAGAAGGAGGGTCTGTAGGGTCTACGCGAGATTCGATTCAGACCGAGAGGAGGGTCTGTAGGCCCTACGAGCAATTCGGTTCAGGCCGAAAGAAGGGTCTGTAGGGTCTACGCAAGACCGATTTAGGCCGAAAGCAGGGTCTGTAGGGCTGGTGTAACATCTGCAATAGGCCCAAAGGAGAGTCTGGAGGATTCGTTTGTACCCTCCATAACCTCCTTTGAATCCAAATGTTCAGTTTCTGCCACTTTTGTAGGTTCAAGTGGAGTCTAACATTAAACGTACCGAACCTCCTTTGACTCCTCGATACTCCCAAGATTTGACAACTCTCGACGAGACTACGAGGTTTAAAGGAGGTTCAAAGCAGGCCTAAAATTTCGACTCGGGGTTCGTACATGAGATGCTGATTCACTTACTGTTTCACGAGATACAGGGAAATATATATGTATATAACTACCTTTTGATATGGCTTCTCATCGTACGGCTCGCCAAAGAGAATGTTCTCACGTACGGTGGCGGAGAAAAGCCACGAATCTTGGCTGGTGTAGGAGATGCGAATGTCTCGACCAAAGATTCGAGGTTTACTGTTTTCGCCGTTGAATAACAACAGCTTTCCAGCTCCTGTCGGTAATTCACCCAACACTAGATGTAGCAAAGATGATTTTCCTGAACCAACAGGTCCGACAAGTGCACACAGCGACTGACTCGCTATTTTTATCGAAACTTGGCACAGGGTGGGCGGGAGCTGAGCGTGAACCCAGTTTGCTGTAACATTAATCATCTCGATTGCAACCTGGTGTCCAATTTTTTTACCAGTTTCTGTCATCTCGATATTCTGTAGCCCATTTTGAACAGTAGTTTGAACGTTTTCTGACCATTCGACTTCGTCTTGGAGTAAAAACTCCTGAAAAATGAGTTCGATGTATCATGTAAAGTTCCCATATTGAAGCAATTCTGAGTGTTATAAACGTTACTGACTGTAATTCTTTCCAAAGACACACTAGCCTCGCCAGCCATAAATATTGCTTGCGGAAAGTAAACGGTGCAAGTTTCTCGCACTACAAAGAATAGGGTCACAACTGTGAACGTGATGTCTGCAGTTAGAGCGTTTCCCATCAGCACAAAAGTTATCAATGTCAAGTAAAGACTGATTTTGTCTGATACTGCTACGATGCTTAGATCAAATCCTCTGAAGTATGACGCATAGCCAATGAATTTCATCTCAACCGCTCGAACTCTAGATACCATAAGCTCGAATGTTTTCTCCCAGGAATACATCTTCACGATCTGGACATCAAATCATTATCATCATTTCAAATGGGACGGCATATTCAAACTTGACACCGTTCTATCATCCGCATCATCAAAATTTGTTCAGAAAGGTCAAACCTTCTGTATTAGATGAAAAAATATGACGTATCGAATACCATACCTGTATCCCGGAAATGAGCTCGCTCATGAATTGCACCCGTTCATCTGTTCTGTTTGCAATTTTCGATCGCAATTTGGCGCTCAGACTGCTCATGTAGCCCTGAATAGGTATTGTCTGCATAATTAATGCTCCCAAACCTACTAATGTAGCCACTGTACCAACGGTTTGCCACATCATGTATCCTATCAGTGACACCTGTAATTACAAAAAGTAGTTTAAGTTGAGCGGGCCATGTTTGAGGGTAGATTACCATTGATCATACAGCCTATTTATCAGTTATGTATTACCTTTATCGGCATGATCCATAAGTAGTGAAGAAACACGGTTATGTAGTCGAAACGAGCCACATCATTGCTAATCAAGTTGGCGACCTGACCTGCAGACGTGTTATTCACGGCAGTTTGATCAAGGCGTCAAATCTGAGGGAAAATGTACCAATCACAATAAAGTATGCCACCCTAAAATCCCTAAAAACAAAAAAAATTGATTTTAATATTTTTACCTTTCTGTAAATCATCGAGCAGCATGCGACCCTGATGCTCATACCGATTTGTTGATTGCGTAGGATCGTGTGGTGAGTTATGAAGATCACGCTGAGAGCAGTAAGGACGAGAAGCCCAGCGTAGAGAAGGACTTGGTTCATTGTCAGCGTTTTTTCGCCTTGGTCAAAGTAGCTGATTATCCATCCCTGAAGTATTGGCTGCATAATTTGCAATCCCGTAGTCTGAAGGAATATGAGCAATCCTTGAATCATGTACGGGACCCAGAACATCCGCGTTATTGCCAAAGCCAGGTTTGCCTGTCCGGTTGGATTTTTGTGCCCATTTTTTTTCGACGTTAGCTCTTGGTCGGATTTCTTCAACTCCTTCGTCCACTCTCTATGACATTCACGATGTATAAAATTTGGCGGAATGTACTATTACGAACCATTTCGATTATCGTCCAGTAAATTACCTTTCAAGACGATCACCGAGGTATTCTGATTCATCAGATTTCAACGGGTTGTACAAGTCTGTGATCTGCAAGTCTCGTCTTACATCCTTCCAAAAGATCGGGAGCGTCCATCTTCAATTTGTTTTTGAACAAACAACTCGATTATTGCACCCGTTTGTCATAATTGAATTGGCATGATGATGGAACAATTTTCTCATGAGAATCGAATATAAATTCGATCCGTGGATCTCATGGATACCATGAAATTTTGAATCCTTTTTTCTTCTAGTCTTTCGAAGTTTCCAACAATTTGTATCAAGCATTTGAAATCGTCAGAAATTTCATCAGGTCTCTCGATTTTACACCAATTACATGCTTCGTCAGTAAATTTGCTACAGAATATCTTTGCAATGAATCAAGAATGCTGGTGCTTGACTTTGTGATTAATGAGCTGTGAACTTTTTGCTAGTATTTTCATACCACGTTGATTGCAATTTGGGGACGTAGACCCATTTTTGTTCCGGCATGCTTAAATTGTTAGGCTTAAAAAGAAAACTTATTCCATTACTATGATGATTTACCCAAATAATAGTACGCTCAGAAAATTCGACGATTCCACAGGATTGTTCCTTCTTTTTTTCTCTTTGATGTTCATATTCACGTGACTTTGTAACGCTGTTGCATCAGATCACAAGATTTTCTGAAAAAATTAATTATCGTATCTGTAGGATATATTGTTCAACCCTCGGGAATTTTCAGGTTCAATATATGAGACTATTAGGCACTCTTCCTTGGGATACTATGAAGCTGTGTATACTGTAACGTTGCATTCAGTAATGCCGTCACAAGGTCGGATAGCGCGAGACGTCTAGTCGGTTATACTTTAGGATATTGGCAAACAGTTGGGAAAAACTTTAGGCTTAACTAATATTTTCATTTTTGCAATTAAATTTATGTAAAACGATGGATCATCTACCGTTGTGGGAGAATCACGGGAAAAAATGACGAGTCGTAACCAGTACCGCACGAAGTGCATGCAAAAAAAAGACTGCAGTCTTTAATTCGCCAAGAAAGCGTCAAAGGAGGCGCATCCATCTGGTACTGAGGGTCACTTAATTGGCTCTCCAGCGGATAGACAGCGTACAAGGATGTGCGATAAGCACCAAGCAGTCCTTCTGTCATCCGACAGATCTACCGCTACCAAGGCTGGATGTCTGAAGGTGGAGTATAAGGTCGCATGTAAACGCATTCACAGCCTCCCGTCTTCAGATCATCGGATCAGCACTGGACCACCTACCGTCTCGCCTACTGTTATCGCGGCCGGGTTGGCCATGAAAACCCCCGGTGCAGACGTTCCGTACTAGAAATTCCATCCGTGATCGAAGTTCTCGTTGCTCAGCACGGCAACTCTGGTGGAGGTCCTGGCGAATTGACCTCAGCTGTAAGGTCGCCGCCCTCCACCCGAATCATTGGACGATCGAGGTGTCAAATATATTCAGCATCGAGGAAGGACGGCAGTGAGGAGAGGGGTACCGACAACAGCGGCAGAGCCAAGGAAGAGCCCTCATACCCCGCACGACCGCCAAACGACAGTCAAAAACCGTCGAGAAGTATGAGCCAATTAGGGTGCGAAGATGTCACCTGACCCATATCGCCAATCAGGATCAGCCAACAGTAAATTTCTAGTTTTATCGTATCCTATCGTATCGACGCCCGATACGAATAACAGCACATTTCAGATTCCGGGTGAAAAAGAGCACGTTTCAAATTCCGGGTGGAAAAGAGCACATTTCAGATTCCGGGTGGAAAAGAGCACGTTTCTGATTCCGAGTGAAAAAGAGCATGATTCAGATTCCGGATGGAAAAGAACACGTTTCAGATTGAGAATGAAAAATAGCACGTTTCAGATTCACTCGAAAACTAGCACAATTCAGGCGAAGCGAATATATTACTCATTAGTAAGTGTCAGGTAGGTTTATTACGAAATTGGAAATGCACAATTATGCACAAAAACTCGATTCAATTTTATCATTGAATGATTAATTCAATCTTATGATAAACCTCCCTGACACTTGCTAATAAGTAATATTCGATTCAACCTGAATTGTGCTAGTTTTCGAGTGAATCTAAAACGTGCTAATTTTCATTCTCAATCTGAAACGTGTTCTTTTCTATCCGGAATCTGAAACGTGCTCTTTTTCACTCGGAATCTGAAACGTGCTCTTTTCCACCCGGAATCTGAAACGTGCTCTTTTTCACACGGAATCTGAAATGTGCTGTTATTAGTATCGGGCGTCGGTATATTATCGTATTTTATCGAGAATCGCCGAAGAGTAACGTAGACGGGGGGATTTCCTCTCCCTAATCAAAAACTACGCTACAATACATATAATGAGGGGACTGACAATGTTTGGTGTCACTCACCGAAAAGTTTGGTGTGTAACGCCCGAAAATATTATGAAAAAAAAGCATTTTCAATTCTTCTCAAGTCGATAAAAGTTCGAACTTGAAAAATTCATGAAAATAATGAATATATTCCACTAACTTATATTTGAGTCATAAGAACTTGAAACAAAAATCGATAGTTGTATATCTGCAACAGGCAAAAAGAAGACGAAAAAAAAGGGGGGGGCAGTTTTGGTACCCTCATGAAATGAGACTCTCATCTCAAAATCGACCTCAAACGGACGCAAGATCCTTCGATAGGTATATCTTCGAATCTAGTTCAGATCGACGGAAAGTATCGATGTGCGGTCTTTTCTCGAAGGGCGTGAGACGCTCTGTCGTTTTGATAACAAATTCACACCCCTTATCCGGCTAGACCCTTTCAAATCTTTGGTCAAGTTTCGAAAAAAAATTAATACAAAATTATTGACACATACCTTATGTGGCTGAAATGCAGCGTATTGATAAGTGCCAGCCCAACTTGAGTGGATTGAAATCTTTTCCAACTTTGACCAATCAGTCAATCTATAACTGAAATTGAGCGATACGTGAGCGAATTGAAGATTACAGAAATAAAATCGCGACCGTGTTCCACGTATATACACTACCGGCCAAAAGTTTGAGTACACTAGTCGAAATTTCTTACCGCACTAAAAGTTAGATAGCGGACTCAAAATCAAAGATAATTGGATTTTCCAAGCGGCGTTTCAAAGAGGACAAATTTACCTTCATTTTGCTTTTTTGGAAAATTCTCTACGACTTTTTTTGGTTCCGGGACGTACTTTTGAACATGGCCGTTTTTAGTATATTTTTTAGCCGCCGCAAATTATCCCCACAGCTTGGGAAAAAATTTTTCCTTGATTTTTTCTATGGTCAACTTAGAAAGGATATGAAAACCTACATTTTAGTTTTTTAGAAAGTTTCGTACGACCTTTTTTCGCCCGAGTATTGCATTTTTAGCTAATAAAGACATGTTATCGAAAAAAAGGCGCAACCCAATAACTATGGGGTTTCAGAGGAAATGTCAAAAGGGTAAAAAGTTGCATAAGTTTACACTGGAGTAGCTAGAATTTTTTCAGAATTTTTTTAGAAATTTTTTTTCACAATTTGTAGAGAATTTTTTTTTTCACAAAGTCGTAGAGAATTTTCCAAAAAAGCAAAATGAAGGTAAATTTGTCCTCTTTAAAACGCCGCTTGGAAAATCCAATTATCTTCGTTTTTGAGTTCGCTATCTAACTTTTAGTGCGACAAGAAATTTCGACTGGTGTACTCAAACTTTTGGCCGGTAGTGTATATAGACTATTCGCATCTGGTGATCAAATACATTTGAACTCTCGTACGCAGGTGATCTATTATAGTTAATATGGTTAGGCCTTTGCCATATTAATGTTGAAGACAGAAGAAATAAACTAATACCTACAAATATCGACATCTGTATCAAGGCTTATTACGACGCGAATTGACTATCAGCTTATTAAACTTCAAACAGATGGCAAATATCGTCTATAATTTTGAAAACATTTTGCTATGATCATTAGAAAATTATTTTATGATTAAACGAACTAATTGAATCAATTGGTCGATTCAGTTACCCCCACTATGCACTTCGCACCCTGCCAATAGTCAAACCGGGAGCAAAAACTTTCCGGTCGGCAAACCGCTCTTTGCTCCCCGAAAATAGGTAGAAAAATCGGCCTTTATAGGTTCATGTGTAAAAAAAAAATAATTCAATCATTCGATCAAATCATCGTTTCGCAAAAATTCTTTTTGAAAAAGTAGCTGAAATTGATTGACGTCAATTGAAATTTGTGAAAAAAATGAAAATAAAGCTCAATAATAATCGATCTAACAGCAATCAACAGATTGATAGCTTCCGAAATAGTGCGATGATTCTCATAGATCGACTTGGATAACAGGTCTGCGCTGTTTGTTCAGATGCTTACAATTCGGCAATGATCATTCTTCGATGAATTGTGAAACCAGAACGTGCGAACCTATAGCTGTACCCAGGGCCGGATTTTAGTGTCCGTAGGCCCTAGGCACAGGGCCGAATTTTGGCGTGTAGGCCCTAAGACAATTGAGCCGCTCTCTGCAAAAAAAAAAAAAAAAAAAAAAATCTATCTCACTCCAAACCTTCACGTATCTCACCGTACTGCAAACTATATTCGATTGTTTTACATTCCTATATGAGCCATTCCACGTCAGACCGGACAAAATAAATCAAAAAATGACCTCGATGTTACCGATTTCGCTATCATTTTTTTTACGGGTTCTATGGAACAAATAAATTGATGAAACAATTTTTTTTTTTTTTTGCCCCTATTTTCCAAGTTACACGGGGGTGAAATTCAGGAAAAAGAGCCAAAAATCGAAAACATACTCCTCTTCAAACGGTCATATCTTTGATTGTATTCATCCTAGAGACTTCATCCAAGAACCATTTCAAAGCTATTGAATGACACTATTATAATATATTTATTTTATTTCGCGGTAACAAACAATTCTATTTGTCATAAACAAATATATTATTCAAACGTGATTTTCAACGCAAATACCAAGCGATAAAATTATCAAAAAAATATAAGCGTATTCCTTGATCAATTCTCTACAAAATCGTTAAGTCAATTTTATGGAGAACCGATGGAAACCATGTTAAAACGATTTATTTATAAGCGACGGCGCGTGCTGCCACCGAAAAACCGTACCCGAGCCGAGTCTTTCAGCGGCAGCGCGCGCCGTCGCTTATAAATAAATCGTTTTCACATGGTTTCCATCGTTTCTTCATGAAATTGACTTAACGATTTTGTAGAGAATTGATCAAGGAATACGCTCATATTTTTTTGAGAATGTTATCGCGTGGCCTTTGCTTTGAAAATCACATTTGAATTATATATTTGTTTATAACAATTAGAATTGTTTGTTACCGCAGAATTAAATAAATATATAGAAATAGTGGCATTCAATAGCTTTGAAAATGGTTCTAGGAAGAAGTTTTTCGGATGAAAACAACCAAAGATATGACCGTGAACATGCCCACCGATGCTTTCTCATGCTAGCCACACGTACCTGAGCCGGGTTTTTGGGTGGCAGCGCGCGCCGTCGCTTATAAATAAATCGTTTTAACATGGTTTCCATCGGTTCTCCATAAAATTGACTTAACGATTTTGTAGAGAATTGATCAAGGAATACGCTCATATTTTTTTGATAATTTTATCGCTTGGTATTTGCGTTGAAAATCACGTTTGAATAATATATTTATTTATAACAAAGAGAATTGTTTGTTATTGCGAAATTCAATAAATATATTATAATAGTGTCATTCAATAGCTTTGAAATGGTTCTTGGATGAAGTCTCTAGGATGAATACAATCAAAGATATGACCGTTTGAAGAGGAGTATGTTTTCGATTTTTAGCTCTTTTTCCTGAATTTCACCCCCGTGTAACTTGGAAAATAGGGGCAAAAAAAAAAAACAAAAAATTGTTTGATACATTTATTTGTTCCATAGAACCCGTAAAAAAATGATAGCGAAATCGGTAACATCGAGGTCAGAAAGCTGTCCGGTCTGACGTGGAATTGCTCATATGACTTTTGAGTACCCCACCTATGTAAAAAAAAATTGGTTTCTTGTGAAATGCCTCCGCAAAATTGAAATACCAACCGTCGAATCTTTAATCGCCTATTTTCGACCAAAACTTAAGTCGACTTAAGATGTTGTTGCAGAGAACGGCTCAATTGTCAGAAATTTTCTGGAAGGGAGTTGTTATGTTACTTTTTATTTTTAAGACATACTCGGTATTAGGTAGATAATAGTATAATACATCTGTGAATGACGACACTTGGAGTGATTCGAGTTCTAATCATCAGAATTGTAATCTCTTACCACAAGTCAAATCAATGGAAGAACTCTCCGAAAGAAACACCACTGATACAATATATCAGAAGAAAACATTGTGCAATAATTTTTTATGCAAATATAACCCAGTACCACCACAAAATTCGGATGGGTCTGACCTAAAAGATGAAACCTACACGGTCTCATAGATTTTTTTACGCTGATTTCAAATCAGTTTCAAAAATTTCTCTAGGTGGTCTAGTTTTTGAGAAATAAAATGTTTAAGTCCAAAAAACTCGGTAAATTGGACAACTAGAAAAAATCATTAAAAGATCAATTTGAATGGAATTGCTCGCACAAAAAAACAGGGATTTCATAAAACTTCAATTTCAATAGTGGAATCGAAACCTTCTTAATTGTTGTAGTAGAAATGAGTAAAAAAAGTCTTAAAAACAGTTGGAACATTCGGAGTTTTTGAGTAATTTGAATCACCGGAAGTCGGCTTATGATTCAGTTTCTGTAATCACTTTGCTGCTAAATATTATTCAAGAGATTCAAATTTTCTAAAAACTCCGAATATTCTAACTTTTTTGTGATTCTTTTGACTCATTTCTACTACAAAAATTAAAAAGGTGTCGATTCCACTATTGAAATTAAAGTTTTATAAAATTCTCTATTTTTTGTGAAAGCAATTCCATTCAAATTGATTTTTTCATGAATTTTTCTACTTGTCCAATTTACCGAGTTTTTTGATCTTTAACATTTTTTTTCTCAAAAACTAAACCATCTAGGGAAATTTTTGAAACTGATTTGAAATCAGCGTAAAAAAAATCTATGAGACCGTGTAGATTTCATCTTTTAGATCAGACCCATCCAAATTTTGTTGTAATAATCAAAAAAATATGTTGTCTTACTTATCTGTCTCCGTCGTTTTCTTTTCGGAATTGAAAACAAAAAAAATCGCTGCTTCGTAGGCCCTATTAAAATCGTAGGCCCTAGGCACTGTGCCTAGAGTGCCTAATGGTAAATCCGGCCCTGGCTGTACCTTGGATAATTTATTTCGTTTGAAGAAAGGCCTTCGATTCATGCAGTATATTAGTTTCGAGACCCCTGCAGTCAAAATCCAACAAGGAGGATTTTACTCACTTTTTAATATTTTTTTGCGACACTTTTGAACTTTTACTCGTTCGTATGCTCGGTACAAATAGCGATTTACTCTATATAGGCAGTCAGGCCAGTCAAATTATGGGGTGAGATGCACTCAGGATTTTCGAAAAATGAAATTTTTTTTTATTGCATTTTCTTGGAATATGATGTTTCCAAAATATTCTCTGCAAATTTCAAGTCAATCCGATGAATAGTTTCCGAGATATCCTACAATGAGTGAAGCCATACCCCGGCCTCACTGTGCTCTTCGGAGCAGGCCCCGCTCTAAGTGACAATTAGTGCGACCCGAAATCCCCTCGGTCTACCTGAAAACGGTCACTCGTCCTTACCTGGAAGTGCGATGGTAGGGGCAGCGTTCAAGAGAAATAAAAGGAACTAAGGGGTGTGCGGTCTATTTGGGACGGCAACAACTGCGTTACCTGCATATCCCCACTCATACCTACCAAAATCCAAGAAATGGCGTTAAAAGGATTAGTGCCGGTGAACGGGTTAATAGGATTAACAGCTTAGCTCTTTCGACTAATGAGTGTGCCGGGGTATGAGTGAAGCGGTGTCGGACCCGCCTGGCAGGTAGCGGACGGCAGCTGCAAGCAACCGGTTTCGACTCGCCTATGATATTTTGTGAATAGTTTTGTTGCGTACTTGGAATTTTTGGTTAGGCATCAGTATATTTGTGGCACTGGAACTGAGTGGTCGATACTTGTGCGTTTACATAAAAATTAAAAATAAAATAATTAATAAAGTGAAAAAGAGTAAAGGGTCATTAGAGATGCCTGAATCCGCCGGAATCCAACAAAATTTCCTTGTGCTTCGTCCGCCATCTTGGAAGACACGTAATCGTCGATATCTTGGCTCCTCTTGGTTAGATTTCGGATTTTTTTTTTTGTCTTGTAGAGAAAAATATTGTCTACAACTTTTATTTGAATTTTTTTCTCATATCTGTGAAAGAAAACAAGTTATTCGAATATTTATTGTCGATTATATTGCCCCCTTTCGATTTTATCGATAACTTGTTGAAGTAAAACTTTTTTAAACTTTTTTTCCTTCACAGATGTCAAACAATTCTTCGAATAAAAGTTGTAGACAATATTTTTCTCTACAAAACTAAAAAAAACAAATGAAAATCAAACTAGTAGAAGCCGAGATATCGACGATTATCACCTGTTTTCCAAGATGGCGGACGAAGCACAAGGAAATTTTGTTGGATTCCGGCGGATTTAGGCATCTCTAATGACCCTTTACTACCCTGAAAAATTTGGCTTGTCCATCCATTTTGTAGATATTTGCTACTTTCCCTGTTAAAAATTTCGTATAGAGACGGATAGAATGTGCAGAAAACGCTAAAGAAACAGACAGAGTTGTAAAGAATGCATTACATTTTTTAATGCATTGACATTTTCATTAACCATTAAATTTAATTTTTTAATGGAAAATATTTCCATTAACCATTAAATTCAATTTTTTAATGGAAAATATTTCCATTAACCATTAACCATTAAATTTAATTTTTTAATGGAAAATATTTCCATTAACCATTAAATTTAATTTTTTAATGGGCAATATTTTCACTCACCATTAAATTCATTTTTTTTATTGGAAAATGGTTTCATCAAAAAATTAAATTCAATGAGTTAATGGAAATATTTTCCATTAGAAATTTTACAACCCTGAGCCGCTCACGGTCATGCACACAGCGAATGGCTTTCTACTTTCCCGCCAAGTCTATTTAAAAATTAAAAGTGATCCAAAGTAATTTCAGAAAATTCCAGCAGTTGATGAGAATTTTTCCGAATAGAAAAAAATATTCAAAAATTAATGAAAATTTTTCTCATCAAATGATGAAATTCAATTTTTTAATGGAAATGTTTTCCATTGAACAATTAAATTTAATGGTTGATGGAAAAAGTTTCCATTAGAAAAATAAATTCAATGGTTCATGGAAATATTTTCCATTAAAAAATTAAATTTAATGGTTAATGGAAATATTTTCCATTAAAAAATTAAATTTAATGGTTAATGGAAATATTTTCCATTAAAAAATTAAATTTAATGGTTAATGGAAATATTTTCCATTAAAAAATTAAATTCAATGAGTTAATGGAAATATTTTCCATTAAAAATTTTATAACCCTGGAAACAGATAGAAATGGATGGAAACGGATACGCGAGCTATGAGTTTCTATAGCGTTTTCTACAATTATATCCGTCTTTATACGAAATTTTTAGCAGGGTTTCGAGCTAATTTGACTCGCCTAATAAGTGCCATATATCGAGTAACATCAAAAATATTAACGCTTGCCATCTACCCCGGAAATACCGGTAACGTTCAGTACGTCACTGATTACTACAAAAATGTGAAAAATCACCAACTTGTCTCTATGTCCCAACTTTGTTCAACAGTTCAGTAAAATTTCGTGAAATACTTTTCTCCGTGCGGATATTAACTGCGAAAAAAAGAACGATTAAAATCATTAAACGTCTTCACCAGCACACGATGACATTGGCTCATCGTGTATTGTGATAATGGAGGTCTTGGACACCATGTTTTTTCACCTATCACAAATTTTAATTAGCCTCTGATGAGGGCAGCACATCACTGCCGAAACGTCAGGCCAAAGAAATTGAAATTAACTGACTCGACTCGATTGATTGAGCCCCTCCTCAAATAAGTACCAGTTCGAGTGATAGCTTCATGATGAAGAACGATTAAAATCGATCTGAAATATTACGGTGTACGTAGAACGGTAATATTTTATACCTATACCGTAAGTCAACGATCTCAACGTATCATATACGGAATTTTAACTAGTGTGTGTTCATTGGGAAGCTATTTTGTCCCATATTGGCACATCAAACAATTTCGTGTACATTTTTAGAAAGGTCGCTGGACAACCTCCACCTTTAGAATATTCTACAGCTTCTTTCCTGTATATAATCAAAATTCTTAAGTTATTTCAGTTAACTGTGACGATAGAAATATTAGTAGCTGCGAAATTTAACATATTATATCCTTGATACGGATACAAAATACATATTCTTTCGAGAAAAATATTGCTTTTAGTCAAATTCAATATTGTCATGTCAATTCGATTTGTTTCATTTTTTGGTATAAGTAGACAAATTGACTGGCCGCTATTGGAGGCATCAACGTCCGTCAAAGCGGCATGCACATACTCAAATTTGCTATGACAAACAGAGTCGCCATCGAGTTCAACTGGGCGGGACGAGAGAAAAAGCAGCCATTCCAGGGTACTGAAATGGTTAAAATAATTTCAAGTGTGCAAAAAATATAATTGTCTATCCGGTTATAACACGCTTATTTTGAGCATGACCGACTACTTGTTTTCTAAAAAACACATGTATTCAAAGTTCGATGTCCCCCTCAAAAACCATTCATGTACTGTTGAAACATTCATTCATTGTTTAAAAATACATATATATACTCGCGTTTGTTCTCCCATGAGAAACGAGACTTTAATCAACATAGGTAAAAGAAGACGAGGGTTTTTGGAACGTATCAACTGCTAAGGGGATAAACGTGAATGGGAAACGCCACTGAAACTTGAAAAGTAGCCAGTTTTCATTTTTTTCTTCCAAATACTACCAAAAGGACGCGTCCTACAAATTTTAGACAATAAAATTATGGCAGTTTATATAATCTAAAAATCGCATGAAGGGTTCTCTGATTGAATCTTTATAATGAGATATATAATATATTAGGGTGCTTTTTTTTAAACGACTATTTTTTTTTTTTTTTTTTTTTGCAACTCCGCATTGAAAATCTTGTTGTAGACTACGAAAGGGGAATCCTGTCCAATTTTTAGCTCTTAATTCCGATTCTAGTACTCGCGCTTTTCTTTTTAAGTTTTTCCATGCTAAAAGCATGTGAACATTACGACTTTTTCTTTAGTCGCGCACAACTCAGCCGCATTTCAATGGATTGTTCTCATCCAAGACTCATTTTACAGAGAATTTAGTGTTCTTCAAAAGTGCTTCAGGTAGTTTGGCTGTGGTTTCAACCACCGCACTTGTGTGAGCCTCCAAAGTCGATTTTATGCATAATTCTTCTTTCTCGCTGTGGGCGAATAAACAGTTGGACTTGGAGAAAAAAACTTCAGAACAATTTTGTAGAAAATTTATTTTTCTACAAAAAAGTCCAGTACATAAAGTCTCTCAAACCAGTATTTCAAAAGATATATAAGGACTTTGATTTTTTTTAAATATAAAATTCCAACAAAATGTCAAGTTCAATATTTTCAAGTCAGTCGAACTATCTTGGGCACTTTTGAAGAACACTAAATTTTCTGTCAAATGAGTCTTGGATGAGAACAATCCATTGAAATGCGGCTGAGTTGTGCGCGACTAAAGAAAAAGTAGTAATGTTCACAATGCTTTTAGCATGGAAAAACTTAAAAAGAAGAGCGCAAGTACTAGAATCGGAATTAAGAGCTAAAAATTGGACAGGATTCCCTTTTCGACGTCTACAACAAGATTTTCAATGGGGAGTTGCAAAAAAAAAATAGTCGTTTCAAAAAAAGCACCCTAATCTTTATATCCCACACAGCACCCAATATTTTAGCAATATTGCTCATATTGCTGCAATATTGCTGCAATATTGCAATATTGCTGCAATGTTGCTACAATATTGGATGCTATGTGGGATTAGTATACATTATACCTTATATAATAAGCAAACCCGAGTCGAAATTTTAGCCCTCCTTTGAATGCACTAGAACCTATTTTTCTTTGTAATGCATGGGCCGCCACTCTCCGTTGAACCTACTAGGCCTCCTTTCGCTCTACTTCACGCTCCGATGACCCTCCTAGACCTCTTTTAGATCGCAAATATCTCGCGGACATGAACCTACGTAGCCTCATTTGAATCCGAAGACCCGACTTCACCCTACGTAACCTCCTTTGGATCCCAAGTCTCCTACTCTGACCCTCCATAGCCTACTTTCGATCCAATGCTGGCCAAGAACCACCAGGACCAAAAACTTTGGATCCAAAGGAGGGTCTATGTAGGGTCAAGGCAGGAGACTGGATTCAAAGGAGGTTACGTAGGGTCAAGGCAGGAAACTGGATTCAAAAGAGGTTACGTAGGGTCAAGGCAGTAGTCTGGATTCTGGGATATGTTTTTTTGAAACTCTACTACTTTCAACGTCAGGTCTTAGTTTATTATATCCATAACTCTGTAGTTTACACAAAAATACGTAATCCACACATATTGATAACGCATATCTCGTTAAATTTAAGTACAATGGAACCTCGTAGGCGTGCGCCCAACGCTAAAGCCTTGACAACACAATGGCCCCTATCAGGATCAGTTGTGGATTCCACAATAATAGATCTCTATATCACTGCTCGATCGGTTTACCGGATTTGTAAAATATGGAATATAAAGGTACACTATTACTTATTAGAGACAAAAATGTGCCAGGAGATCCACTAGAAGTTTTATGGTAATTTCAACACTGTTTTTAGTTCTTCGGACAGAAGTGGAATTTTCCACTTTAAGTGAATTTATGTTTTAACTAAAAAAAAATGTCAAAATAAATATAAAAATTTTAGTGGACCACCTGGACCATTTTTTTTTTTTTTTTTTTTTTTTCTTGTAACAAAATGTCATATTTTATTCGGATAAACAGATAACCGCGTAAACGAAAGATGCATGATATAATATTTAGTAATTAGACGTAATAATATATGCAAGAACTTCAATCTAGTCAAATTTCAAATGCCAATACTCAAATGCCAAATTTTGATGACATTGAAATATTTCGAGTAATAACTTGACACTTTGATGGGCCTCGAACAAGTAGAAGAGTATTGAATCTAATGCCATACGATAGTTTAGCGTAGTGGTTAGGGCGTGCGACTAGTAATGGTGAGTCTACAATGGGGCACCAGCGCGTCGCGTTCGACGCTACGTTCTGACGTCACCCATAAGATTTTGCTGGGTGACGTCAGAACGTAGCGTCGAATGCGACGCGCTGGTGCCCCATTGTAGACTCACCATAACCGAGCGGACGTGAGTTCAAATCCCGACGGGGACGAAAAATGCGGCGATCTTTTCAGTGCGAGTATAATGCGATTTTATCAACATAATGATGCGTAGGTTATGTCATCTGACAATAATATCTGTCGAATATCGTATTTTTGTTTTTTTTTTTCTACTATTATCAATTAATAATTTTCTGCCTAGGCGTTGGTTAATCATGAGTTTAACCAGCCTGGCTCTACGCGAGATTCGATTCAGGCCGAAAGGAGGGTCTGTAGGCTCTACGAGCGAGTCAGTTCAGGCCTAAAGGAGGGTCCGTAGGGTCTGCGCGAGATCGATTTAGGCCTAAAGGAGGGTTAGGAGGGTCGACGTGAGCGTTTATACGAGGTTCAACTGGGTTGAAAGCAGGTTCTATTACACCCTCCAAGACCTCATTTGAATGAAAATGTTCAATTTCTGCCACTTTTGTAGGTTCAAGTGGAGTCTGACATTAAACGTACCAATAGTTTGCATCTCCGTTTGAACCTCCTTTGACTCCTCGATACTCCCAAGATTTGACAGACTCTCGACGAACTACGAGGTTTAAAGGAGGTTCAAAGCAGGCCTGAAATTTCGACTCGGGAAATTAAACGTATAAATCACACCCCTATACTGAAAATGATTATGTAATAAAACACATGATGTTATGAACGAAATTGGCATGTATTTTATCATGTAATTTGACATGTGATTACGACTTAATACATAACAAATCACATGATAAATCATGAAGTACACATCATGTAATAAAATACATAACAATTCATCTGAAAAATCATAAGTTTCGGTATGTGATTTGTAATGTATTTTACCTTATAAGTCGTATTTTATGATTTATCATGTGATTTGTTATGTATTAAGTCGTAATCACATGTTAAATTACGTGATAAAATACATACCAATATCGTTCATTACATCATGTGATTTATCACATAACCATTTTTAGTAGAGACGTTATTTACAACCGCCGATTATATACGCTTGAGGAACATTTTTCCTCTGCATAAACGTAGAGTTTATGACCTTTTTATACGTTTTTTATATGAGCTGGTGTTTATTGGGAGCCTATACGCATCGCTGACACGAAAAAACGTTGAACATCTTGTAGACCTTTAACGATCTCGAAATGGCATGTAACGGAATATAAATAATGGTTGGCGGGAAAAAAAACCCGGAAAAAAAGACTCCGATAGACTGCATCTTCGAAGAAGAGGCTAGAACAGGTTGGGACTCCATTGATCCGTCGCTTATCCAAAACCACAACACCATACCGAGTACGGAATACGTAATCGGTGGTTATCGCACCCTCAAAGGCCTTTTTGGGTCTTTTTTTCCCGAGTCTTTTTCTTTCCTAGATTCATAAATTAAAATAACACTCACGAAGTCGAAGAAGACGAGTGGCTGAGTTCAATGCTAATCCCTATAAGCTTTCATACTATGCGTAGTGAAAATTTGCGAAAATTCTACGATTACGCGGAAGTTTGCGAATTTTCTCTTAAAGATTTGAAAATCGGTTTGTAGCGGGAAAACAATATGATTTGCAGTTAATTTTTTTTTAAATGAACCCCCAGTACCGAATTTCCAAGGTACAGGTGCTGCTCGAGATGATATAGTAATGAGCACACTGACTTCAACGTCTGTGTAATAGCTATATCGACGGCTGCGTTGAAAAACCGGCTATTTAGAGTTTCGCTCGAAAAAGCGGCTATCTCGAATTTTCGTTGGGGAACTGGCTATCTCGAGTTTTCGTTGAAAAACCGGCTATCTCGAGCTTTCGTTGAAAAACCGGCTATCTCAAATTATGGTTGAATAACCGGCTATTTCGAGTTAGTTTGAAGAACCGGCTATTTCGCGGCTGAAATTTTCTGGCCGCAAATTAAGTTGGTAGCACTGTCGGGTTGAATACAAGATTCGTGAGCGCCTCACAAAACTCAGATGCAAACTTCGTTTTGTACATTTATATTCTATACTTATCTACATAATTACAATGCAAAAATAAATGCACAAAGCATGGAGCGTATATTTGCGAGATAAAATTTTAGATTATTGTTCCAGCATAATGAGATTAGTGCATTATGTCATGTGATGGGACGTATAAGTAATTGATATCCGCGGGGACATTTTTGAAATAGAGAAAATAGTTTATAAACAGGAGATTAATGAAATGGATGATAATTTATTTTTCTGAACTTTCGAAAAATTGAATTTTTTCCTTCATTTACAAAATGAATATTTTTTATAAACTATATTAAAACTTATATTTGGATTTTCAATATAGTTTATAAAAAATATTCATTTTGTAAATGAAGGAAAAAATTCAATTTTTCGAAAGTTCAGAAAATAGTATATTGTGTACCAAGGGCGTAAAGTGGGCTTTTTTAGACCGAGTGTGGAGTTTGCAGTACGAGTCAGAGGCGAGGTAGCACGAGTCGAAGACGAGTGCGTCTGCGAGCCGAAGACGAGTACTGCAACCACACAAGGTCAAAAAGCCCTGGTGCACACCATATTTTTTGTAACAGCACGATTTTCGCGTTTTTTCAACATTGTTGATAATTTTCTTGAAATAATAAAAACGCCCGCTGCAGCGGGCGATTTTATTATAATAATGAATTGCGCCCGCTGCAGCGGGCGTTTTTATTATTATGGTAAAAAACGCCCTCTCGTCTGAAAACTGTCACTTTAGGCCCGCTGAATGGGTAAAAAAAACGCAAAAATCGTGCATGTGTTACAAAAATTTATTTATACACATTTAAATTAATGTGTATAAATTAAATTTATACACATGCACGATTTTTGCGTTTTTTTGACCCATTCAGCGGGCTTAAAGTGACAGTTTTCAGACGAGCGGGCGCAATTCATTATTATTTCAAGAAAATTATCAACAATAATGAAAAAACGCGAAAATCGTGCTGTTACAAAAAATATGGTGTGCACCAGGGCTAAGTGGGCTTTTTGACCTCGTGTGGTTGCAGTACTCGTCTTCGGCTCGCAGACGCACTCGTCTTCGACTCGTGCTACCTCGCCTCTGACTCGTACTGCAAACTCCACACTCGGTCTAAAAAAGCCCACTTTACGCCCTTGGTACACAATATACTATATCATCCATTTCATTAATCTCCTGTTTATAAACTATTTTCTCTATTTCAAAAATGTCCCCGCGGATATCAATTACTCATACATGCCATCACATGACATAATGCACTAATCTCATTATGCTGGAACAATAATCTAAAATTTCATTTCGCAAATATACGCTCGATGCTTTGTGCATTTATTTTTGCATTGTAATTATGTAGATCTTTGACTATATACCTATGGACTGCTAGTCCCTATCCCAAGCCTGTGGAGGCCCATGTACCAAGATGTGACGCGACCTCCGGGGCTAACGGCTGATTTTGGAACTACGATCAGCTGCATGTGTTGTGTAGGTGTGGCGCATCGGTTGTGTGGGTTACGTAGGTGTAAAGAAACATCTACGTGACACACACACCGATACGTCACACCTACATAACACACGCAGCTGATTGTAGTACCAAAATCAGCCGTTAGCCCCGGAGGTCGCGTCACATCTGGGTACACGCGTGAAGTTAGCGGTTAGCAGTCCATAGGTATATAGTCAAAGATGTAGATAAGTATAGAATATAAATGTACAAAACGAAGCTTGCATATGGGCAATTCCACCTCAAATCGGCCAATTTTGGGTGTTTTTTGACCTCGTATTTTTTGAATCGCCTTAAACTTTTTTTACGTGAAATCTACGTCAAAAAAGTAGACCCGTATTTTTGTGTTGGTCCAAAAAGTTTTTTTTACGCTAGTTATGAATTATCGAATTTTACTGTAAAAGTAGCGCGAGGGCGGCTTTGAGAATTAATATCTCGGGTCCCCTTCACCGTAGGAAGATGTTTAAAAACGCATTTTAAAGGCGAGGAAAGCCACTTTTCGATAAAATTTTTCAATTTTTCAAAAAATATAGTTTTGTTATTTTTATGAGCAATCAAAATGTTTATCGATTATTTTCGCAATCTAAGGCCATTTTTTAAATTCTAAAAAAAATATGATCACATTCCTTATTCAATTCTGAAGATGACGATTTTTTAAAAAAGATGGAGCTATTTTTCTAAGTATTTTTTTTACAATTATTTGTCCGGCGTTGCGTGAGGTTGCCGCGCTGCACGCCTTGCTACTACCGCGTTATTCCATGTTTGGAAAGCCGCGCGTCACGCCATTGACCGAGCCCCGTACGACGCGATAGTAGCGAGGCGCGCGGCGCGCCAACCTCACGCAACGCCGGACAAATAATTGTAAAAAAAAATACTTAGAAAAATAGCTCCATCTTTTTTAAAAAATCGTCATCTTCAGAATTGAATAAGGAATGTGATCATATTTTTTTTAGAATTTAAAAAATGGCCTTAGATTGCGAAAAAAATCGATAAACATTTTGATTGCTTATAAAAATAACAAAACTATATTTTTTGAAAAATTGAAAACTTTTATCGAAAAGTGGCTTTCATCGCCTTGAAAACGCGTTTTTAAACATCTTTCTACGGTGAAGGGGACTCGAGATATTAATTCTCAAAGCCGCCCTCACGCTACTTTTACAGTAAAATTTGATAATTCATAACTAGCTTAAAAAAAACTTTTTGGACCAACAAAAAAATACGGGTCTACTTTTGTGACGTAGATTTCACGTAAAAAAAGTTTAAGTCGATTCAAAAAATACGAGGTCATTTCTCGGCCGATTTGAGGTGGAATTGCCCATATGAGTTTTGTGAGGCGCTCACGAATCTTGTATTCAACCCGACAGTGCTTCCAACTTAATTTGCGGCAAGAAAATTTCAGCCGCGAAATAGCCGGTTCTTCAAACTAACTCGAAATAGCCGGTTTTTCAACGAAAACCCGAGATAGCCGCTTTTTCAAGCGAAACTCGAAATAGCCGGTTATTCCAGCCTGACTCGAGATAGCCGGTTTTTCCACGCAGCCGTCGATATCATTATTGGCTGGGTGCACGAAAATACTAATACTATTGAATTATCAGTGTGTAACATATTCATGCATACTGTCAGCGCCATCTAAAATCATGCTCATCATTTTTCTATTCTTAAGGGGGGACAGTACTGAAAATTTGACAAAAACCGTTTTCTATTATTTTAAATCACCAAAAAAGGTCCGATCAAAAATCGCTTCCTACAATTTTTAGATATTGGTAACATGTGTATTGAAAAAAAATATCAACCTTGTGCGATAAAAGTGTATGCGCAGGAGATCTTTTGCAGAAAATTTCCTTCGAATCACTGCGAAAGGTCTCCTGCGCATACACTTTCATTGCAGAAGGTTGATATTTTTTTCCAATACACATGTTACCAATGTCTAAAAATTGTAGGAAGCGATTTTTGATCGGACCCTTTTTGGTGATTTAAAATAATAAAAAACGGTTTTTGTCAAATTTTCAGTACCGTCCCCCCTTAACGTATACACAATACACACTTATTTTTAAAGTAGTATATATGTGCGTGCACCCAGCCAATAGATTAGGCTTTGAGGACATGGAGCTTAGGTAAGTTCTCTTAGAATATGTGTTTCACTACGTTGCGGAATTCTGCAGAAACGACGATACCATTTAATTATTTACGTTTTTCTCTCAGGTGACACTGATAAGTCTCGCAAATTCTCATGTTTTTTAGGGTCACATTTTCTTTAATCTATTCGATAAATTATTTTACAGAGAAAAGAGTCTTACGAACCGCTGTTTTAACTATTTCTAAGAATTGCTCAATATCGATGCCATTTATGACAAGAGTCTGGATCACATTGAGGTCACTGGGGTCCGTTGAAAGTGTGATACGTTTTGCATACATCTGTTGTCAGACCTCAATATCTGTTGTTCTGAATTCGTTTCAACTATACTTTGTTTGATCACATGCGTATGGTAATTCGATGAATTCCTAGGATCGGATATGGACTGTATAAATTCTGAAAACCTGCGAGCAACGTGTACGTTACTCTGAGATTATTATAGCGATTAAAGAGCGATTTGGATGTAGAATTTTCACTTTATCGTATCAGAGACCTGAGTTGATGTAAAAATGACCATTTGTCGAAAGTTGTGAATTATCGTGTTGATAATAGTGTTACATTTGTGAAATCACCCTTATATATTAATTCTATATGATCTAGATCAAGTAGCCTATATGATGAAAGATATCTTCTAAAATATAAGAACTACGGTTGCTACGTTAAGAAACATTATTGTAAAACAAATCAGTCTGTCTTTAGCCTCGTACTGAAGCAGACCTGTATTTTCTGAATACATAAACCTTTTGCCCAATTGATTATATTTCATCTGATTCACTTTATTTCCCTCGGGAATCCATAAATATTAACTTATTATTACAACAAATATTAAAAATATTACATTGGTGTCAGAAGTGGGATCTTACTGAGATCGATAAAGTGAATTTTTGAAAGTTTGTGATTGAGAAAAGAATTTGAAAGAATTTGAAAAGAAAAAGAAATGTCTACTGCGCCTATTGACGAATCTCAACCCGCTGGTAACCAGCTTTTGGCCCCACTACCTCAACCCCAGGTCGAGATGATGGAACGCCTTTTTCAAGCCTTAGCCTCACAACAGCAAGCAAACCTAACTGCATTAGCAGCACAACAACAAGCTTATTTGGTGGCACAACGTGAGGAAAGAGAGGCATATTTAGCAGCTCAACAGGCCACCCTTTCCCTCCTTCTTAGACGCCTAGAGCCTCAAGAAATCATACCTCAAACTTCAACTCCTAGCAGATCTCCTGTCATTGAAAGAGTTGAGCAAATAATTGAGCCACAAACTTTGAGGTCTGTACAAAATAATGGGGAAGAAGAACCTTCCCCAACTATCCGTAGCAGTCGCGAAAAAGAATTAAACGCGACTCAAAGAGTAGTAAACTCATGTCAAGAGGTTCACACTGAGAATGTACAAAATAGATCGAGTAACCTAAAAGTTAATTTCTTTGACGGTTCTACACCGTGGGCCGAATATGAACGCCAATTTCAAATAATTGCTGAAGTAAATTTATGGTCTTCTACCACCAAAGCCGGACAGCTCGCCGGTAATCTCAGAGGTCCTGCTTTATCAGTTCTGATGGCTCTGGCCGATTCAGACATTCGGGACTATGACAAGCTCAGTGCGGCCTTAAGACTTCGTTTTGGAGACCAACATTTGTCAAAACTTTATATAACTTTATTTTGGAATAGAAAGCAAGCCAAAGATGAAGGACTTGCCTCCCTTGGTTTCGAAATTCAAAGACTCGCAAGAGTCGCTTTGCCCCTTTGTGACGAATCAACAAGAGATGTATTATTTTGCAATAGATTCATTGACGCGATTTCCGATTCAGAGCTAAAACTTGCTCTTAGTTTGTCAGAACCTTCTTCTTGGCAAGAAGCAATAATTAAAGGTTTAGAAATTGAAGCACTAACCAAACATCATTTAGGAGTAGGAAAAATTCGACAGATCGAAACTGAAAAGACGACAAATACTCTAGCTACACTGAGAGAAATGAGGTTCCGCTTTCTGGTATGTAATGCTACATTCGGGCAAAGTTTCCCATAAGGATAGGATTTTATGGAACAGATGGTGGAAATTATGTTCTTCGGTTTGGCAATATGCACAATTAGAATGATTTACCAGCCGTGTATGGCATAATTTGACATCGGATTTGGACTATGTGTGATTCCACGTAGTATTTAGACCAAAATTCAGTATTTTAATATCCATTATTACGCCGGAGGGTAACGTACGTCTTACGGTTTCAGCACCTTTTAATGAATTATCATCATTTTTACGATGCACTATTGTACTATATGTTCTTCGGTATCGGTGAAATTTTGTGTAGTTAAATTTTATTAGTTCACTCAACCATATTGTACATTACTTCAATATTTTCTCGTAAGGCGGCGACCACCGCTTTTAATTTTCTCGCGAGTGCCACTTATAGAAGTTGGTTAGTATATATAGACGTGGAAGATGTCATCTGTAAGCGCTGCTCAATACCTGTACTGATGATGTGTTAATAATATGTATGTTATAAATAGATGTTTCTTCCCCTGTATAACTGATTCTATGATAATTGATGATTCTTCCCCTGTATAACTGATTCTATGATAATTGATGTAATTTGAATTGTTGAATTTACTTAATAAGTATAGTAATATCGAATATAATTCGTTGAACTCTACGCATAGTTGAAACAACAATATCTCTTTTTTTTCTCTCGTGAGATCAATTGCCATACAAATGTGGAATATTGAATAAAAGCATAATAGACACGAAGCCACATGCGGATATGATTAATTGCCATAATATTTATGTGTCTTCGAGCTGCCATACAGATTCTGGCATAAAGTACCCAGATTTCAGGCTCTGAACACCCGAAAATGAAACCTCATTTCTCTCAGTGTAAGATCGACGAAACTAAGAAAACTGGCCTCTGGCGGTCATCGAATAATAATGATAAGAAAAAGAAGAATTCTTATAATAAAAATTACGGAGACAGACCCCCATTAAAATGCAAATATTGCCAAAAGATTGGACATGACGCCAATCGTTGTTTTTCATTAAAAAAATTAATTCAAACAAATAACAGAAATTCTTCAAATAATCAATCAAATTATAGAAATCCCTCAAATTATCAATCAAATCACGGGAATTGCTCAAATTATAAAACTTCATGGCGAAAAAACGATGAGAACAATAACTATTCAAATAAAAATTCCTGGAGGGATAAAGGTCCCTCATCAGATACGCAACTAGTAACTTCAAGGAACTAGGTCCTGGTGATTCAACAGAGCTTGAATCATCGAAGGAACTTTTTATAAATAGCCCTAGTTCTATCCAATTTTTAATAGGAAAAGCGTTACAAATGTTCTAAATGCGACTACGATCGTTTATCTCCCAATTCATTATTTATTTTCAATCGATCTAACTTTTCTTTTATTTCATTAGCGTGATAGCTATATAAGAGATTCGAACATAATAATTCTGTTAAAATGGTATTGTTAGTTTAAATAACTAATATAAAACAAGATTTTTCAGAGTTTCCACTATAGGAACTGATTCAATATTCTGAGACAATAAGAAGGAAGCCGAAACTATCCCATCCTGACCTATTATTCCGGTTTCCTCACTTCTATTCAGATAAGATCGTTCCAATTTATATTTATAACATTCATTTAACATATTAATTTATCAATTTATTATATTTGAAATAATTTATCTAATAACAAAAAGTTTAATTTATCATTCTAATTTGAAAGAAAATATTTAAAAAGGAATTTATAATTTTGATTTAAAAATAGTACATTATGTCACTAGGCCGATTAAGTATTTTCCGACGAATTTGAGTTTATAATCCGAGCCGAAGGCGAGGATTATGATGAAATTCGTCAGAAAATACTTTTTTGGCCATGTGGCATACAGAATTTTATGTGTCCAGGCCAAAAACCGCGTTTAAACCGAGCGAAGCGAGGTTAAAACCGCGGTTTTACGGCCTATGACACATAAAAAGATTTAAAAGGAATCTATAATTTTGAAGAGTTTTTAGAAAAACTCAAATTTAAGACCTTATTATTTTGAGAGAATAACATTTGTCCTCCTATCTAGGTCGTATATGATTTATTTCGAAGAGGTTTGGAGTTGGATCTCCTGGAGTTCAGAATCGGACTTTCCGTTCCAGTCTTTGGTCCTTCTACCCCTCCAACCCCTTCCTGTTCCAGTATTCAGGACTTTCTTCATAATGACCAAGGAATTCTTCGCCTTGTTCCTGAGTTTCTACTCTTATTTCCTGATTCTTGTCTACTGATCCTGTATTCCTGAGTTTCTACTCTTGTTCCTGGTTCCTGTTCTTGAAGATTTTTGTAAAAACCCATGTTGTGAAATTAAGTTAGACTATCTTTTAGAGGTTTTCTGTGGTTTCCCTTCTAATAAGAGACGAATGTCAGATAGTACTTAGGAAAATTTTTAATTACTTGAGCCACAGCTCCGATTCTCCTAAATAGAGCACATAGATTTTATGATTCAAATATCGACTTGCTAATCCTTATGATGATTTTAAATAGACAATCTTTATTATACTCACCTTACGAGTCGGGTCGACTCTTTTACTAAAGGGGGGGTAGTGTTACATTTGTGAAATCACCCTTATATATTAATTCTATATGATCTAGATCAAGTAGCCTATATGATGAAAGATATCTTCTAAAATATAAGAACTACGGTTGCTACGTTACCAAACATTATTGTAAAACAAATCAGTCTGTCTTTAGCCTCGTACTGAAGCAGACCTGTATTTTCTGAATACATAAACCTTTTGCCCAATTGATTATATTTCATCTGATTCACTTTATTTCCCTCGGGAATCCATAAATATTAACTTATTATTACAACAAATATTAAAAATATTACATTACATCTAAGAAATTTCACAAGAATCACCGATTGAACGGCGGCGTGGGGTGGGGGTCGATATTTTGAAATATCAGAATTCAGAACGGCCAAAGATTCGAATATTAAAAATTTGAATACAAAAATAACGAGAGACAAATTAATTCGAAGTTCTTATTTTCGAAAGATCATTTCTTCGAATGACTTATTCAGCAGGGGGTCACCTGTCAGAACGCTGGTTTATTCGAAAATGTATTTTCTGATAATTTTTACTCTGAATAAGTATTGTAACGTGTCCGACCGTCACGATGGGGGTCGGCTATGATTGGTCGGCGTAAATACCGAACAACTAGACAAATTCAGATAGACGAGCGAGCGACGCTTATGACGTCACAAGCGTAAGCAAAAGAGTATATAAACACGCGTCGACAGAGCTCGACAGCGCACTTGTGGTATAGCACCCAGTCGACTCACTAATATAAAATCAAACCAAGCGCACTTGTGGTATAGCACCCAGTCGACTCACTAATATAAAATCAAACCAAGCGCACTTGTGGTATAGCACCCAGTCGACTCACTAATATAAAATCAAACCAAGCGCACTTGTGGTATAGCACCCAGTCGACTCACTAATATAAAATCAAACCAAGCGCACTTGTGGTATAGCACCCAGTCGACTCACTAATATAAAATCAAACCAAGCGCACTTGTGGTATAGCACCCAGTCGACTCACTAATATAAAATCAAACCAAGCGCACTTGTGGTATAGCACCCAGTCGACTCACTAATATAAAATCAAACCAAGCGCACTTGTGGTATAGCACCCAGTCGACTCACTAATATAAAATCAAACCAAGCGCACTTGTGGTATAGCACCCAGTCGACTCACTAATATAAAATAAAACCAAGCGCACTTGTGGTATAGCACCCAGTCGACTCACTAATATAAAATCAAACCAAGCGCACTTGTGGTATAGCACCCAGTCGACTCACTAATATAAAATCAAACCAAGCGCACTTGTGGTATAGCACCCAGTCGACTCACTAATATAAAATCAAACCAAGCGCACTTGTGGTATAGCACCCAGTCGACTCACTAATATAAAATCAAACCAAGCGCACTTGTGGTATAGCACCCAGTCGACTCACTAATATAAAATCAAACCAAGCGCACTTGTGGTATAGCACCCAGTCGACTCACTAATATAAAATCAAACCAAGCGCACTTGTGGTATAGCACCCAGTCGACTCACTAATATAAAATCAAACCAAGCGCACTTGTGGTATAGCACCCAGTCGACTCACTAATATAAAATCAAACCAAGCGCACTTGTGGTATAGCACCCAGTCGACTCACTAATATAAAATCAAACCAAGCGCAATCGTGGTATAGCATCCCAGGCGACTCATTTGATATTGAACTAAGGGTCTTCCGAAGGCAATAAAGTAGAATCAGTAAATTCACTATTATTTAGACAAAACAGAACATTCTTTAAAATCATATTCTAATATCACCTAACTGGGTTTAGAAGCATAATATTATATTGAGCATTAGCTATAGCAGCATTGTTACAATCATTTAGTTGAAAGGAGATAAATACGGATGAAATAGACTTTAACGTAGAATAAGATAGAATAAGATCTTTGTATTAATTTTGTTGATAATTTATTTTGGTTTAACAATACAGGGAATCAAATAACTACTGATAAATTTTGCCTGGTATTTTCTTATCATCCTGTTTGACAGTAATAAATACCAGAATAAGCCGAGTAGTTACAGCTTTGGCGAACAACGGAAGAAGCGAACGACATTGGCGTAAAAACCTGTGTTCGAGGGCCAACCGTTGGAAACCCGAGTCTGACAGGCAGTCTTGGTGTAAAAACCCGGATCTGTAGTTAGTCAATAAAATCATCAATAGCAGGCGAGACAGGCTTGGCGTAAAAACCCGGCTCTGTAGTGAGAATTCTGAATCTTAAATTCAGAACCAATACGGCTTTGATAATTAAAACTATCCGAGTCCGGTAGCTAGCGCAGGGAGATAAAATCTGAATAAGGTGGCTTTTGCATGGTATACCCATCCTTTTCCTCACCTTTCAGTACGAGGAGTCCATAATAATACTTAATTAATTAAATTTCAGAAAATAGATCATTTCGAACCCGTAGCAACCGACTTTTACTATAACCAATAGGTTCGTAAAAGCCGAAACGTTACAGTATAATGTAGAAAATATAAATGTATAAAGTCGATATTTCTAAATTTTGAATCTTTAGAGACCAGAAGTTCGAAAGACCAAAATCTCGAAAGATTTAAACTTCGAAAAATAATATTTCGAATGTATTTTCTCTGCGTAGATGAATTTGGATCAAAATTTTCATTGTTTATTGAAACATCATCCAAAAAACCGTATGAAAGATTCGAGATTCTGACCCTTCGAATTTTCGGTCTGTCGCTAAAATATATTCGAATACGTGAAGATTCGAAGTCTCGACAATTCGAAATATTGAACTATTCGAATTATCAGACGTTTTGTTATCTTTTCAATTAGATATTTCGTCTTTCGCAATTCTGACCGTTCCAATTTTTTCTTTTAGTACAAATATCTTTCTACATTTCGATATACGTAATTCTTTAGTTACTACTTGATAGGCCTTCTCTAAACTAGTCTTTTTGAATTTCGTACCATCGCTATTTTAAAATTCGAAATATTGGTCATTCGAAATATTGGTCTTTCGAAATTTTGACCCCCACCCGCGGCGTGCCACTACGGGATTTCGACAAAGACGATAGAAAATAAGATGAGCTCATCGATAACGTATAATTTGAGTCATGATGAAGTGAAGCGCGCTGAGAATTTTATCAACCGGATCCTGTTATACCGGTTTCTATTGATATTGATTATTTTTAGCGGCCGGATTCTGGTCAATCAGAGCGCGGTATTTGATGATGTGAAGGACATCCCAATTCGGAATTATACTGACAATTGCACCCTAGCTTTTGATAATTGCCTCTCGATGCCCCGCAGCAAAACAATCGGGAAATATCCGATAATTTTGAAGGTCTTGGGGTACTACTACAGATAATTTCCTCGAATATCGACGTAACGGTGCTACCAGACCGATTATTCGTTCAGAATTTGATGATTCGAGAGGATGAAGTTCGATCTGGCAAAAAAAAATTCACTGACATCGACAAAAATCTAGTTTTCCACACGGCATGCGCAAAGTTCGATTTTGCGCACGCTTCGCGTGCATAAAATTCAACTTAACGCGCGCTGTGTTGAAAAATGAAGTTCGATACACGTGCGAAAGATGATTCTCGACTCGTGTGATTGTCACCCTCGCTTCGCTCGGGCGAAAAACTTTACACTCGTTCGAGAATCAACACTTTCGCACTAGTATCGAAAAGTACTATTTTTCGAACCGTCAAGTGTAGGCGTGTCACTTATTTGGACGATTATCAAAGCGTACGTACCTAGTGTAACGCGAATTCCCTTAGAGGGTGGAGGAAGAATAAAACTCCTCGCGATACCCTACGGCGCTTGTCTTTGGATTTACTCAAAACCCATAAAAATTAGAAATATCGATAATGAATAATAATCAGAATTTTGTTGGGTGCCAGACGCAAACAGCGTCAGTTATAAATGAAATACCAAATTTATTAGAGACTTACGACGGATGTGCCCGACTAGAAATTGTGGTAGGGATTCAATCAGGACCGAATCAGGTTGACCATACGTCCTCATCAGGTCCAGATCAGGCAGCCCGATCAGGACCCGATTACACATGTAACGGAGCTCGGTAATGAGGAACGTATGAGGTTTACCCTATCAGGTTTGCATCGGGTTTCAGTATCGGTGCCTCATCGAAATTCTAGTTCGGCACCCGGTAATATTAATAATTGCAAAATTATATCCACCATATCCACGTATTTTATTAGGTTTTAATAATATACATCTCGCTTTCGGCTAACCTAATCACTATCTTAACTTCCAGCAATCTGTAATTTATATTAATTATTCGCTCGCAAGTCTGGACGCATCGCAGTTACATGTTAGTACGGTGAATGCCTCTACCTTATGTACAAACGTTGATCCAGTCGCAGTGCTAGTGAGAAATGTTTTTCTGTTTGTCGCCATCTATCGGCGAAGTGGAACCCTATCGGCAAGTCAGTCCCGATCGGGATTTTATCAGGCATACCATACTTTGGCATGCCTCACAACTGCCTGATCGGGATTTGATCGTGCATACCGTACTTTGGCATGCCTCACAACTGCCCGATCGGGATTTGATCGGGCATACCGTACTTTGGCGTGCCTTGCAACTGCCTGATCAGGTCCTCATCAGGCATACCGTACTTTGGCATGCCTTACAACAGCCTGATCGGGTCCTTATATAACTCGGGCATGCCGGGCGAGAATTTCTAGTCGGGTACTTGTAGATGGACGAGCATTACCAATTCGTTAAGAAAAACGCAATTTGATTTTTTTATCTGACCGGGATTCGAACCCAAATCCGCTCGCATACACTGTATTACTAGTTGAATGCTCTACCAACTACGCCAAACTATTCTATAGTAATATGTTTCATATTTTCTTATTTGTCGAAACTTATATGATCAAGGTGTCGAATTGAGAGCTGATAGACATTTTAATCTCACCGATCTTTGTCATGATTTCCAAGATGAGATTATGCCTGGAACATGTTGTAAAAAATGTGAGCGTAATGCGTATACAGATTCATGCGATACCGCGAATTGCGTGATTTTATGAAATATGCAATCATAAAACTCCGTGACATCATTTTTACGTCCTGTGCTATATGGGCGGGATGATATATGATCAGATTTGTTGGAGTACATTTATATACAACATGACGTGTGCACATACATGTTCATACATATCATTGTGACGGATCGACATGTTCATCTACAACGTTATACATGATCCTATACGATTCTATGTAATGTTATGTATGGTCATGTATCAACGGACATGAATGTACGTATGATCTACATGGTCATGTTTGATGGTATATAAGATCCTATACGATCATACACAATGTTACATGTATAGTCATATCGACGCTGCTTACGAAGACTAGCACGTTTCAAATTTCTTACGAAAACTAGCACGTTTCAATTTTAACCACGAGGATTAGCACGTTTCGATATTCGCCACGAAGACTAGCACATTCCGGTTTTCACCGATACATAAATCAGGCATGAATCGGATGTGTTCATATATTAACATATCTGAACATAGCTGGTTCATGCCTGACTCATATATATATAAACATTTTTTCTCGGGTAAGCTCTATACGAACTGATAAATATTTCACCGAATTATAAAGAACGACATAAATCAGGAATTAACCCAGAACAATCAAATTTATTAACTAACTTAATCCTATCGTGGATATTTCCCAGAATAAATTATATAATTACGTAAGAAAGGAAAACGGAACGAGACTAAATGCTCTCCACGGCTACAACTACGTTCGGAATACCCAGGATAGCCAAGACAGATTATAGAATTACTAATATTTATCACTACTAGAAAATCAAGAAAGATAGTAGTTCAACTACGAAGAATAGGACACTAAGGTCCACAATAACTAACTAATAGCGAATTTTGTGCTAGATTGCACGAGTCTTATTCCTCAAAACAACCAACAACAACTTAAGCAACCAAAAGACAGCCAGTCAGGAAATAACTCAATAATTATTAAGCCAAAGATTGTTATAGATTCAGCACGAGACGATATTATTAATGAAAAATGCAAACAATCAAATACTACATCACGACGAGACCTCGTGGCCCAACGCCTGCGTAGAAAACTATACTATACACAGAATTCGTACTCGATACCATACGATTTATTCAGAATTAGTTCGTGACTTCACAATAAATTAAGTAGGCTTACCTTAGAGTTGATTCTGGCCACAAAGCACTAATTATACTAATTAAATTGAACAATAAACTATAAATTTGGAAAAAGGACCGGATCATCGCGTCGGCTGCACCATTTGCGTCGCGAAAGTTTATCAAAACCTCCTCACACGAGGTAGCTGCTCGTTGTCGGGACGATATTCGTGAGCTTTCTCGGTTAACACGTCGACGGTACGATAATCAGGAGGGTAGATGTTGTTTCTCTGATTCAGCTCCAGGCGCTGAATGGTCGTCGATGAAGGAGGCTGTAATGAGTTACTTAATTCGCTCAGCCCTAAGCGCTGTCATTGCGAAATCCAGTTTTTATACGATAAGACCATCGTCGATGCAACTCTGGCGAGCCTGGGGAAGGTGTCCCTCGGTGGATGTTCTCGCACGGAAAAAACTCCTAAGATGTCAGTAGTAACTACTGAAGATAAGTAGTAAGTGAGTAGTAACTACTGCCGGTAAGTACTAATTTAGTAGTAACTACTGACGATAAGTATACTGATGAGCAGGGCCTGGAAGTTGGGACCAACAATCAGACGTCAACAGAGAGCTAAAATGACGCAATAAACACAAGCAAAAAGACGAACGCGAGCAAGTTACGCGCATAGATTCATGTCATAGCCTGTAGGTGAAATGTCGGAACCAAAGTGAGGTTGGCTGCAAAACACGTGGATTGAAGCTGAAAACCCTGAAGTTGTCAAAGAGATGATTATTTTTATTACTATTATTTTTTTTTATTTTCTTACTTGATTTTTATCTTATTTTTTGTCTTGATTTTTATTATCTTATTGCCTTACTTGAATTATAATTAGGGCCAGGAATTTAGTTTTCTTAAAAGAGAGAGACAAAAGATGGGAGGAGCTAAACCTTTTGATTGGTTGAATTTTGATAGATTTGTATTTGTTTATTTGAATCGAGTGAAGCGAGCAATGAAGCAAAAATAAGTTTTATCAATCCAAAACGAATATACTATTCACATAACTATATATATACAGTGAATATTCGTATCTGCGGGGTTGTTTGAGATTCTAAAATATGCACTTAATAATATTTTGAATGAATTTAAACTAAGGATATTATTTGAGAATATTTTAGGTGATATTACTTATATGGCCATATAATGTAGAGAAAAAAAATTCTACGATATAAAAAATAATTCTCTATAAGGCAGTACTACTACTAGGCAAAGTTACGCATAAGTCTCAAGTGATATTAAATTATTTCGTGGTATTTTTGACATCGTTTGAATCGTTTATAAATATAAGGCAACAGTGTTCTTGCTGGTCATCTTGCTGACCGTCTTGCTGGTCATCTTGCTGGTCATCTTTCTAACCATCTTGCTGATGGTCTTGCTGATGGTCTTGCTGATGGTCTTGCTGATGGTCTTGCTGGTCATCTTGCTGATGGTCTTGCTGGTCATCTTGCTGGTCATCTTTCTAACCAATAGTTAGCAAGATGACCAGCAAGACGGTCAGCAAGACCATCAGCAAGATGACCAGCAAGACGGTCAGCAAGATGACCAGCAAGACCATCAGCAAGATGACCAGCAAGACGGTCAGCAAGATGACCAGCAAGACCATCAGCAAGATGACCAGCAAGACGGTCAGCAAGATCATCAGCAAGATGACCAGCAAGACGGTCAGCAAGATGACCAGCAAGACCATCAGCAAGATGACCAGCAAGATGGTCATCAAGATGATCAGCAAGATAACCAGCAAGACCATGAGCAAGACAACTTCAGGGTTTACAGCTTCAATCCACGTGTTTTGCAGCCAACCTCACTTTGGTTCCGACATTTCACCTACAGGCTATGACATGAATCTATGCGCGTAACCTGCTCGCGTTCGTCTTTTTGCTTGTGTTTATTGCGTCATTTTAGCTCTCTGTTGACGTCTGATTGTTGGTCCCAACTTCCAGGCCCTGCTGATGAGTAGTTGCCATTGGCGAGTGGTGACTATTGAATAGTCACTATACTGTTGTGTAGTTCACTGACTAGTATTACACCATGTATGAGTGGTACACTACTGGTGACTTTTTACCTGCAATGTACGACTTTGTGTTGCAATAACTATTGGACAATACTTAGTGTACTACTCGACAGTAGTGACTATTCTGACTACATGCTCGAAAGAGCGTTAAGTCGAAAAGAGGAAGAAGAAGAAGAAGTAGTGACTATTGGAGAGTCACCGCTCGCCAATGATAACTACTCGTCCGTAGTTAGTAGTCACCATTATTCGCGAATTTACCCGTATGGAAAAAAACTATTGAAGCTCTCAGTAGTAGCTGACCAAACTACTAAAGCACTCAGTAGTTGTTCGAAAATTCCAATGGTTCAAGTGGATATTCAATAGTTCAGTCAGTAGTAACTATGGGGTAACTATTAAACCTGTGCAGTCACAGGGAACTACTGAAGACGTTTACTATTGGTTTCAGTAATCCATTCAGTAGTGAAGGATCAAACTATTGACTAAATTTGAACTACTGAAGATGCTTACTATTGGTTCCAGTGATTCTTTCAGTAGTGAAGGATCGAACTATTGACTAAATTTGAACTACTGAAAATGCTCACTATTGGTTTCAGTGATCCTTCCAGTAGTGAAGGATAAAACTATTGGATCCATCATTTCAGTAGTGAATGGGTATCATTAAATCACGGTGGTAGAAACTTTTGATTTGTTTTCAACATTTGAAGGTGTTTACGATATTGGTGACCTTAGAAGTTTTCAATAATTCTATGATCATTGCAATTGGTTTCAATCAACCGAATAACTCATTATAATGAATTACATAGGGTATGTTTCTAATAAATGAACAAGTTCCTGTGTGTAATTACGGTATTTAATCATTTAATTTATGTACCAATTATGCGAATATATTTAATAGTTTCCACGAGTAGTGCTGCTCAATAGTTTTCACGAATAGTGCTGCTCAATAGTTTCCACGAGTAGTATTGTTTAATAGTTTTCACGACAGAACTATTGAACGATACCTGCACTTGTGGAAACTATTGAACGCAGTACTACTCATGCGAAAGCGATCGAGCAGCACAACTAGTGGAAACTATTGAGCAGTACTACTGGTAGGAACTATTGAGCAGTACTAGTGGGAGAAACTATTGAGCAGCACTACTAGTGGAACTATTGGCAGCACTACTGGTGGAAACTATTGGGCAAGTCACGGTGCTACCCAATAGTTTCACCAGTAGTGAGGTACAATTTACTACTGAGGAACTCCTATGCTAATGGTCGATAGTTCTTTCAATAGTTCTCAATGGTTGTTTCAATAGTTCTCAATAGTTTTTTCAGTAGTTTTTCAATAGTTTTTCTGTAGTTTCTCAATAGTCTCTCAATAGTTTTCCGACACTTCTGTCAGTAGTTTTGTGAGTAGTTCTCAATAGTTTTTTTCCATACGGGTGCCGACCGTGCACACTCCTTATCGCGTTTGGTAGTCCCTGGGATGCTTGCATAAAGTGCAGCGTCACACTACACATCAATGTCGCAAAAAAGAATGTTTAACTGAACGATCACAAAATAGCGTGGAAAGAAATATAAAAACATCTACGAGCTTGACGAATACACGTGGCTGATGTGAAAGAAGAATCCCTCGGCTACTATACCGCGGTGTGAAATTTTGAAAAAAATTTACTAATTACCTGGAAATTTACGGATTTCTTCTTCAAGATTCAACAATGAGGTTTCAGCAAAAAAAAAAAAAAAACCATCTGATTATCAATTATTTTCATCGAGAGTTTTATAACCAGGCCCCCTAACAGGGGTTCATCGATGGGGTTCAACCTTGTTTTATCCCAGCTTTATTGATTTCCTGGATGGCCCCTTGGGACCTACAGAGGACAGAATTCGGACAAATGTCGCGGACGTCCTCAGGACAGCTGAGATCGCTGCCAGGACACAGACGAGTTACGATGCAGATCTACACTGTTAAAAATTATTGTAAATTTACAATATATTTACTACACAAAAGTTTTGTAAAATTACAAACGTGGTGTAGTAAAGTGAATTTACAGATAAATTCTTGAGTTTACTGAACTTTCATAGGAGAAACACAACATTTTATTTGAATTCGCTAAATTGTTTAGTAAATTTGAAGTATTTGTAAATTAATTTTAAGGAAAATGTCTTGTAAATTTACTACCATGTATATGCATCGCAACTTCCTACAAAGTGTAGGAAGTTACACATAGAAATTTTTAACAGTGTAGAAGAAAGCATAAATCTGTCAGCGGGATCCTAGGGTGAGAGGCAACAACTGCCCCCCCCTAGATCCCCCCCCCATTCACGTCGCCTAATTAGGCCAATCACAGGAGCACGTGCGGAAGTTCGCAACTCATCACCTATAGCAAGCCAAAGGAAGCACCAAGAATCCTTCTCTTCTACGTTCGACTGCCGACTGTGCTGCACGCAATTATCGTATCATCTCGACCCTTCTAAAAATAATCGATTGAATACGATTCAGAACGATAGAATGAAAAACTCGATCGTTTTTAATCGTGTTTCTTAATCGTGTTTAAACGATTGGGTACGATTGAGTCTTCTTGCGTCCGCAATCGTTCCCAATCGGGTTCTTGGATTTAGAGGTTAAGTTTGGCAGCACTTCGATTTTGCGGGAATTATTTGCAAGCGGTTGTTTCTTCTTTCGAGCAATACACATTTTGACAGTATGTCTTTTCCGAAGAGGAAAACAAACGTTTTCCAATCATTCTGGCTCGATGGAAGTACTACCAACAGCTTATTTGCCCACAATTTTCCAAGTTAAAAGTATGAAAAAATATTTTTTAACCTCCAAATATTAACTTAATTTATAAACATACAGCAAAACATAATAGCTGTTAATACAGAGAACGAAGAACAAGATCGAACGCAATGTAATGATTAAAGGTCACTTCAAAGATATACTGTAACAATAATGAGTCGAGATCACTTTGCATTAGAATATACATATGATGCAACTGTAGTAATGCAATTACAAAGCCGATTGAAAATAGCAGTCAGTACACCCGATTAGGAACAATAGAATATGCTGATTTTAACCTAAAACACGCTTGATACGATTCAGCACGATTAACAAAAGCTTGCCCCGATTGCCAACAATTCGAAACGATTCAACTTCTGACCGTTCGGAATCGTTCTGAATCGGGTTTAAGGATGTTCTACACCTATTGTCGAACCAAACGTGGGTTTCAGAGCAGATTTTGAATACTTCTCGATGAGGAAAAAATCTGAAAAAAATCAAGTATGTAGAAGATCCTCGGGAGATTGATTTTGCATTATAATAATTCAAAAAAGTTATTAACAAATTGATGGAAAAAAAAACTGTTCAAGAAATTAGCTGGTGACCCAACTTTTTTTTTCAGGTGAAAATGATTTGTCAATTTTTATGAATACGTACGAATTTTTTAAGAATTTTGTTACATTTTTGAAAATTTCGTTTTGTCAAGTATGAAAAATTTTCAAAAATCGCGATTTTCAAAAATGTAACAAAATTCTTGAAAAATTCATACGTATTTATAAAAATTGACAAATCATTATGACTGTATCATTACCTGAAAAAAAAGTTAGGTCATCGGTTAATTTCTTGAACAGTTTTTTTTTCCATCAATTTGTTAATAACTTTTTTGAATTATTATTATGCAAAATCAATCTCCCGAGGATCTTCTACATGCTTGATTTTTTTCAGATTTTTTCCTCATCGAGAAGTATTCAAAATCTGCTCTGAAACCCCCGTTTGGTGGGACAATAGGTGTAGAACCTCCCTAATCGATTATTTTTAGAAGGGGAGTCTTCTTTTATTAGTGTTACCTTTCTTGTATATAACTTAGAGTCCTTTTTCCAAATTTATAGTTTATTGTTCAATTTAATTAGTGTAATTAGTGCCTTGTGGCCAGAATCAACCGTAAGGTGAGCCTACTTAATTTATTGTGAAGTCACGAACTAATTCTGAATAAATCGTATGGTATCGAGTACGATTATTGAGTAGAGTATAGTTTTTCTACGCAGGCGTTTTTTCCCTGATTTGTGATGACTACTGTTGACAAGTGCTTTTATAGATACTGTAATAATATACAAGATGGTGAGTAGGATGGTTCAAAATAACCCGACCCCCAAATTTTTTTCGGGGGCCCCCCTGAAAAGTTTCAGGGCGATGAAAAAAGATTCTTCACGCTCGATATGCGCAAATGGATAATATTTAGAGGTCGCGCAAACGCGTTTTCTGCCCAAATTCGTCGTTTTTCTCGTTTTCGCGTTTTTATTTGAAAAAAAGGTTTTCAATGAGAAATATTTCAAATCAAGGGCTGCCGATTTTTTCCCCAATCGAATACACCATAGACACTCGAGACAAAGTTCAAAGACCGTTACCGAAACCATAGATGATGAGATAAAAAATCTTTCGCGTCATTTTTTTGTGATTTTCACTTGATTTTAAGAAAATTCCCGCTGGCGTGATTTTTGAGGGATATAACTTTTGCGGGTCTGGACTTGTTCATCAAGGTCTATAGTTTCACACAACAAATAAGGAAATCATAGGATACTTCATTCGCAAATTTTTTTTTTTTTGATGCAGTGGGCCTAAAATAGGCATTTTACGCCTCCGGGGGCGTGAAATGAAATTTTGCGGGAATCATTATTCTTCACTAAAACGAGTGGTTTCGGAGTGATACTACACAAAACTAGGCAGCACAGATTTTATTTCGAATAATAATACGTACCCATATCATAGAATTGCCGCGTCACATATATTCACACATTTTTGTCATTTTTGTTATTTTTGATACGCTTTATGATTTTATAATTATGTATTTTAGGATTCTTGAGTTTATTTTTATTCCGATCATCCCGGCGTGGGTTCCACCCCGTGCATCCCCACTCTGGCCTGAACCCCTGAACCTCCTCCTGCCCCTCTACCTCCCCCCCCCCCCCCCCCCCCGAATTCCTTCGCTCAGTATAATTTTCGTAATTTGGTTTTATGAAATGGAGTTTTTCTTTTAATCATCAATCAATGCAATCTAGTGAGGCATTTTCCACCCACTACATCAAAATAGTGTAATAAATTTCGCAAGAGTCACCGATTCAGCAACGATAATACAATATCAAACTGATACGACTAAGAGGAAGAATTATAACGGTCAAATTGCTAGAGATGGTTGTGGAAGAGAAAGTGAAGGATACAACGCAGAGCCGCGGACGATTTCTTCTCCTGGGACCTGCAATAGTATTATTATACTTTACATACGGTCTGACAGGTGGGTAACTGACTTCATGCATGATCTACATCATGTGAATTAGACTGTCACAAAATTTATTGAATTTACAGCTGTTGTGCTCACGGACTTGATAGTTTATCGCACGTGCCTAGTTTCCTTGAATATTAATTCCACGGAATGTTCGATGCTTCGTGAAAATTCTGATACTTTAAAGGTCGCCGATTTGGAGGCAAAAGTTGAACGATACGCGAGTAAGATAGTGATGACGAAGAATTTGTTGGCAGGTATACTGCCAGCGATAATTACTCTCTTCTCTGGGCCTTGGAGCGATCGGGGTGGAAGAAAACCTATTTTGTTGGCAGTTTTTAGTGGTACGTTACTCGTCTATTAAGTATTCATCAAATGCAGCTTGATATCCTTGCTTATTAGTACCTAAGCAGTCGAGTAGTGACTACAAAAAATATCAGATCTTGAAATCAGCCCCGAATATCATATTTTTCGGTCTAATCAATGTATAGATCTGTTTTCTAGTCTTTTGCAAACGTATAGTTTCTCGTTGATTTTCTTATCAAATGAGGTGAGATAGTGCTCAAAATATGTTTTATGTTGTTTGCCACCGCTGAGTGCCTCAATGTTTTAAAAGTTCTATAAATCAATTGCTGTATGCTGTGACTGTAGATAATTCTACGACTTCTCTGATCATAACTGAATCTATAAAGAAAATATCGAAATTTCGAAACAGCAAAACACTTGGGCACTTTTTGCTGAAAAGAAGCACTAATCCCCAAAGTTTTATTCAGATCGGTTGTGAGGTATGGGAGAAATTACGAATCACGTCTCCGAGGTGGTCAAAGCTCGTATCTAACCCTCGAAATCGAATATATTCTCAGCTGGAAACTACCAATGAAACATGATCACACTACTATTCAAATTCTAACATTATTACAGGTTACTCATTGAAGTTCTTGATACTATCCTTCATGTGCAGTTGGAACATTAGTCCTTGGTATTTGATGTTCGCGTTGAATGCCGCGAATGTTGTGGGCGGAAAATCGGCCGCAAAATTAGCTGCGATTTGTTATATTGCTGATACAACGACGGAAGGAGACAGGATGATGAAATTGGCTTTACTACAAATATCATCTTTGGGTGGAGTCATACTAGGCAGAGTTACTGCGCCTTTAATTTATAAAAACTACGGCTACACGTACATCTTTGTTACAGCAACGATCTGTTGTGGATTAGCACTAGCTTTTATCTATTTTTATACCCCTGAGACAGTCAAGGATGCCTCCAAGGTGAGTCAAGATCAAATCAAACAGCTAGTGTATACATCGTCTGGACTATTTTCTCATATCAAAACCTATGCTGCGATATTTATTCACATGTTCACTCATCCGAGTATCCAAGTGTCAATTTCAAAATTCATATAATTCGACAGCAATCAATACGTGGACTTTTCAAAATCTCATTCGTAAGGGAGCTTGTAAATAGCACTTTTATGAAACGAGGCAGCCTTCAACGATCCGTTGTCTGGCTTGCGATTTCTACTCTAGCTTTGAATACTATAACCATCCGAGGAGAAGAGACCACAGATTTTTTATTCGCCAGAGCACGTTTGAGCTGGGATCTCAAGGACTATTCTTATTATAGTACCACAGATTTTGTACTACGTGTGGTAGGCTTGTGCGGAGTCTTGCTACGTAACCATGTTCCAGGTGATGAACAAAATCCGGGGCTAGGTTGAAGTTCCGGATTTCAAAAGTCGAAACTTGAAATTCCAGCATGTATTCATTCAATGGTTGATAACTCGAGCTGTATTGAATGTATCGAAACCGCAGTAAGTGGCCAAATTGACCGTCTTGAGATTTACTTTTTATGGCATCATGAAGTTATCGATTAAAGTGGATGAAATTGGTTTGCGTAAAGAGGGTCTCAGCTAGAATGAACGGTTCCTCATCCTCACATCCTGAGAAATGGACGGAAATTTTCGGATTTTTGGGCTCTCGGTGGTCTCGACTTGCGGAATCTCGGGTTTCTCAAACTTCGAAATCATCTCAAATGATTTCGGAATCTCTAACGTTCGCAACCTTTGAAATTTGGATTTTCAACCCGGCCGCATGTGAGCTTGGAGAATGAGAAACTGATGTAACACAAATGTTTGTTAATGCTTACTATTAATTTTCTATAACTTCAGGAGTTACAGATACGTTTGTAGCTGGTCTAGGTCTTGTATCAGCTCTGGGTGCTGTAGCTACAAAATCCTTGGCATGGCAATCCTGGCACATGTATCTCGCAGTGTGTATTGGCACACTCGGGCAAATAATAGTATCAACCATGCGATCTATCATAACAAAATTCGTCCCTGCCCCCGATGTTGGTAAGTTCACTGTTTGCTTCGGGGCATAATTCTTCCACTGACTAACTGTGCCAATCGTTGTCCAAACTAATAACGGACTTATCTTTCTTGCAGGAAAAGTCTTTTCACTCGCAGCGTTAGTCGAGATACTTAGTTCGATGGTTGGGGCACCACTGTACGCATTAATTTACTCTCATTACATACCACCGATCTATCCGTCGCCTGTTTATCTCCTTTCGAGCAGTTTCTCCATATTGTCATTAGTCTTCCTGACATGTATGGAAATCTTCATCAGGAAGTCTCGAGACCCGCCAACTTATGTTGCTACTGCTCAGGAGGACTTCTAATGATATTTCGAATGAATTACAGTTGTAGCCTTCGTTTCAGATGCATTGAAACGAATTGTGAGGGAAACTTTGCAGGATGGGAAATAAAATCTTTGAATAAACGTGTTGGTTCCCTACAAGGATCCATCAAACTTCCGATTTTATCATTTTATAAAGATGTGTTACTTCACTCAGTTCTATAATAGTATATTGTGCAACTAGGGGGGGGGAAGATGGCCATTTTCTCAGCCATTTTTCCGAAAAATGATTTTTTTTTTCCTCGGAACCATACCATATGTATCCGGATCCTATAAAAACCGTATACCGTATACGGTTTTTGTACCCGGATTCTATCTTTTTATCGGAAATTTTTAGCAGGGCACTCAGTTCCATAAAATTCGAAAGATGCGTAGCTCAACCTTACTTGGTGCAAACCTATGACTTTATTGTAAATAATAGAATAACAATAAACTCATTATTTTTTTGTATGAGAATACACGGAGAAAAGTAGTTCATGAAACTTTACTAAACTGTTGAACAAAGTTGGGACATAGAGACAAGTTGGTGATTTTTCACATTTTTGTAGTAATCAGTGACATACTGAACGTTACAAAATACATGACAGTTTGGTAAACTTTAAAATTTTACTGTACATTATTAAAGTTTACCAAACTGTCATGTATTTTGTAACGTTCAGTATGTCACTGATCACTGCAAAAATGTGAAAAATCACCAACTTGTCTCTATGTCCCAACTTTGTTCAACAGTTCAGTAAAGTTTCATGAACTACTTTTCTCCGTGTAGATTATTACGGTCGTTCTGTTACAAATGCGTGCTATGCTCATCAGTTGCTTGAACAATATGCCATCATTTACTTTCCCTCGGAATTCAGGGCTCAGTATGAAGGCGCTCTGAGCCATGCGAACCACTTTTTCAGCCATGATCTTTCCAATTTGTTGAAGTATTTGGGAAAAATGACTGTTACCGTTTTTCAACAGCAAGTGCGAATGGCCAAACTCCTGGTTATGGAATTCTTTTTTTCCTCATTGTGAAGGAATAATAAATATTAAAAAATTGAAAAAATTAATTTGATCATGTTGATCAAATTGGCAAGTATCATATATGATAATCAAGTCAATCTAAAATAGTGAGGGTTTTGGGCTTTCTGGTCTGACGCGGAATACCCCAGCTATATCATTAGATTAGGCTTTGAGGACATGAAGCATTGGTAAGTTCTCTTAGAATATCTATTTCGCTACGTCGCGGAATTCTACAGAAACGACGATACCATTCAATTATTTACGTTTCTTTCTTAGGTGACACAGATGATCAGTCTCGTAAATTCTCATCAATGTCATGTTGTTTTTTAGGGTCATGTTTTCTTTGGTCGATTCGCTTAATTACTTTACAGAGAAAAGAGTCTTACGAACCGCTGTTAACTATTTCTAAGAATTGCTCAATATCGATGCCATTTATGACAAGAGTCTGGATCACATTGAGGTCACTATGAGGGTCTATTGAAAGAAGTTTTGCTTACATCTGTTGTCAGACCTTAATATCGGTTCAACTATACTTTGTTTGATCACATGCGTATGATAATTTGATTAATGAGTAGGGTAGCCCGCGTGGAAAAAAAATATATGCTGACTTATATCACACATATATGTCGATCATATAACATATATGTCGGCCAAAAACAAATATGTTTGACGAGTTTTACATAGTGTTGACATATATGTCGACATCTATGTCACATATATGCCGCAACATGTATGTTGACATATATCTCGACATTTATATCAAATATATAGAAGTATATGTTTCGGCCAAAAACGAATATGTTACATACATGTCGCATATATTTTTTCGCATATATATCTTTCCGTGCGGGAGGATAGGGACTCTATAAATTCTGGAAACCTGCGAACAACATGTACATTGCTCTGAAATTGTTATAGCGATTGAAGAGCGATTTGGATGTAGAATTTTCGCTTTATCATATCAGAGAGCTGAGTTGATGTAACAATTACCGTTTGTTAAATGTTATGAATTATAGTGTTAATAATAGTCTGATAGATAAATTTCACAAGAATCACCAATTGAACGGACGGCGTGCGACTACGGGATTTCTACAAAGACGAGAAAAAAAGGTGAGCTTATCGATAAACGTGATTGGCGTAGTGATAAAGTGAAGCGCGCTGAGAATTTCATCAACCGGATCCCATTTTACGGGTTTTTATTGATATTGATAATGTCCTCGAATATATCGACGTAAGATGCTACCAAACCGATTGTTCGTTCAGAATTTGATGATTCGAGAGGATGAAGTTTGTTCTAGCGAAAAAAATTCACTCACATCAACAAAAATCTAGTTTTTTCGAACCGTCAAGTGTGGGCGCGTGACTCATTTGGACGATTATCAAAGGTAATGATTGCAAGAGTAATTGCGTGTACTAGATGATGTCACGCATGTGCCACATATACCCGTATAGACAAGCAAGATCTGATTGCAAAAGAAAAAAGCTCTCGTAAAATGAGTCGCAACCCAAACTGTGTTCCAGATCGATGCTACCACCGATGAAGCGTACACTTACGAAAAGATGAGGGAACGGAGTGTGAGGTGTGCCTTGTGGATGAAGTCGCAGGGATTGCGTCCAAACGACGTTATCGCGCTGTTCCGATAGTCACTTGGACTTTGCGATGCCCTGCTTCGCAGCCTTGTATCTCGGTGCTGTATTCTCCCCTATGGCTGTGCCAGTGAACGCAGGTGAGTCATGCCTCAAGGATGTCATACATCCCAGACAACAAGTGTGCGACGCACGGAACCATCACAAGGTGCGGCTCACGTCGTGCGGGCGAGAACGCGCCATTCTTGCTAGCACGAAGTGACGCCACACATGTGCGAGCGTAATGAGTCACATCTAGCCATCACGCGTGCGAAGACATACAATCACGTGTGCCGCTGTTGTGCGTCGCACTGCGTGCGGGCACCATGATGTCAGTGTGCAATCATTCGATATGAGACGATCAATTTTATTTTCATCACAAAACAGTTAGTAGGATTTACTCGATGTTTCAGAATTCGTGACAAATATTTTCCAGGATCAAACCTGATTGGCAAGATTAGGAGCAAAATTTGTTGAACCTTTGTGGCGAAGTAATGTTTTTTATTCACTTTTTCTCGTGATTTTTTTCTCATTTGTCACTTCTGCAAAATGCTGAGTGACGCTTGTACAAAATTCATTTTTTTCTCTTCATTTTAAACTCATCAAGATGTATAAAGAATTAAATTCCCGAGTAAAAAAGATTATATATAATTATATATCATTATACAGAATTATATAGAATTTATACATAATTTAATATAGAATTTATATAGAATTATGTATAAAATTGTATAAAATTATATAAAATTATCCACGGCCTTGGAAGACTTTCTAATTAGTTGAGGATTTTGATTCGCAAAAAGTCAAGAATGTTTAATCTTATGTAGGTGATAGTGTCCGACCGAAACTTCGGTTTCGGTTTCGGTAATGCTATTTTAGGCGGCAGTTTCGGCCGGTCTGCCGAAACTGCCGCCTAAACCAGCATTATCGGCCGGAAATGGCCGAAACTAGCCGAAACCGAAACCGAAGTTTCGGTCGGACACTAGTAGGTGATAAGGATTTATTTTTGATGAAGAGTCGCGAGTAGAATTTTGAATTTTTTTCGTGGAGTTTTATTATCCTTCGGCCGGTCTGCCGAAACTGCCGCCTAAACCAGCATTATCGGCCGGAAATGGCCGAAACTAGCCGAAACCGAAACCGAAGTTTCGGTCGGACACTAGTAGGTGATAAGGATTTATTTTTGATGAAGAGTCGCGAGTAGAATTTTGAATTTTTTTCGTGGAGTTTTATTATCCTCATTAATTTATAAAAATGATTATAATAAATCATTATTGTACAGAGTCAATTATTATATTATTTGTTGAACAAAAAATTGATTCAATTAAATGTGTATTAGCTCTGAATTTGACAGCTTGATCATAGGTTACGAAAAATAGGAAAATATGAAGCTCGTTACAATAAGGTAGTTTGGCGTAGTCGGTAGAGCGTGCGACTAGTGATATGGGAGTATGCGAGCGGACTTGGGTTCGAATCCCGGTGAGGTCGAAATAAATCGGGTGACATTTTTCTTAACGAACTGGTGATGTTCGTCCATCTACATGTGTATGCGGATGGAGTTATACAGTGTAGATCTGAATATTCACACTTGAGTAAGTTTTTTTGGCTTGTGCGACCCGCACGACGTGCAACGCATAAGTACATCATATGTGGACACATCTGTCTTGTCCACTGAGTGCACACCGTGCGGTTCAACTCGCACGCGTGCTTACACTATGCGCGCACTGTGCGGACATTTTGTTATCTGGGATCATTTGATATAACGGAAACTTCTTTTCTTGCAGAGGACTGTGCTCAAAACATGAACGTCATCAAACCGAAAATGGTATTCGTCGGCGTAGGTTTAACAGCGTTTGTTACCGAAGCTGCCCGAAGGGTGAAGCCTGATGTGAAGATAATAGTTTTTGGTCGTGTCCCTGGCTTCCTTGAGTTTGATAACATTATCGCTGAGCCCGAGATCGACGAGGTCGAAAAGTTCATTTGCGCCCCGATCAAGTCTTCGGACGAGACTGCTGCGATACATTTTTCTTCCGGGACGACAGGTGATCCGAAAGGTGTTGTATTGAGCCACAGAGCTCTAACCCGGTTAATGAGCCAGGCAGGAGCGCTTGGTATGACCAATAAAGTTTGCTTCGGGTATTCAGCTACACATTGGATAAATAACACAGAAACCATCTTGACGACTCTGTGGTGAAAGATCCCTAGAATAATACTACCGCCATTTGAGGAGTACGCAGCCTGTGCCATGATGCAAAAATACAGAGTAGGGGAGACCGGTGTCGGTTGTAACAGGGTGTCAATTGTAACAGTGGACATTACGCCGCCATCTTGCGGATAATCTCTAATCTTTTTAGATGTATGTCTAGCAACATTCGGCAGGCTTTTGTTGAACAACATTTTGCGAAATTTTCGGACATATTTTCTGTGCTGTGTCCATTTGTGTCCATTTATCGGTTTTTTTCACCCGTAAGTAAATCTTTTCGTTTCACTATGCTTTCGCTTAACGGAGTAAACCATGGATGGTTTTTATAATTGACTTAGTGTATATTAAACTACGATGCTTTGACTTCAATTGTTGTGTATTAGGATTTGGAAGTCACGAGTTTTAGTGTAGAATTTTCATTTTTCTACATAAAATCGTCGCTGGTGTCACGTCAATTAAAGAAGCAACGACAAATGGCGTCAATGCACTAAGTGCAAGAAATGGGCGCATATTGGTTGCACTGACCGTAGTGCATTCTTCATATATGCGCTGAATGTTCAGAAGATTATTTGTTTAATTTGTTATTGAATTTTCGTGTTTTATTGAATTATACGAAAAAAGTGAACCCCCTTTACGTTAATGTTAATTTTTTATAAATTTTCCTATTTTATCAACAATATAAAATAGTTTATACAAAATTAAATAAATATTTTTCCTGCGGTTATATCGCAATGACCTGCGTTACAATTGACACCTCACTGGTGTCAATTGTAACACGTGTAGCAACATCCGTTACGGATTTTTCTTGACTATACTAACGAAAATCTCGAACTAAAAAAATCGAACTAGTAAGAGTTAGATGTGAGTGAACTTAGGTTAAAAAAATCAGTCACAAAATATCGATATTAAGCGAAAAAAAAATTAGTTTGTAAAAATTGTTACAACCGACACCGGTCTCCCCTAAATGATCGTCAAGCGGATTTAATTATTCCCAAACATTTTATTCACAGAATGAGATTCTCTATGCCATAATACCTACTTTTTATCAGGCAAACTGGATTTCGGTCACTCCCTACATGATTGACAAATTGGTGAAATGCGATGCCGCGGTCCGGTCAGTGCCGTCTTTATCGACCTCGGGGCTCTAGGCCTGATGGGCCGGGGCGGGGCCCTCTTAAGGCGGCGAAAATCTCATGAAATGAATATGTAATGTAAATTTTTACGAAACGATGGCTTAATTTTAACTCTAGTTTTTTAGTTAGTTTGAATCAAAGAGAACATTTCCGATATTCGATATTTCTGTAGATATATTGAAAATTATTTTTGTATTCAATACAGTTTTCGGAATTTTTTTTCGAAATTTTTATATCTTTCTCAAAATTTTAGCAAGTACTCCTTGGCAGGGGGCCCTTGGGGATGCCTGGGGCCCTAGGCCCGGGCCTTTCAGGCCTGTGCATAAAGACGGCACTGGGTCCGGTGTGATCTATCCTCCCTGAGTGACGTTCTCTACACCGGAAACCTTCTGTCTATTGCCTCTTACAGAGCGCTCAAAAAGCTCGTTCCTAGCGCCCAGATCATGTCGTTGTACGGAATGACGGAGACCGCTAGCAACATATCGATACAGTCGTCAAAATCTCAACCCGGTTCGTGCGGTGAAATCATGGAGAACGCTCGGGTGAAGATAATCGATCGTCATACAGGACGAACACTGGCAGCAAATCAAGAGGGAGAATTATTGTTGAATTCAGCTTGTGGGATGACCTGTTATTATGATAATCCAGTGGCTACAGCCCAGTTCATGGACGAAGATGGTATGTTTTTACAGCAATATAGCTACTATGATATATCGACGTCGTTTATTGAACAGCAATTTGCATTCACAAGACGCATAGTGCAGCTACAGTTTTCTCGTCCTTTTAAGGGTGGCTTCACTCCGGGGACATTGGTTATTACGACGAGAGTGGTGAGATTTTCGTAACTGGCAGAATCAAGGAAATACTGAAGTACGCGGACATTGACGTTTCACCATCACAGTTCGAGGAGGTTATCCTATCCCACCCTGGAGTCAAGGAGGTGGCTGTGGTGGGGCAGCTTCAGCCCAACGACGACGAGCTTCCGATTGCCTTCGTGGTCAGAACCGAGAATCCCTCTTACACTAGCGATCAGGTAATTTTCTTCATGCACGCAATAACTTACAGCTTGGGTCACTATAAATATAGCTACCATGACCTTTCGGATACCGTAGGTGACATTTTCGCCTATCATCAATCTCGTCGCCGCTAAGCTCCGTGACAGCAGAAAACAGCTTCACGCCGGCGTTAGGTTCGTTGATCACCTACCAAGAACACCTTCCGACAAGATTAAACGCACGATACTACGTGCAATGGCAAAGTTGACGGTAACCAATTGAACTGATTCCATGTGGGGTCATCGCTTCCGAATCATGCATTTCAACCGAGACTTATTAGATTCCCTCAGAGAAACATAACGAGTCTGCACTGCGTCTATTACTAGCCAGGGGGCAGGGAATTATATGTAAATTAGAGTTGCAAAAATAAAAGTTACATTTTCAAATCAAAGGTTCTTCATGGTATACGATACGTCTTTTACTCAACAAGCACCAGTTATCGTATGAATACTCCATGTCCGTATAAAAAGATCATTTATACTCTATGTTCATTTCAGGTCTGAATGTTCCTAAGTCGAATACAATACAATTAGCGTTCATGGAAAACGTAATATGTCCATACGTTGACAATAACGCAATACACAATGTCTGATACACGTGTATTACTTGAATATTTGACCAAATCTGCAGTGCAAGTGATAATTGCAGGTGTAATTCTCTTAATAACTCATAACAATATCTCTCCCCAAAGATGTAGACCTCTTAATGAGAACGTGGGAAGCGACCCAGGAAAAAATGGATTAGATCAAATTGAATCAATGAATTTGATCAAATTTGATCTGGTTGGAGCTAAATTTTGGGAAAAATTAGATCTAAATAGATCTCCCAAGATCCACTTAGACCTGACTAGATTTAAAATTGCATTTGTACGTTCATGCGAATTAGATCAAAGTAAATGTAGTGAGATCTCTCGAGATATGTTGAGATCCAATTTTCCCAAAATTTAGATCTAACTGGATCAAATTTGATCAAATTCATTGATTCAATTTCATCTAATCCATTTTTTCCTGGGTTGCTTCCCACGTTCTCATTAAGAGTCCTACATCTTTGGCGAGAAATATTACAATAGGTACCTAATGCCTGGTCAATATATGTTATTTTTGTCCCCGTAGTGTTGTGGTACTTTCGTCCCCAACCTCATTTTCCAGAATAAAAAAATCATAACTTAAAAAAAAAAATAAAATAAAATAAAATAAAAAATAAAAAACAGAACACAGAACTTCTACACAGCCACTAATAAAGCGACTTTTCAAGAATAATCTGGCAAAAATATGTTGTAGTATTTACATATTTACCACAGGTTTTCATAAGAATACCAAAAATCGAAAGAGTTATTTGAGTCGGCGAAAAACACAAAATCTCCACTAAATACAACACATTTGCCTTGTTACTTTGGACCCGAGGGGCTATTCACAGCCGTAGTCATGGTGTCACTTGCGACTGTAGTCAATCCGTAGTCGCAATGTAATCAGTGAAATCATTGTAATCACACATTGAAATCACTGTATTCATGTGACTACATTCTTTGTAGTCATAAGTTGTAATCAAAATGTAGTCATTTGAAGTCACCGTAATCACGTAATCACGTATTACAAATATATGAAGTCAGTAGTGTAGTCAATGAATTCATTTGTAATCACGTAGTCATCATTAAAGAACGTTGTAGTCACTGTAGTCGTTCGGTAGTCGTAGTTCCCGTAGTCTCGCCGTAGTCAGTATTGTAGTCTCGTGTAGTCGACTACATTTCTGTAGTCATGGTGTCACTCGATTCGAATGTGAATAGCCCCTCGTTTGGACCCGCTGTTATTTTTATACCCGGTCTCCCCTACTTATAGTTAAAATTTTCGCAGAAGTGTCTTTTTTTGCAAAAAAAAAAAAAAAAATTTAAAAATTAAAAAAAGTAATACAACAAAAAAAAAAAAATAATAATAAAGAACACGATTCCCCTGGGATACCCCATTTATGATTCTTTTTATTTGTCACTGAAAAGAAGATGAATCGCACTGAATAATCGAGAATGTGAATTTTTTGCCTACGATTAACCATGAAATAAAATTTAATATGAAATATAGTGGATGAGCATGTTTTGGAATCATTTGAAAATTCCCGCTCAAATAGGAAGACTAGGGGAATAAAATAAAAATCTGAAAAAATTAGGGAATTTTTTTTTTTAAATTGTTTGGAGCTGATTTGGGGGGATCCAACATGAATTTTTCTTTTTGACCCTATCTAAGGACCACCCTAATAATCATATATATTTCTATATGATTGGACAAAATCGTTTTTTCCCGGTTAATGAAAATCTATGACTTTATTGTAAATTATAGAATAACAATGAACTCATTATTTTTTTGTATGAGTATAGATTATTACGGTCGTTCTGTTACAAATGCGTGCTATGCTCATCAGTTCCTTGAACAATGCCATCATTTACTTTTCCTCGGAATTCAGGGCTCAGTATGAAGGCGCTCTGAGCTATGCCAACCAGTTTTTCAGCCACAACCTTTCCGGTTTGTTGAAGCATTTGGGAAAAATGACTGTTACCGTTTTTCAACAACAAGTGCGGATGGCCAAACTCCTGGTTATGGAATAAGAAACAGTGATATTACAATAGTACATTGTGCACCAAGGTCGTAAAGTGGAACTTTTAAGGCCGAGTGCGATGTTTTAAGTATGAGTCGTAGACGAGCGCGCGAAGCGTGCGAGGCGAAGACGAGTACTGAAAACATCGTGCGAGGCGTTAAAAGGCCCACCTCCATGGTGCACACGATACTTTATATAACGCAAGCATATTTTTCTCGCTATTTGATGCCTCTGTATAGGACCTAAAAGTGGTACTTTTAAAGTCCGAGGACTTAAAAGTACCACTTTAGGTCCTATACAAAGGCATCAAAAAGCGAGGAAAACATGCTTGCGTTATATAAACACTTTATTAGTATTTACAGTTACTGAGCTGTAACCACTACTTCGAAATGATACTTGCCACAATACAGCCGTCTTTCATGACCAGAACTCGATCACTGTCCATTATGGTGTTGAGTCGATGAGCTATTGTCAGCACAGTACAATTAACGAATTTTCGTCTAATTGTGGTCTGAATCAGAGCATCGGTACTGTGAAACGAACAAACTTTCACTGAGTTCAGCACATCATCCAAGTAGACTTGTACGCACAATTTTAGTTACAAAACAGTTAAATGAACAACTCGGAAATATCAGCAAATGATCGACGATCAGTGATGAATGATACTGTATCCGAGATGACAAGATACACACTCACCTTTCGTCAATGTTTGCTGTAGCTTCGTCAAGCACAAGTAGCCGATTGTTTTTGAGAATGGCTCTAGCCAAACAAATGAGTTGGCGTTGTCCGACGCTGAAGTTTGCTCCACCTCGAGCAACTTGAAAGTCAAGGGAAGAAACGACATCGCTAAGTTCGACTTCTCTGAGGCTATCCCAAAGCTCCGCGTCCGAGTACTGTTCAAAGGGGTCCAAGTTGTGGCGCAGACTCGCCGAGAACAAAATTGGCTCCTGGGGGATGATCGAGATGCGGGGACGCAGCTCGTGCAACCCTATCGACTTTGTGTCAATCCCATCCAATACTATTTCACCCTCGAGTCCATCTCCGGTCAAGCGAAACAGCGCTGAGATAAGCGAGGATTTGCCAGCCCCAGTTCTTCCCACTATGCCGACCTTCCACCCCGAATGTATGATCAGATTCAGATTCTGGAATTAAATGCAAATGGAACAGTAATTGCAACAATGATCATTTGAGATGAATTCGTAGATTTTACCTTCAACGCTGGTGGCTTGTTATCGGCGTATTTCATGGTTACATCTTTGAAGACTAAGCCACCCTTAGGAGGCCACGTAGGTGGAGGAGGATTTTTAGTGGTAAATGGTCCCTCTTTAGGCAGATTGATATATTGTAAGATTCTTTCTACTGATGTCATCTGTGAGACTAGCTGAGTGCTTTGCCAGACTCCGTACTGAGCCACCATAGTCAGAGTGAGTGATTGAGAAATAGCCAGTCCCACAAATCCGCCTGGTGTATCTCCTATGCATCACAATGGTCGAGTCCTCGACACAGTAATTTATTTCTGACTTGGTGATTCACTTGAATTGAAGAATACTCACCAGCATCCATCAGGATGAACGAGAAACAAATGCAAGCGATGAAAGAACATAAACCAACATCAATAATAAACCCAAAGGCAGTTGAAATAGCAATGGAAAGATACCAGGCTCCAGTATGTGCATCTTGATGACAATCGAATTCTCTCCTCAACAACCCTTCGGCCAAAGTACCTCTGCTTCGTATAGTTGTCAACCCATCCAAGGTAGAACTGACGTGAGAGAACATCGGACTTTTCGCTGGAATTAACGGTTAAATAGTTGGATCAAAAGGAGAGAATTCATCCACTGCACGGATTATTTCGTCTTTATTTGATCTTTATTTACTGTCTTTCTTGTCGATTCCTAATGTTTAATGAATATAAAGGTGTTTATAACCAGCTTACTAATTCCTTCCAGCCGTTTCACACTCTGTGCAGTTTTTAGGTAGTAAAATCTGACGATGTATAAAAGCCCACACATGACAACTGCGGGTAGAATCATCCAGGTGTTAGCGAGGATCACGAGAATGAAGATTCCCAACACATCAGTAAAAATCTGCAGTGTTTCCAGCATAGTTCTAGGCAGCAGCTCATCCATTGCACCCATGTCCTTCGTGAATCGGTTCAAGATTCTGCCTGCATTGAGGGATGTATAATATAATGGGATCAGAAGAAGGATGTACTAACACTTTTTGGATCTATCAATGTATTATAAACGTACCGGATGGATTTGTGTTGAAGAATCTCACTGTGGTTCGCAAAAGGTTTGCGAACACAGAATCATGTATGTTGTGACTAGCTTTGAAGCACGTCCTCATCATAAGCATGCTGTGAAGTGTAATGAGAAGAATGCTGCCAATCAAACAAACAGTATAAATGTAGATTCCAAAGTTTCGATGCAACAGTCCGTTTTCATCTAACAATAATTGCGGTTCTCTGGAGTAGTGAATCTCTTCATGCTCGTCTTTGGTGCCATTGGGGTAGATCGTAATATCATCACCAACTGACTTGTTGACGCGTGATGTAGCTCTGAGAGATTCTTGGTTGGTCCAGTATGTTATCCAGTACTCATTTCCACTGGCCGCTATTTGTGCAGCTATGAAAACTGCCGCTATAAAAGCCAGCAACCACATATTACCACCAGCCAAAAAGTACTCCCAATATACTTGGCTCGAAATATCTCCAGTCGACATTTCCTCCTCGCTTATCTCTTCCGATACTTTACCACTCTCGTCAGGTTTCAATTGCTGGTCATTGCCATCTGCATTTATAGCTGGCGTCTGAAAGAGAAAGAGTAATTCATATTCTTGAAAATTCAACTGTGATGGTTGATTCTTTCGAGTTTGACACCTTTCACCACAAACGTCGAAAAATCTTGTTCAGAGTTCAGAGTTCAGTGCGCGTCAAGTTACTTTGATGGAAATGACTGTGCACTTCGATTGGGATTGATATGTCATTATAGGAATAAATTTTTGTGGATCAATTGGAGATTACCGATTACCTTTACTCCCACAAGTCCCTCTATCCTGTGCATGTACTTTTCATCGCTGTTTTCGACTCCATCCGACTCCTCGGAACCTAAAATGTGGAATATCGACGTTGCTAGTTCTTCGTATGTGCCTTGATGTTCCACGGTACCCTGAAATGAATGGATACCAAGGTAAAGGGTCTCCTTTCGTCGATATAGAGACATGTTATTCGCGAGCTGCAGAGAAATCTGCATTGTCAATTGAAGATTAGTCCAGCTTACACGATTCAGAACTACGACGTGATCTGTGTGCCGAAGATATTGCAGCTGGTGGGTGACGAGGATCCGGGTCTTGCCTTTCAGAAAACCAGTGATACACTCTTCGAACAGGTGACGACCCACGCGAGGATCCACCGCGCTGAGAGGATCGTCGAGCAAGTAAAGTTCGGCATCTCTGTAAACGGCTCTGGCCAAGTTAACGCGGGCCTTTTGGCCGCCTGATAAAACTGCTCCCCTTTCTCCAACGAAGCTCAAGTCACCTTGAGGCAGCTGCTTGAAGTCTTCGAGCAGCGCACACACTTTAGTCACCTATGGACAGCCGATACTATACATTCAAATTCGATCTTAGACAACATTTTATGAGTCCACGAGGTAATTAGGTACTGACATTTAGTGATGATGTTCATACATTAGATGCTGATTCGCGTACTGTTTCACGAGATACAGGGAAATATATATATAACTACCTCTTGGTATCGCTTCTCATCGTACGGCTCACCAAAAAGAATGTTCTCGCGTATAGTAGCGGAGAAAAGCCACGAATCTTGGCTGGTGTAGGAGATGCGAATGTCTCTACTGGAGATTCGAGTCTTACTGTCTTCGCCATTGAATAACAACAGCTTTCCAGCTCCTGTTGGTAATTCACCCAGCACTAGATGTAGCAAAGATGATTTTCCTGAACCAACAGGTCCAACAAGAGCACAAAGCGACTGACTTGCTATTTTCATCGAAACTTGCCACAGGGTAGGCGGGAACTGAGCGTGAACCCAGTTTGCTGTAACAGTAATCATCTCGATTGCAACCTGGTGTCCAATTTTTTGACCAGTTTTCGTCATCTCAATATTCTGTAGCCCATTTTGAACAGTAGTTCGAACTTTTTCTGAATATTCGACTTCGTCCTGGAGTAAAAACTCCTGAAAAACGAGTTTGATGTATCATGTTAAGTTCCCAAATTGAAGCAGTTCTGAGTGTTATAAACATTATACTGACTGTAATTCTTTCCAAAGACACACTAGCCTCGCCAGCCATAAATATTGCTTGCGGGAAGTAAACGTTGCAAGTTTCTCGCAGTATAAAGAATAGGGTCACAACTGTGAACGTGATTTCTGCAGTTAGAGCATTTCCCATCAGCACAAAAGTTATCAATGTCAAGTAAAGACTGATTTTGTCCGATACTGCTACGATGCTTAGATCAAATCCTCTGAGGTATGACGCATAGCCAATGAATTTCATCTCAACCGCTCGAACTCTAGATACCATAAGCTCGAATGTTTTTTCCCAGGAATACATCTTCACGATCTGGACATCAAATCATTATCATCATTTCAAATGGGACGCCATATTCAGACTCGACACCGTTCTATCATCGGCATCATCAAAATTTGTTCAAAAAGGCCAAACTTTCTGTTTGAGATGAAAAAAATATTACGTATCGAATACTATACCTGTATCCCGGAAATGAGCTCGCTCATCAATTGCACCCGATCATCGGTTCTGGTTGCAATTTTTGATCGCAATTTGGCGCTAAGACTGCTCATGTAGCCCTGAATAGGTATTGTCTGTATAATGAATGCTCCTAAACCTACTAATGTAGCCACCGCACCAACGGTTTGCCACATCATGTATCCTATCACTGACACCTGTAGTTACAAAAAGTAGTTTAAGTTGAGCGGGCCATGTTTGAGGGTAGATTATCATTGATCATAAAGCCTATTTATCAGTTATTTATTACCTGTATCGGCATGATCCATATGTAGTGAAGATACACGGTAACGCCGTCGAAACGAGCCACATCATTGCTAATCAAGTTGGCGACCTGACCTGCAGACGTGTTATTCACGGCAGCTTGATCAAGGCGTAAAATCTGAGGGAAAAAGTATCAATCACAATAAAGTATGCCACCCTAAAATCTCCAAAAACAAAAAAATTGATTCCAATATTTTTACCTTTCTGTAAATCATCGAGCAGCATGCGACCCTAATGCACATACCAATTTGTTGATTGCGTAGGATCGTGTGTTGAGTTATGAAGATCACGCTGAGAGTAGTAAGGACGAGAAGCCCAGCGTAGAGAAGGACTTGGTTCATTGTCACCGTTTTTTCGCCTTGGTCAAAGTAGCTAATTATCCATCCTTCAAGTATTGGCTGCATAATTTGCAATCCCGTAGTCTGAAGGAGTACGAGCAATCCTTGAATCATGTACGGGACCCAGAACATCCGCGTTATTGCCAAAGCCAGGTTTGCCTGTCCGGTTGGATTTTTGCGCCCATTTTTTTTCGACTTTAGCTCTTGGTCGGATTTCTTTAACTCCTTCGTCCACTCTCTATGACATTCACGATGTATAAAATTTGGCGGAATGTACTATTACGCACCGCATATCAACTATCGTTCAGTATTTTACCTTTCAAGACGATCACCGAGGTATTCTGATTCATCAGATTTCAACGGGCTGTACAAGTCTGTCATCTGCAAGTCTCGTCTCACACCTTTCCAAAAGAGCGGCAGCGTCCATCTTTAATTTGTTTTTGAACAAACAACTCGATTATTGCACCCGTTTTCCACCATTGAATTGGCATATTGATACAATAATTTTCTCATGAGAATCGAATACAAATTCAATCGGCGGATCTCATGGATGTCATGAAATTTTGAATCTTTTTTGCGTCTAGTCTTTCGAAGTTTCCATTAATTTGTATCAAGTCTTTGAAATAATCAGAAATTTCATCAAGGTTTTTAATTTTACGCTAATTACATGCTTCGCTATTAAAATTGCTACAGTATATCTTTGCAATGAACTAAGAATGCTGGTGCTCGACCTCGTGAATAATTAGCTGCGGACTTTTAGCTAGTATTCCCGAACCACGTTCATGTGCAATTTGGGGACGTACACCATTTTTGTTTCGACATGCTTAAATTGTTAGCCTTAAAAAGAAAACTTATTCGATTACTATATGTGATTTACCCAAATAATATTACGCTCAGAAAATTCGATGATTCCACAGGATTATTCCTTCTTTTTTTCTCGCTACTGTTCATATTCACGTGACTTTGTAACGTTGTTGCATCAGATCATAAAATTTTCTGAAAAAATTATTCATCATATCTGTAGGATATATATTGTTCAACCATCGGGAATTTTCAGGTACAATAAATGAGACTATAGGCTCTCTTCTTTGGGATACTATGAAGCTGTGTACACATATAATGAGGGGACTGGCAATGTTTGGTATCACTCACCGAAATATTTGGTGTGTAACACCCGAAAATATGATTAAAAAAAGGATTTTTAATTCTTCTCAAGTCGATAAAAGATCGAATTTGAAAAATTCATGAAAATAATGAAATTATTCTCATAACTTATATTTGAGTCATAAGAACTTGAAACAAAAATCTGCAACAGGCAGAAAGAAGAAGCAAAAAAAAAGAAGAAACAGAACATTACATTTTTCATGATACCTTGTGGAATAATGGGGGTTGGGAGTCAAAATTTTCTATTCATTTGTGGCTACTATCGGTTCGATGCCAGTTTGAAAATCGCGGGGGACAGTTTTGGTACCCTCATAAAATGAGACTCTTATCTCAAAATTGACCTCAAACCGAGACAAGATCGTTCGATATACCTTCGAATCTAGTTCGGATCGACGAAGAGTATCGATCTGCGGTCTTTTCTCGAAGGGCGTGAGACGCTCTGTCGTTTTGATAACAAATTCACACCCCTTATCCGGCTAGACCCTTTCAAATCTTTGATCAAATTTTGAAAAAGAATTGATACAAAATTATTGACACATACCTTATGTGGCTGAAGAGCAGTGTATTGATAAATGCGAGTCCAACTTGAGTGGATTGAAACACTTTCCAACTTTGACCAATCAGTCAATCTATAACTGAAATTTAGCGGTACATGAGCGAATTGAAGATTGCAGAAATAAAACCGCTACCGTGTCTTTACTTACTGTGATTATTCCAGTATAATAGAAAAATTTCATTCAAGGTTCCACGGGTATATCTAGATAGCATTCACATTTGGTGATCAAATATGTTGAACTCTTGTACACAGGTGATCAAACAGTTCATATGGTTAGTTTTTGCCGTATTAATGTTGAAGACAGAAGATATAAATTAATAATTACAAGTATGGAAATCTGTGTCGAGGCTTATTACGAGGCGAATTGACTGTCAGCTTGTCAAACTTCAAACAGATCGCAAATATCCTCTATAATTTTGAAAACATTTTGCTATGATCATTAGAAAATTATTTTATGATTAAAGGCCAACGCGCACTACACCGCTGCGATCGACACCGAAGTTTCATTAACATGCTTTTCTTATGTTTTTTGTGAAAGTATGCACGCACACTCCTAAGAAAGCATGTTAATGAAACTTCGGTGCCGATCGCAGCGGTGTAGTGCGCGTTGGCCTTAAACGAACTAATTAAGAAATTTTTGCAGATGAGTCGATGTAACGGGAGAAAAAAATTTTGATCATTCGATTAAATCGTCGTTTCTTAAGAATTCCTTTTCAAGAAAGTAGCTGTAGTTGATGAACGACAATTGAAATTTGTTAAATAAAATAAAAATACAGCTCAAATAATCGATCTAACAGCAATCAACAGATAGCCTTGAATTGATAGCTTTCGAAATAGTTCGATAGATTCTCATAGATCGACTTGGATAACAGCTATGTCATATAGGTAGTGGGAGGTCTGCTGTTTGTCCAGATGCTTATAATTCGGCAATGATGATTCTTCGATGAACTGTGAAACCAGAACGTGCGGACATATTGCAGAACGTGCGGACATATTGCTGTACCTTGGATAATTCATTTCGTTTAAAGAAAGGCCTTCGATTCATGCAGTATATTAGTTTCGAGACAAACCAGCCCTGAAAGAGAAATATTTTCATGACATATTATTGGATGAGCTAATCCTGAAGTAAATATGGACACCAGGAAAATACTCAAGCGTAAAAATCCTACGGAAACGTCAAATTTCCTGAGCTTACTGTTCTTTGGGTAAGATGTAAAATGTTTTTTTGTTTCTCTTTGGTTCATCAAGTATGTATGATTCAGAAAAATACGTACATCGTAATCTGTTTTCGGCTTACACTCACACGAGGGGTAATCACTAGTCAATCCCACATGGAAAAATTCGCTTAGGTTTGGATAAAATTTTTGTCAAATTGGCTGTACAAAAATTTTGTTAGATATTGGTTACAGTCAATTTAATAAAAAAATAATAAAAACTTGATAAAACACAAACTTATTGAAAAAATGATGAAATTTAAATAGACCTTTTTATAGTCACTAAACAGAGATCTTTATAAAATTAACTTTATTTTCATAACCTTACTTATAGATTTTATGCGTACGTATATAAGTAAACAATTAACGTAAGTCAAGAATTCATGGATTTAAATTGATAATTTTTAATTTATAATTTGTTAACACGCAACGATTGAACTCAGTCATGCAAGTTATGTGATTCAAAACTATTTGAATTGAATAATTTAAACTTATCTAAGAATAAATAACATTTTATGAAGTACGATTTGCTTTTTTCGTATATGTTTTATTTCTAAGAGCTTCTGGCGAAGGCTGGTGACTTTACCCGTATCTCAATTGGTCAAATTATTCTTGACATATGTGACAAAATGTACAATTTATAAAATTGATTAGATATTCAAGTCATTTCATTTCATGCATATTTGCAGGTAGGCATAAATAGTTTTCGACTCGCATCATTTTTCCTCGTATGCTTTCAGTAGGCACGATTCGCTTAACATAGGTGTCTCTAAATGGTATGAGGTAATTTGAAAAGTTTAAATTCAATGATCTGATACTTATCTTAATCGCTCTATCGTCGTGTACAAGTTCTCTAATCATAACATATGTCTTATATTTTACTTCTAAATAATACATTACGCATCCTAAAGTTTCATCATCTAAAAATATATAAAAATTATTTCTTTTTTTCTGCCTCTGATAATTTTCTGATGTGACTATAACAGAGTCTATTTTGACTTTCAAATAAACTTTCAGAGTGGCAACATTTATTCTGTTATCCAAACAAAATTGATGTATCAATTCTAATTCATCTGCAATCAATGTCAATTTTTGATTTTTACCTAAACAAAATACATCTGACTCGTCATAGTCGCCAAAATCTCGAACACGATTCAACTTATGTTTCAAAATCAAGTGCACGTTTAGTATTTTGAGAGTATTAGCTATTTCCATATCTAGTTTATTCGACCCATGAACCATTTTCTTGATGAAGCCGTTTTGATCTTCAAAAGGAAACATAGACCATGACGGTAAAGGGCCCCACAATCTTACGAATCGAGCTAAATGAATTAATTGATGTACATTGAAGGTACATTTATTCATGCCATAAAACCTTTCATGCTTAATTACAAAAATTTGAAGTAAAATATCTGCAATCTCAACTTCGCGAATTGTAATCTTTGATTTTATTAGTGAACGAATAGCGTAAACAAGTTGCAAATTGTGATCGTAATATCTTTGTGGGAGTTTACCTTTGAGTAAGATAGGGAAATAATTTATAAGGCATTCTCTTAGTTCCGATGCTTTCCACTGAGCTATGTGTTTCAAGTTCCGCGGTGTACGTGTAACGTAATCTGGAGGAAAAATTTGTCGAAGAGCAGACTCGATTTGTTCTCTAACTGATTTTTTAACGTAGAAGGGTTGGTCTCTATATTTAGGATTAAACCATAAATCGAAAAGCGTGCGCGCGACACCGAGTAAAACAGCGTGCATGTAATCTGGCACAAACGATTCAGCAACATCAAAATGCGGTATTAGTGCTGTGACTGATGGGCCCTTTACACCCATAACATGTTCTAAGTCCCATGAGGCTTCTGCTTCTATCGCTTGAGCATACATACGCTCTTTAGTTCTCAAAGTCGGATTTTCATTGGTACTAATGGGAAATGCTCTCATATGGCCGTTTCCAGATTGACATGTTTGTCCAGAGTGTTCACAGCTCGAACATCCGTACCTGCCATTGAATTGCATCACGCGTTGCACAGAAGCTCGAGCTGGTGCATCAAGAGTCGATATAGGAGCTATCGCTGTAGTATGGTGCTCGTTACTCAACTCATCTTTCCAATGTATACCATCTACGTGTAAATCTATAAGTGAATTAACAAATGGTCATAAGAACGAAGTCATACATCGTTTTTTTTCTACGCTGTAGTATATACCGCATACAAATTGATAATTTCTTCGATTTTTTTTTTACGTATGTTCACGATTTGCGCTTGTACAAGCCAAATTTGGGCATTTGAACTCTTTGAGACTGGTACACCGTCCGTATTCCATAATAGACAAAGATCATATTTTCCTTTAATAATTTCTTTCTTAAACTGCTTGTATTTACTAGCAGAGGTTATATCGCATATAACATTTTCGTCTACTTCATTGCTCTCGTTGAATTCATCTAATAATGGTTTTAGTTTTCTACATTCTAAAGCATCGTTTAAAGCCGACTTTAAATTATATTCCACAAACAGCCCATTTATTTTTGAACTATTGCAAGTCGGACAGTAACGATTTTCTAATGAATCCTTCCACTCCCCTGAATACTCACTGCAATTTTGACACAGACGATGTTTTATAATAATTTGTTCATCTTTCGGTAGGATAGAGTCGATAATTTTAAACAGGAAATATTTTGTTTTAGGTAAATTGTTTTTTATTTATTCAATATTTGGTTAAATTTAATAATCCAAACGAAATTTGTAATATTTACAGATAATTGAGCTAACAACAGGTTCAAACATTTTTGTCAACACATTTGAACTAAAAAATGTAGTTCGCACATCTAACAGACAGAATGTCTTAGCCAGAGCTCTACTTGAATGCGTTTTTACAGAAAAAGCTTTAACAAAATGTTGTCTCAAAGGCAAAAAATCCGAAAATATCCTCTTGCAAGATTTGTCTTCACCCGTGTAAAAAAAACATCGTCTATCTTGATCTACGAAGGACGTCTATGACAAGTCTGCCTACTGGGACGATCGTAGACGTGAATATAGACATGGCGATTATGACAAACGTCTACAGCCCGTTTACGTAGATCCACGTAGATCTACGTAGATCTACATCCCGTTTGTGTAGATCTACGGAGATCTACGCAGATCTACGTAAACGGGCTGTAGACGTTTGTCACAATCGACATGTCTATATTCACGTCTACGATCGTCCCAGTAGGCAGACTTGTCATAGACGTCCTTCGTAGATCTATCGTAGATCTAGATAGACGATTTTTTTTTTACACGGGCAGATTCAAAACTTATTGATGTTAAGCCTGGTCTTCATGCTGACGGCGTCCATGCAATTCTGAGTAAGACTCGTACGTACTTGCAATACGTTATTACTAACTGCTAACACCTTATTATTTTTACAGGATACACTAAAGCATATGCTAAGAAGCATAACTGGACGCCCATTGATGAATCGAAGATAGTCATCAGCCTTCGCCAGAAGCTCTTAGAAATGAACCACACGAAAAAAGCAAATCGTATTTCATAAAATTTTACTTATTTTCAGATAAGTTTGAATTAATTAAGATTAATTAATTAATCTTAATTAATTAATTTTTTGATTAATTAATTAATTAATTAATTAATCACATAACTTGCATGACTGCGTTCAATCGTTGCGTATTAACAAATTATAAATTAAAAATTATCAATTTAAATCCGTGAATTCTTGACTTACGTTAATTGTTTACTTATACGTACGCATAAAATGTATAAGTAAGGTTATGAAAATAAAGTCAATTTTATAAAGATCTCTGTTTAGTGACTATAAAAAGGTCTATTTAAATTTCATCATTTTTTCAATAAGTTTGTGTTTTATCAAGTTTTTATTATTTTTTTATTAAATTGACTATAACCAATATCTAACAAAATTTTTGTACAGCCAATTTGACAAAAATTTTATCCAAACCTAAGCGAATTTTTCCATGTGGGAATTTTTACGTATACATCAGATTTCAAGATTTTAAGAATCCGAATGATTCGACAGATTTCGAAATATTGCAAAAGTTTCAAAGATGTGATGATATCTACGAAGAGCTGGAATACACTAGATTTCATAAGTGATTAGACCCATAACTCTTTCGAATGCTTAAATTCATTCACGGCTTTGACCCGTTTGACGAATTTCTACAGGTGGACAGCACCGATATTTTGGAAGGGTGCGAGACATGGCTTGCAGCTCACAGACCTACACAGTCCTTTGAAATCCGATGAATCAGAAAGCCTCGGCGATCGTCTCGAAAAGTAATTAGAGTTTATTGTATTAAATTATAACGAATACTGTTCACAGATAACATTCTATGTTTTTGCATATAATTCTATGTGAACTATATAGAGAGTGGAAAAAGGAGTTGCTGAAAGCGAACCAAGAGTTGAAACTGGGAAAAGATGGGAAGAAAAAGTTAACTGGAAAGCCAAACTTGACTTGGGCACTAGTGCGTATATTCTGGGCTCCTTACATTATCCACGTAGTGCTTATACTTATCCAATGCACAATACTGCGCGTTGCACAAGCAATACTTCAAGGATGGATAATCAGCTACTTTAATCCAGGTGAAAGCCCGATGACACAGAACAAAGTTCTTCTCTACGCAGGCCTCCTGATCATGGTAACCCTTGTTATGGTATCCATAATTCACCACACCGGCAGAAGGTTCAGACGAATGGGAATGTGCATCAGGGTGGCATGCTGCTCGCTAATATACCGAAAGGTGACACTAAATTAACCGTGCAATCACCTATCACGCACATTATTACTAGGTGAACAAAATGTACATGTTTCAGGTTCTACGACTCGATCAGGCTGCTGTGAACAGCACAGCTGCTGGGCAAGTCGCCAATTTGATAAGCAACGACGTAGCTCGGTTCGATCAGGTCCTCACGTTTCTTCACTATATTTGTATATTGCCGTTACAGGTAAGATCTGATGATCCAAAGCTTTAAAAAGTCGCTCACATTTATTAACTCTGCTCAAATCGCTACAGCTGTCCTTAGTCGGATACGTGATGTGGGAATCTGTGGGTGTAGCTGCGTTAGTATCAATCACGGCAATGATCGTACAGGCAGTTGTGATTCAAGGGTACTTGAGCACCCGTAGCAAAAAATTGAGATCTAAGATAGCAGTGAAAACCGACGAGAGAGTGCAACTGATGAGCGAGTTGATTTCCGGAATTCAGGTACTACTCGTTTCAGACTTACATGATGATATTGACTTGTAGCATTGCGTTGCTCGACATAAATTAGAATTCCAAAAGAATGAAACTACATGAAAATAGAGTGAAGTGTACTCTGATCGCAGGTTGTGAAGATGTACTCATGGGAAAAACCGTTCGAGTTTATAGTATCTAAAATTCGAGCGGCTGAGATGAAGGCAATCGGCTACACGTCGTACCTGAAAGCATTCAATCACGTCACGATAATATCCTCAGGCGAAGTTACGCGTTACTTTACACTGATTGCTTTTGTGCTGATGGGGAACCAGCTTACTGCGGAAATCACATTTGTGATTACAAGTCTGATCGAGACGATTAAACTTACTTGCGCTGTATTCTTTCCACAAGCTGTCATCTTAGCTGGTGAGACTGCTGTATCTTTGGAAAGAATAACGGTCAGTTCCGCTATACTGAGGCCTGAGATTTCATCGGGGATAACTATCCATGGTTTATATGATCTGCTTATTTATTTTTACAGAAATTTTTACTATTAGACGAAGTTGAATGCCCGAAAAAAGTTGACAATGAGTTGCAAGATGGAGAGAAGACTCCTACAAGTCAGCTGATGGAACACGGAGTTGGGATCAAATTGGTGAATGTTGCAGCAAACTGGATTCACGGTCAACTGCCACCTACTCTCTGCGATGTTTCAATGGAGGTGAAGAGTCGAACGTTGTGTGCTGTTGTCGGATGCACTGGCTCGGGTAAATCATCTTTACTCCAACTTCTGCTGGGCGAACTGTCAACAGGAGCTGGAAAACTGTGGTTATTTACCGGAGAAGACAGTAAGACTCGAATCTCTAGTCGAGACATTCGAATCTCTTACACCAGCCAAGATTCTTGGCTTTTCTCCGCCACTATACGCGAGAACATTCTCTTTGGCGAGCCGTACGACGCGAGGCGATACCAAGAGGTAGTTATATATTTCCCTGTATCTCGTGAAACAGTTCGTGAACTAGCATCTGTTATCTGAACATCATCACTAAATGTCAGAAACTTCGTGGACTCGTGAAATGCTGTCTGAGGTCGAATTTGAATGTATAGTATCGACTGTCCATAGGTGACTAGGGTGTGTGCGCTGCTTGAAGATTTCAAGCAGCTGCCTCAAGGCGACTTGAGCTTCGTTGGAGAAAGAGGAGCAGTTTTATCAGGCGGCCAAAAAGCCCGTGTTAACTTGGCCAGAGCCGTTTACAGAGATGCCGAACTTTACTTGCTCGACGATCCTCTCAGCGCGGTGGATCCTCGCGTGGGTCGTCAACTGTTCGAAGAGTGTATCACTGGCTTTCTGAAAGGCAAGACCCGCATCCTCGTCACCCACCAGCTGCAATATCTTCGGCACACAGATCACGTTGTAGTTCTGAATCGCGTAAGCTGGACTAATCTTCAATCGACAACGCAGATTTATCTGCAGCTCGCGAATAACGTATCTATATCGACCGATTCATTTCAGGGTGCCGTGGAACATCAAGGCACATACGAAGAACTAGCCACGTCGATATTCCATATGATAGATTCTGAGAGGACGGTGGAAACCGAGAAAATCGAAGAAAATGACGAGATACTGCAGTGCAAGGTAGTACCATCTAATCAGTACACAGGGTGAATGGACCTGGGGAATAATAAGGTAGTCAGGACCCGAAATTGATTGTTGAAGATTCACTTATTCGAATCGTTGATATTCCATTCCAAGGTTACAATTATTTCCATGATGACCGAATGTTCAAAATTCTCGTACAAAAGATACACCTTGATAGTTCCAACGGTAATGAGTTGCGATGAGCTAGATCTTGCAACTGAACTACTCTACTTTCAGACTTCCGTAGTATCTACAAGTGACAATGATCAGCCTGAGGAAGTTACTGAAACGAACGAAGGATCACCAGACATCAGCACAGAGCACATGGCGAAGGGTAATATTTCCAGCAGCGTATACTGGGGATACCTTTCAGCCGGTGGTAATATGTGTTCGCTGGCCCTTGTTGCATCACTTTTAATAATTGGACGGATAGTGTCTAGTGTAACTAATTACTGGGTAACGTACTGGACCGATCAAGAGATCCTCAGAAATGTATTACAATCAAACACGTCAGTTTCTTACGAAGAAGAATCGCAATGGTTTGATGAACATGGAGTCCTGCGTCAACATCTAGGAACTTACATCTATACGATTTGTCTTCTTAGTTCCATTTTCCTCTTCACTCTGTGCAGCATGTTGTTCATGAGGATATGCATGAACGCTAGTCGCAACATACACAATTCAGTGTTCACCAACCTGCTGCAAGCTCCGATGAGATTCTTTAACACTCATCCATCTGGTAGGTCAAAGACATCGAACTCCGGACCTATGAACTAAAACCCCTTAATTTCATCGTCTACTTGTAGGAAGAATTCTCAACCGATTTTCTAAGGACTTAGGCTCAGTGGATGAGCTACTTCCCAAGATCATGTTGGAGACTCTTCAGATCGGCACATTGCTGATAGCAATCGTAGTTATGGTGTCAATCGTTAACAACTGGATGATCCTCCCCGCGGTTATCATGGGTGGAATCTTCTACGGCATCAGCACTTGGTACTTCAGGACTGCGCAGAATGTTATGCGACTGGAAGGCATTAGTAAGTAATTACATATAGGTGCTTTGATAAATTGACCTCTGATCGGAACTGATTAAGAAACGACACCACCGAAAGAGTCGACTTCAACGTTATAGCAAATGCATTAACTATTGCAGCGAAGAGTCCTGTTTTCTCACACGTCAGCTCTACTTTGGATGGGTTAACTACGATACGAAGCAGAGGTCCTGCGGCGGAAGGATTGCTACGAAGAGAATTTGACCAACATCAAGATGTACACTCTGGAGCCTGGTTTCTGACCTTTTCTACTGCATCTGCCTTTGGGTTTTATCTCGATCTTGTTTCGTCGTGTTTTATCGCTTGCGTTTGCTTCTCATTCATCCTTACGGAAAATGGTTGGTATTCTTCGATGTTGAATAATTGGATGATCCAATATTCAGTCGCGAGGAGTAATCGAGCGATTTATAGGAGATAATCGTCCGGGATTTGTTGGACTCGCTATTTCCCAGTCTCTATTCTTAACTGGAATGATTCAATACGGAGTGAGACAGTGTGCCTTGGTAGTAACACAAATGACATCCGTGGAGAGACTTCTGGAATATACCAATTTGCCAAAAGAGGGACCCTTTACCAGTGAGAACCCTCCTTCACCCACATGGCCGTCTCATGGTAGTTTAGTCATCAAGAATGCCTCCATGAGATACGCAGATAACAAGCCACTAGTGTTAAAAGTAAATGCAGCATTATTTAAAGGCAGAATTCCCTTGATTAATAGTATATTATGTGGCATGCCCGTAAACCAAGTGTTTTTCGGCGAGAATAATGATTTCAGGACGAGCTAAAGACGAGCCGAAGGCAAGCCGGAAGCGAGTTCTGAAATCATTATTCGAGTCAAAAACGGTTTACGGGTGCGCCCCATACTGTATTTTTTTCGAAATAGGCATGAAAAGTCACTTTGACGCCTGTTGAGATTCACCAGACGAAGAGTGAGGTTATGGTGCGATCTGTCGCGCACTTCAAACCGCGCATCGAAACTGCCGTATAAAGACTTTTTTCCACACGGCGTGCGCAAAGTTCGATTTTGCGCACGCTTCGCGTGCATAAAATTCAACTTAACGCGCGCTGTGTTGAAAAATGAAGTTCGATACACGTGCGAAAGATGATTCTCGACTCGTGTGATTGTCACCCTCGCTTCGCTCGGGCGAAAAACTTCACACTCGTCCGAGAATCAACACTTTCGCACTAGTATCGAAAAGTACTAATACGGCAGCTTTGGAATGCGCACTTCGAACTGCGCATCCAGACTGCCGTATAAAGACTTTATAGGGCAGTTCTGAAATCAACCGTATAAAGTGACACTTTGTGAATCGAAAACAGGCGTCAAAAAGTGACTTTTCAATGCCTATGCCGAAAAAAAAGTATTCTGATTTCTGTTCCTTGTTCATTAAATTGCAGAATTTGAACCTGACCATACATTCAGGGTGGAAGGTTGGCATAGTGGGAAGAACTGGGGCTGGCAAATCCTCACTCATCTCTGCGCTGTTCCGTTTAACCGAAGACGGACGCGAGGGTGAAATAGTATTGGATGGGATTGACACGAGGTCGATAGGGTTGCACGAGCTGCGTCCCCGCATCTCGATCATCCCCCAGGAGCCAATTTTGTTCTCGTCGAGTCTGCGCCACAACTTGGACCCCTTCGAACAGTACTCGGACGCAGAGCTTTGGGACAGCCTCCGGGAAGTCGAACTTAGCGATGTCGTTTCTTCCCTTGACTTTCAAGTTGCTCGAGGTGGAGCAAACTTCAGCGTCGGACAACGCCAACTGATTTGCTTGGCTAGAGCCATTCTCAGAAACAATAGGCTAATCGTGCTTGACGAAGCTACAGCAAACATTGACGAAAGGTGAGTGTGTATCTTGTCATCTGGGATACAGTATCATTCATCATTGATCGTCGATCATTTGCTGATATTTCCAAGTTGTTCATTCAACTGTGTAACTAAAATTGTGCGTACAAGTCTACTTGGATGATGTGCCAAATTCAGCTAAAGTTTATTTGTTTCGCAGTACCGACGCTCTGATTCAGACAACAATCAGACGGAGATTCGCCGATTGCACTGTGCTGACGATAGCTCATCGACTGAACACAATAATGGACAGTAACCGAGTCTTGGTCATGAGTGATGGTTGTATAGTGGCAAGTATCATTTTAAATCAGTCGTTATACTCTAAACCATAAATGCAAATCGAGTCTTTATAATCTGAATATTTTTTCATCCCACTAACAGGAATCTGGTCACCCGCACTTGCTGTTAAAAAATCGTGACGGTCATTTTTCCCAAATGCTTCAACAAACTGGGTAGTTAATGGCCGAAAAACTAGCTGCAATAGCTGAAAGCGCTTTTCTACTGAGCCCTGGGTTTCGAGAGGAATCAATCGACGCTACTGTTACCGGAAATAACGATCAGATCACGCATCTCTAACCGCACCACTCTGTAATCAATATTCAGATTTAATATCAATTTCGCTGTAAAATAAAAAAATAAAAAACCATAAGTTTTATAAAATCGTAACCAAAATCTACACAATCAGCACAAAATCTCTCCCATATGAGGCCATTGGATCCTCATGTGATCTTTGTAATCTTCGCACTCTTCTTGTAATCCTTGCAGTTCTTGTGATTCATCTGTAATCGTTCCAATCCTTTCGCGGTCCTTTTCATCCTTCACAATCTTTGTATTCCTTTACCTGATTGACCCTTTGTGTGCCTTTACCAGATTGTACTAGTCTTTACTTTACTTTACTTTTCTTTTCTTGACCTTACTCTATACTCTACTTCACGTTACTTAGCCTTACTTTACTCTAAGATACTTGTTACTTTAGTATTACTTCTCTGATATCTATCTTTCCTATATTTTTAGTGTAACCTTCTTTTGTATTTGATTATTCTACTGTTATTGACTATTGACTGTTATTGATTTATTCTACTTTGATCTGCTGGAACGTTCTTTTGTTCGTTCATCTGTTGGCACTCACCTGTACATCTAACCCACCCTAGGGGACCTGTCCCATGGGAATAAAATTCTATTCTATTCGATAAGTACGCCTAATTTTTTTGGACATGTTAAAAATTTGTTTATTTTATTTTTAAGAATGTTGTACGTGTCTCACATCTTTTATACTTCATAGAATTATTATGTGTCGCTATTCCCATGCGAGTGGTGAGCATCAATGTAGTTAACTTAGTTCATTTCAATTAAATACGAGGTTAAATACCTCGCTCTCTCAACTTCGATCGTATTTTCAGTCGGATGATACGCAATATTCATCGTATTGCCGAGAAAATCTTCGTCTCTTCTTTGGTTGTCGGATGATATAGGTAATAAGTTTTTTTTACAGATTAAATCGCATATGAGTACCGCAACATCGACGAAAACTGCATATCTTCAAGTAGAATCCCGTTATTGTGTAAGGAATTGTTAATTTTTCATCAAACCACATCAGTTTCTTATTGTGATGACAGATGCTGCCTGCTTACTTGCTTGAATGATATATGGGTAGTTCTACAGATCAGGGAATTTTGAGAGGCTCACTTCGTAGCTCCTCAATTTAGCAATTAAAGTTATTTATCACGACATATTAATTAAGTTTAACTCGGCTTGTAGCTGGGCACTGAAATTCAACTCGTTTGAATAAAAAATTTTCAGACAAAAATGATCTCAAATAGGGAAAATTATCACTTCCCTGTGGGGCGAATTCTCAGAATTTGCGACCTAAGTCACAATAAAAGTGTATAAAAGGTTGATTAGTAAAAAATACCACTCAAATAAGAGTTACGATAAGAGTTACTTGAATTTAACCTAAATAATCATGTTGAAATTCCATATTTTTATCACTTTATTCATTACTGAATATAGGCGAACAAATTTTGTATCATTTCCCTGCCGGTTATGAATACGTTAAAATCACCGCCAAAATGAATAGTACGCGACCTTACTGTTCTCACTTATCAAAGTACGAAGTTAAGTTAGCCTAATGAAACTCGTGTTTCGGCCAACTCGTCAAGCGGTTGGTCAGGGCTGTGCGGTCATTGCCGGTTATCGAGTCTGGGCCAGACAACTTCTCACTCCCCTGGTATCCATTTATATAAACAATATTGAATATGTTTTAGATATTATTACACAATATTGTTAGGTTAGCTTGCATGCATTAATTCAATAACATTAAATTTGATTTAAAATATATTTATTTAGTGATTTTGCCGAAATACATCGAAAATATCACTTCCCTGTGTATCACTTCCCTGTGCATCATCCCTTTACGTAGACAGGGAAGTGAGAATTTTTTTTTTTTTCTTTGCTTCAACCAAAGAAAAAGTCTCAAAGTAGAGAAGTAATATTAGAAAAAAGCGCAAGAGTGAAAGAGATTATTTTATGAATTTCACTTCTCTGGATAGGTTATCATTTCCCTGGCAGCTACAATAAACAAATCCCTATATATTTTTTGATTTCAAGTTGGTTTATGAAATACATTGTGCTCAAAATATAATAATACTACATTGAGTAGTGACTCTATCGTTCGAAGCCTATTAATTCATACCATATGTGAATTTATCGGACCAGTCGAACCAAATTTTTAAGTCTTCTAACTGAAGCTGACCTCTATATAGAGCGTGCAATCTTCAGATAGACCGAAAAAAAAAACGGAAGTGCATCATAATTATTTTTTCAAGTAAAAATTCCTTCAGCCCGGGTTTGAACCGGGACCTCCGCATTTGTACTGCGACGCCTTGTCCAATTAGACCACTGAAGGACTGGAGGAATCTTTACTTGAAATTCATGTTATTGTCATTGACCTTCTTAGTCCCAGGTCTGTGTTTATTTCATTGAGTAGTGACTCTATCGTACGATACTCTATCTGGGACTAAGAAGGTCAATGACAATAACATGAATTTCAAGTAAAGATTCCTCCAGTCCTTCAGTGGTCTAATTGGACAAGGCGTCGCAGTACAAATGCGGAGGTCCCGGTTCAAACCCGGGCTGAAGGAATTTTTACTTGAAAAAATAATTATGATGCACTTCCGTTTTTTTCGGTCTATCTGAAGATTGCACGCTCTATATAGAGGTCAGCTTCAGTTAGAAGACTTAAAAATTTGGTTCGACTGGTCCGATAAATTCACATATGGTATGAAATAATAATACTACTTTAAACACCGACTTAATATACAACTTTCGATTTAATTTCCACTTCCCTTCACATTTTCTCACTTCCCTGTCCATCGAAAATCGAAAAACAGCTATAAAATTGATATTCGCCGTAATTTTGTCTGGCCCGTTTGAGATTGGTTATTTTATAGTACATCCTTGACCTCTACATACTTTTTGTCTCAATTATCGACAAAAAATGAGATTCACATAATTGTCGTGTTTTATTCCACCGTCTGTAGAACTACCCATATATCTCAGTTGTATATCACCAGTAGAGTATTTCTTGATTGCCTCATATCACTTAATCCGAACGCGACGCACGCTGTCTGTTTCTTCAAACGGCGTAGCACAATGATGGTTGTTTCCGCATATCTTTGAGGTCATATTGTCCGCGTTTTGCTGATTAGTGTATAAACTAATTTGTTAAATTGTGTATTTACGGCTCTATCGCCCTTCGCAGTACACCGAAAAAGGAAACTTCGAATCCCACAGTCTTTTCAAGACAGTGGAGCTCTGAAGAGGAATATCTCTGTACGCGATTGGAAGAAGTGCTCGTCACGTAAATATGGACACGAGGGAAACAGCTGGTCGGGAAAATCCCGCGGAAACGTCGAATTTCCTGAGCTCACTGTTCATCGGGTAATGTAACAAGAAAAAAGTTTCTAGTTCATCACGTGCGTGGAATTGCGAAAAACCCGTATCGTAACTCATTTTCGGTTCACACTTACACGAGGGGTACTAATCACTAGGATGATATTTCGACGATTTTAAGAGATTTCAGAAGATTTCAAAAACGATTTTAACTTATTTCAGTATATTTCGAAGATTTATGCTTTAATTCATTATCACGGGTTTGACCTAGTTGTGTATCTCCGGTAATTCGCGGTTATTCGATTACAGAATCTCGAATTATATGTACAGCAATAAATAATCGAAAGTTCGACTTCCTTTTCTCATCATAAGAGAAAATAATTGAGCTCAGATTGATTTCTTGACGAATATCTACAGGTGGACAGCACCGATTTTCTGGAAGGGTGCGAGGCGAGGTTTGCAGGTCACAGACCTATACAATCCTTTGAAATCCGATAAATCAGAAAGCCTCGGCGATTGTCTTGAAAAGTAATTAGAGCTTATGATACATAATCGTAATGAATATAGTTCACAGATAACATTTTATGCATTTGTATATCCCGCGTGAACTCTATAGAGAGTGGAAGAAAGAGTTGATAAAAGTCAAACAAGAGTTAGAACTGGGAAAAGATAGGCCCAACACGTCAACTAGAGAGCCAAACCTGAAATGGGCAATAGCACGGGTGTTCTGGGCTCCTTATATGATACAAGGAGTACTCTTACTCATCCAGTGTACAATACTTCTCGTTATGCAGCCAGTAGTTCAGGGTTGGGTGGTCGGATATTTCAATCATGACAAAAGTCTGATGACACGAAACAAAGTTCTTCTCTACGCTGGCCTCCTAGTCATCACTAATGTCAGTGTCGCCTTCACAAGTCACCACACAATCCTCCAGATGAAAAGAACTGGAATGTGCGTCAGGGTGGCATGCTGCTCGATAATATATCGAAAGGTGCAAGTGAATTGATTGAAGATTCATTATAAACTGGATCTCTAATTATTATACTTCAGTCCTTCTTTTATATACAACAAGCCACATGTTCCAGGTTCTTCGACTTAATCAGGCTACGGTGAACAGAACAGCAGCTGGTCTAGTCGCCAATTTGATCAGCAACGATGTAGCTCGATTCGATTTGGCTTCCGTGTCTCTTCACTATCTTTGGATAATGCCAATACAGGTAAAAGCCCTATCTTACGACGCAATAGATCAGGGCGCAGATACCTACTCTCATTTTTCGTCCACGGTTACAGTTGTCGTTGATAGGATATGTGATATGGGGATCTGTGGGTGTGGCTGCATTGGCAGGGATCGGAACAGTGATGATCCAGGCAATACCAATTCAAGGATGCTTAAGTAGTCTTAATGCTAAGTTGAGATCTAAGATCGCACCCAGAACAGACGAAAGGGTTCAACTAATGAGCGAGCTGATTTCCGGGATTCAGGTAGGAAATGGTATGCTCATTTCTTGTGAATGAAAAAAATGTACAGCATGCTTTAATCACAGGTCGTGAAGATGTATTCATGGGAAAAACCGTTCGAGTTGATAGTATCCAAGGCCCGAGCATTCGAGATGAAGATGATTAGTTACACGTCTTACCTGAAAGGGTTTTGTCGAAGTATAGGGACGTTCTCTAGCCTAGTCACTCTTTACTTGACATTGATTGCATTTTCGCTGATGGGAAACTTTATTACTGCGGAAATTGCATTCGTACTTGCCAGTCTATTCAATGTGCTGCAGATGACATGCTGCATCGACTTTCCACAAGCGATCATCTCGGCTGGCGAGGCTAATGTGTCTTTGGAAAGAATAACGGTCAGTTCCGCGATACTGGAGCCTGAAATTTCATGGGGAATAACTATCCACGATTAATACGATTTGCTTATTTATTTTTACAGCGATTTTTACTATTAGACGAAGTTGAATGCCCGGAAAAAGTTGACAATGAACTGCAAGATGGAGAGAAGACTCCTTCAAGTCAGCTGATGGAACACGGAGTTGGGATCAAATTGGTGAATGTTGCAGCAAACTGGATTCACGGTCAACTGCCACCTACTCTTTGCGATGTTTCAATTGAAGTGAAGAGTCGGTCGTTGTGTGCTATCGTCGGATGCACTGGCTCGGGGAAATCATCTTTACTTCACCTACTGCTGGGTGAACTGTCGACAGGAGCTGGAAAACTGTTGTTATTCACTGGAGAAGACAGTAAGACTCGAATCTCTAGTAGAGACATTCGAATCTCCTACACCAGCCAAGATTCGTGGCTTTTCTCCGCCACTGTACGCGAGAACATTCTATTTGGCGAGCCGTACGATGAGAAGCGATACCAAGAGGTAGTTATATGTATTTCCCTGCATCTCGTGAAACGGTACGTGAATCAGCATCTAATGTCTGAACATCATCTCTAAATGTCAGAAACCTCGTCGACCCATAAAATGCTGTCTAACATCGAATTTGAATGTATAGTATCGACCGTCCATAGGTGACCAGAGTGTGTGCGCTGCTCGAAGACTTCAAGCAGCTGCCTCATGGTGACTTGAGCTTCGTCGGAGAAAGAGGAGCAGCTTTATCAGGGGGTCAGAAAGCTCGCGTTAATTTAGCCAGAGCCGTTTACAGAGATGCCGAACTTTACTTGCTCGACGATCCACTCAGCGCGGTGGATCCTCGCGTAGGTCGTCACCTGTTCGAAGAGTGCATCACTGGCTTTCTGAAAGGCAAGACCCGGATCCTCGTCACTCACCAGCGGCAATATCTTCGGCATACAGATAACATCGTAGTTCTGAATCGTGTAAGCTGGACTAATTCTCAATCTACCTTGCAAATTTCCCTGCAGCCTACGAATAAGGTATTTCTATTGATGGAATAAGAAGATTCATCTTGATGTTAATTAATCTCAGGGTTTCGTGGAACATCAAGGCACATACGAAGAACTAGTCACATCTAGATTCCACATCTTAGATTCTGAGGAGACGGTTGATGTCAAGGAAATCGATGAAAATTACGAGATATCGGAGTGCAAGGTAGTTCCAGCTAATCAGTATACATAAAGTGAAAAGACGTGGGTAATATAATAATAAGGTACTCAGGACCCTGAAATTGATTGTTAAAGATTTTCAGACCTCAGTCATGATTGCGAATGACAGTGATCAGCTGATGCTCGTTACTGATACTAGCGGAGGATCAAGAGATATCAGCAAGGAGGAAATACCGACGGGAAGTATATCCAGCAAAGTGTATTGGGGCTACATTTCGGCTGGTGGTAATCTCTGCTCTTTGACTCTCCTCATGGCAGCGTCTATAGCTGGCCAAATAGCAGCTAGTGGTACTGATTACTGGGTAACCTACTGGTCCAATCAGGAGACCCTCAGAATCGCGTTCCAATCGAACACGTCTGTCGCCAATAATATGAGCTTCGGCAATTACACCGAAGGTGATAATCGAGAGATGTATCTTACCGAATGGCAGTGGTTTGATGAACACGGACTCCTTCTTCCAAATACGGGAATATACGTCTATACGATTTGTATTATTAGTTGCTTCATCCTGATGATAGTGCAATGCATGCTTTTCATGAGAATGTGTCTGAACGCCAGTAGCAATGTGCACAATTCGATGTTTGCCAACCTCCTACACGCTCCCATGAGATTCTTCAATACTAATCCAGCTGGTACGTTCAACGTTCGAAGTGCTATAGGTGAAACCCGGGAATCCTAGACTTCTTTCACTATCCTTCACTTTCCGGAAGCCAAGTATCCAGACATTTTCGATCCTCAACTCTCGGGTAGGTCCTCCGTTGCACATTTGTCATACTTTCCATTTGCTATAACACCTTTCCAGGAAGAATTTTGAACCGATTCTCGAAGGACGTTGGTGTAATGGATGAGCAATTGCCTGAAGCGATGCTAGACGCACTCCAGATTATGATCATGATGATAGCAGTGACCACACTGGTGATCATCGTCAACAACGTGATGATTATACCTGCGGTTATTATCGGTGTGATTATATACGTCCTTAGCACTTTTTATCTTAAGACTGCTCGGGATGTCATGCGACTCGAAGGCATTAGTAAGTATATTGGTACATCCATACTTTGATAAATTGACCTTAGATCGGAATTAAATGAGTGGAACGACACAACTAAAGGATTCGTAATAGCAAATGCGTTGACGATTGCAGTGAAAAGTCCGGTTTTCTCACATGTCAGTTCGACTTTTGACGGGTTAACTACTATACGAAGCAGAGGCCCTTCGGCCGAAGGATTGCTACGGAAAGAATTTGACCGGCATCAAGATGCTAATACTGGGGCCTGGTACCTTTTCATTGCTACTGCAGGTGCTTTTGGGCTACTGGTCGATCTGATTTTGTGTTCTTTTACTGCTTGCATTTGCTTCTCGTTCATATTGATGGATGATGGTTGGTACTATTCGATCTTGAACCACTGAATGGGACGATATTTAATTGCGAGGGCTAATTGAGCAGATGACTTTATTTATCACCGTGATTTGTAGGAACCACCTTACCAGGATTTGTTGGACTCGCTATTTTCCAATCCTTGACGTTGTCTGGAGAGATTCAGTTCGGAGTCAGGCAGTGGGTCAAAGCAATCTCACACATGAGCTCTGTAGAAAGACTCATTCAATACACCAACTTACCGAAGGAGGGACCTCTCACCATTCAAAACCCTCCGCCATCTACGTGGCCTCCTGAGGGTGAATTGGATTTCAAGGGTGTTTCTATGAGATATGCTGATAACAAGCCACCAGCATTGAAGGTAAAATCTACAAATTCATCTCAAATGATCATTGTTGCAATTACTGTTCCATTTGCATTCAATTCCAGAATCTGAATCTGACCATACATTCGGGATGGAAGGTCGGCATAGTGGGAAGAACTGGAGCTGGAAAATCCTCGCTCATCTCTGCGCTGTTTCGTTTGACCGGAGACGGACTCGAGGGTGAAATAGTATTGGATGGCATTGACACGAAGTCGATAGGGTTGCACGAGCTGCGTCCCCGCATCTCGATCATCCCCCAAGAGCCAATTTTGTTCTCGGCGAGTCTGCGCCACAATTTGGACCCATCCGAACAGTACTCGGACGTGGAGCTTTGGGACAGCCTCCGGGAAGTCGAACTTAGCGATGTCGTTTCTTCCCTTGACTTTCAAGTTGCTCGAGGTGGAGCAAACTTCAGCGTCGGACAACGTCAACTAATTTGCTTGGCTAGAGCCATTCTCAGAAACAATAGGCTACTCGTGCTTGACGAAGCTACAGCAAACATTGACGAAAGGTGAGTGTGTATCTTGTCATCTAAGATACAGTATCATTCATCACTGATCGTCGATCATTTGCTGATATTTCCAAGTTGTTCATTTAACTGTGTAACTAAAATTGTGTGTACAAGTCTACTTGGATGATGTGCCAAATTCAGCTAAAGTTTATTCGTTTCGCAGTACCGATGCTCTGATTCAGACCACAATCAGACGGAGATTCGCCGATTGCACTGTACTGACGATAGCTCATCGACTGAACACGATAATGGACAGTGATCGAGTTCTGGTCATGAGTGGTGGTTGTATAGTGGTAAATATCATTTCGAATCAGTCGTTACATTCCAAACCATAAATGCAAATCGAGTCTTTATAATTTGATTGTTCTTTGTGGTATAAACAGGAGTTTGATCATCCGCACTTGCTGTTGAAAAATCTTGACGGTCATTTTTCTCAAATGCTCAAACAAACTGGACGAACAATGGCGGAAAAACTAGCCGGTATAGCTGAAAGCGCCTATCTACTGAGCTCTGAATTTCGACAGGAACTAAACGACACCGCTGTTATGAACAGTAGCAATTAGTTTCCGTATCTGTAACAGAATCTAATTAATGTAATAAATACTACAATATCATGAAGAAACTTATGACTCGTCTCCAGTGTCCCATATAGCATCTTCCTAGTGAGCAGAAACCGAAACCTTGAAAGCGTTTTCAAAATCAATGACATTTATCAATTATACGCGCTTCCATATTTAATCTAATAAGGAGGCTGCTTTTTGTAAGAGAAAGATCAATTTCGCAGGCACCAGGTTTCGGGCATTTTCAAATGCTTGATCGCTGATGCCTCAAATAAAATGCTTATAGTTTTCGAAATAAGCATTTTTTTATAACACGTGCATGAAAAGTGGGGCGTTGCATGTCAGTTTAGCGGGACGAAAGTGGCTGAATGCATACCAGGGATGCAAAGTAAGGTTGACGCATGCGCAGTCCACAATTATTTCACTTTCGTCCCTTGGGAACGTCCCGCTACTGACATGCACGCCCCACATTCATGCACTTATTATAAAAAATATCGTGCGTTACTATGGCCAACAGTTGCCGATTGCAACTCGTGTGTTTGCGGCCCTCGCTTCGCTCGGGCGGCAAACTTCACACTCGTTGCAATCGCCAACTTTCGTCCCTAGCAACGCAATATACTATTATCGACATAATATAGATTCCGCATCAAATGTCATGATACTTAACAATGAGTGTATCAGCATATAATAACAGCATCATTATCATACATCGTGTACACCGAAAGAAATTTATTCTTATTTCTAGTATGGTAACATACTAATCGTATATATACTAATGAAATCCTCTAAATGTTTAGTCTATTTTTATGTAGAATGCTAGAGTATTAGAATATCCTCTTAAAGTTAGTATGCCATCTATTAAGGTGTGACCACGTGATCAAAACTTGTCGCATTTTGCATATGGCCGCGTCCAGGTCCTGCATCGTGTCGTGCGTCGCGTTGTCTTTGAGTGTGAAATCAAGTTATATTTTTCATTCGAAAAAATCGACGAAGTCGTGAAGTGGCTCATCAAAAACGATCCAGGCGAACTGGTCGAAACATTTGAACGTAAGTAAACCTAAAATTCTGAGTATAATAGTACATTTAATTACGAGTAACGAAAGGCTTTTTTGACGAAACGAGAGGTTTACGGCACGAGCCGAAGGTGAGACTGATCGTAGCGAGTACGAGTACGAGTACCTCGAGCGAGTACGAGACTCGCCTTCGGCTCGTGCCGTAAACCTCTCGTCAAAAAGCCTCTACGTACAAGTAATGATCATTATTTTTCATCAGGATTGCCGAGAAATCGCGACGAAGTCGCGATTTTGAGGCTAGAATGATGAAAAATAATTTTTTCCAAATTACTGCTACGCTCTGAGAAAACGTTCTAGTGACTCAGTTTTTCTACAGTTGATTAGTGATATTTTGATACAAAGTTCATGATTTTTCCAGATTTTATGTCCTCCGCTGAACATAAATTCAGTCCATCGAAGAAAAAGCAGTTGTCGTAGGGTACAGGCTGCTGCGTTGGATGAAATTTCTTCAACTTTAAACCAATAATATTTGATGAATTGTTGTTTGTTTGAGACACAGAAATTTTTGATTGTAAGAATTTTTTTCCCACTTTCTGGAAAAAATGTTTTGAAACCAACACTTTTGTGCTATACAAATACTATATAAATATAAATATATTCCCTAAAATTGTTGAACATTTTTTTGTCTTTAATTTAATTAATTATCTCATAGTCTTGTATGATTGAAAAGTTTATAATATGAATAATAAATATACATAGTATATATTATAAAAATATAAAAAAATATATGAATATAATATAGTATACATATATACATAAATATATTATACCAGGAATGTAAAATATGAATATAAAATGAAAATAAAGAGATTATTTTATAATTTCACTGATTCCTTTCCGAATATAACATACTAAACTTAGATTAGAGGATATTCTTAAAGCTAGTATATGTATTCACATTAGTATGTGTTTATTAAATTATTCTCCTCTAAAGATTAGAAAATATACTTACCGCCTATTTTAGACGGAAATATACTAAGTTTCAGTATATTATACTAACTTTGAGAATAAATTTCTTTCGGTGTATTGCATTTTTAGCTAATAAAGACATGTTATCGAAAAAAAGGCGCAACCCAATAACTATGGGGTTTCAGAGGAAATGTCAAAAGGGTAAAAAGTTGCATAAGTTTACACTGGAGTAGCTAGAATTTTTTCAGAATTTTTTTAGAAATTTTTTTTTCACAATTTTTGGTCGAGACTCTGATGAGCGGGGGGCTTTATTTGAGAATGATGAAGTCTAGAACTATATATCGAGTAAGAAAATTGATTTACTTTCTCATTTTCAATCAATTACAATTTTTTCAGGAGATTTTTCAAAGTTATTTTAACAATTTGTTCAGAATTTTTTTAAATATTATTTTATAATTTTTTCCGGCTGGAACTCGGAGAATCATCGTCAGTTGATTATTACTTCACCTGATCAAAGCATGTCATATCGAATTATTGCGAAAAAATGAATACATCGATAAATATGGTCTGGCAGGCGCAAAGGCGATTTTTTTCTTAACGAAAAACTCGTATAGATGAGGTAAGAGACGTAATTGACTATTTTTTTTTTTTTTTGCGTTAAAAAGCAAGTTCAAAAGTTGAAAGTTTTTTCTTTTTAATATTTTGTCTTAAATCCGATAGTTCCGATATTTCTCAAGACACAACGACTCAACTGACGATGATTCTCCGAGTTCCAGCCGAAAAAAATTATAAAATAATATTCAAAAAAATTCTGAACAAATTGTTGAAATAATTTTGAAAAATTTTCTGAAAACATTGTAATTGATTGAAAATGAAAAAGTAAACCAATTTTCTTTCTCGATATATAGTTCTAGACGTCAAAATTCCCAAATAGAGCCCCCCGCTCATCAGAGTCCCGATCAAAAATTGTAAAAAAAAAGTTCCAAAAACAATTTCACAAAAAAATTCTGAAAAAATTCTAGCTACTCCAGTGTAAACCAATGCAACTTTTTACCCTTTCGACATTTCCTCTGAAACCCCATACACGCAAAAAAAAGTGCTGTCAAATTTACTATGTGAGCAGTAAATATAGGGACAGCACTTTTTTGCAGTAGAAATTATCACAATTGCAGTATTGGGTACATTGGAGCAAGTGGCCTTCAATGTCTACATGAGTGAATGTAACCACAATTGTGATAATTTCTACTGCAAAAAAGTGCTGTCCCTATATTTACTGCCCACATAGTAAATTTAACAGCACTTTTTTTTGCGTGTAGTTATTGAACCTGCGCCTTTTTTTCTAAAACATGTATTTTTTAGCTAAAAATGCAATACTCGGGCGAAAAAAGGTCGTACGAAACTTTATAAAAGACTAAAATGTAGGTTTTTATATCCTTTCTACGTTTACCATAGAAAAAATGGAGGAAAAATTTTTCCCCAAGCTGTGGGGATAATTTGCGGTGGCTAAAAAATATACGAAAAACGGCTATGTTCAAAAGTACGTACCGGAACCAAAAAAAGTCGTAGAGAATTTTCCAAAAAAGCAAAATGAAGGTAAATTTGTCCTCTTTAAAACGCCGCTTGGAAAATCCAATTATCTTCGTTTTTGAGTTCGCTATCTAACTTTTAGTGCGACAAGAAATTTCGACTGGTGTACTCAAACTTTTGGCCGGTAGTGTATATAGACTATTCGCATCTGGTGATGAAATACATTTGAACTCTCGTACGCAGGTGATCTATTATAGTTAATATGGTTAGTCTTTTGCCATATTAATGTTGAAGACAGAAGAAATAAACTAATATCTACAAATATCGACATCTGTATCAAGGCTTATTACGACGCAAATTGACTATCAGCTTATTAAACTTCAAACAGATGGCAAATATCGTCTATAATATTGAAAACATTTTGCTATGATCATTAGAAAATTATTTTATGATTAAACGAACTAATTGAATCAATTGGTCGATTCAGTTACCCCCACCATGCACTTCGCACCCTGCCAATAGTCAAACCGGGAGCAAAAACTTTCCGGTCGGCAAACCGCTCTTTGCTCCCCGAAAATAGGTAGAAAAATCGGCCTTTATAGGTTCATGTGTAAAAAAAAAAAATTCAATCATTCGATCAAATCATCGTTTCGCAAAAATTCTTTTTGAAAAAGTAACTGAAATTGATTGACGTCAATTGAAATTTGTGAAAAAAATGAAAATAAAGCTCAACAATAATCGATCTAACAGCAATCAACAGATTGATAGCTTCCGAAATAGTGCGATGATTCTCATAGATCGACTTGGATAACAGGTCTGCGCTGTTTGTTCAGATGCTTACAATTCGGCAATGATCATTCTTCGATGAATTGTGAAACCAGAACGTGCGAACCTATAGCTGTACCTTGGATAATTTATTTCGTTTGAAGAAAGGCCTTCGATTCATGCAGTATATTAGTTTCGAAACAAACCAGCCCTGAAATAGGAATATGTTTATGAGATATTATTGGATGAGTTGGGGACGATTGGCCATCTCTCCCAAATGTCCGGGATAGATGGCCATATCGATTATTTAAACAAATCGGAAGTAACCTTTAATGATTCTACGCTAGGATACAACAAAGATCTTTAATGATACCATGAAAGTTGTAAACATATGTAATTATTTAAAATTTATATAGTGAGCACGTAAACAGTGAACGTGCTCAACTAATTCCCAGCACTCAAAATCCAACAAGGAGGATTTTACTCACTTTTTAATTTTTTTTCGCGACACTTTTGAACTTTTACTCGTTCGTATGCTCGGTACAAATAGCGATTTACTCTATATAGGCAGTCAGGCCAGTCAAATTATACTTTAAAATTACAAAATGGATGGACAAGCCAAATTTTTTAGGGTGAGTAAAGGGTCATTAGAGATGCCTGAATCCGCCGGAATTCAACAAAATTTCCTTGTGCTTCGTCCGCCATCTTGGAAGAAACGTAATCGTCGATATCTTGGCTCCTCTTGGTTGGATTTCGGGTTTTTTTTTTTGTCTTTCAGAGAAAAATATTGTCTACAACTTTTATTTGAATTTTTTTCTCATATCTGTAAAAGAAAACAAGTTATTCGAATGTTTATTGTCGATTATATTGCCCCCTTTCGATTTTATCGATAACTTGTTGAAGTAAAACTTTTTTAAACTTTTTTTCCTTCACAGATGTCAAAAAATTCTTGGAATAAAAGTTGTAGACAATATTTTTCTCTACAAAACTAAAAAAACAAAATGAAAATCAAAGTAGTAGAAGCAGATATATCGACGATTATCACCTGTTTTCCAAGATGGCGGACGAAGCACAAGGAAATTTTGTTGGATTCCGGCGGATTTAGGCATCTCTAATGACCCTTTACTACCCTGAAAAATTTGGCTTGTCCATCCATTTTGTAGATATTTGCTACTTTCCCTGTTAAAAATTTCGTATAGAGACGGATAGAATGTGCAGAAAACGCTAAAGAAACAGATAGAAATGGATGGAAACGGATACGCGAGCTATCAGTTTCTATAGCGGTTTCTACAATTATATCCGTCTTGATACGAAATTTTTAGCAGGGTTTCGAGCTAATTTGACTCGCCTAATAAGTGCCATATATCGAGTAACATCAAAAATATTAACGCTGGCCATCTACCCCGGAAATACCCTAAATGTCTATTATACATATATTTGAAATACCAATATCATTGGTGGATAGGAATGAACGTACTTCAAACGTACGTACACGGAGAGAATTTTGCTGGTAGAGATTGCCATACTGTCTGGTGGCGGTGAGCCATACTAGACATTGCACGAAATTTGATACAAAGTATAGGAAAAAGTATGAGGAAAATCGTTGATATACCAATGTTTATATTATTGTTTTCAATATTCGTGAGACTTTTTCCTATACTTTTATATCAAATTTCGTGCAATGTCTAGTATGGCTCACCGCCACCAGACAGTATGGCAATCTCTACCAGCAAAATTCTCTCCGTGTATAATAAAATACGCACGGAGAAAAGTATTTCACGAAACTTTACTGAACTGTTGAACAAAGTTGGGACATAGAGACAAGTTGGTGATTTTTCACATTTTTGTAGTAATCAGTGACATACTGAACGTTACAAAATACATGTTATGTTAGAAATCATCCATTGAAAGACTAATTAGATATATTAACGTGGGGGTCACCCATCCAAATTCTGGCTGCAGTTGAAATTGCTTAACTTCGTTGATCGTCTGATGTCCGGTGTCGATCTAGATCTAATCGTCGCCTGTTACAATACTTAACACTTTTTGACTCGATAGGTAAACTGATTTGTGAGGATTTACATCAATTATAATATGTACTTAAAAAAAAATGAATGATAGCAAAATTTCACGGTCACTTCGAATATTTCTGATGATTAAATTGTATATCGTCGGTGATAGTGCAATACCGCGTAACTGAATATTGCAATACCGCGTGAGTACAAAAAAAAAAAAAAAAATGAGAATTGGTGTGCATTCGATGTATTTTTCATTTCTACATCGAATGCACACCAAATCTAATTTTTTTTTTTTTTTTTTTTTGTACCTACGCGGTATTGCAATATTCAGTTACGCGGTATTGCACTATCACTGACGATATACGTTCGTTCGATTGCATAGAAACATTCTTTTTCCGGTAAATTCGGTGGAAGTGTTAGAAATACTGCAGTCAGCAGAAAAGCTTATACTACTATGTACGCCGGCGAATCAACGACCGGATGCCGGTAGAAGAGTTCCGGAGTTGCCAATGCCGGGCCATCAAGATATAGATGCGAGTGTGTTTGAAAACGGCCAAGTGATGGCAAGTCGGTTGTGGCAAGATGCAAAATGCCCTGCAGGAAATCAGTAGTTGGTAACCAACACCGTTTCATTAATGGTTGTATACTGGTAAAACTTCACCGAAATACCGCTATTTTACATGTAGTGGCGCAGAAAAGGCTAGCCTACACCAGCACATGGCCAGCACTGCCAGTGCTGGGCCATTATGATTTCGGCAGTTCTGTGTTTGCTGGGAAATTTCACAAAAATCACCGATTGTACGGACGGCGTGCCACTACGGGATTTCGACAAAGACGATAGAAAATAAGATGAGCTCATCGATAACGTAATAATTGGAGTCATGATGAAGTGAAGCGCGCTGAGAATTTTATCAACCGGATCCTGTTATACCGGTTTTTGTTGATATTGATTATTTTTAGCAATCAGATTCTGGTCAATCAGAGTGCGGTATTTTATGATGTGAAAAATATATCCCAATTCTGAATTATACTGACAATTGCACCCTAGCTTTTGATAATTGCATCCTACCTTTTGATAATTGCACTCTAGCTCTGCGATTGTTTTTGGAACCCAATATCTGTCAAACATCAGAATCAAAAGTGAATATAATATAATTATACCTTATTATACCTGCCGCTCTCTGCTTGGCTCTGCTTCGGCTAGTTCATTTTATTAATCAGAGAGTAGAGGGGGTAGGTCACCAGATGGATAATAGAATTAATCAAAGAAATAACACAGATTTGAATCGGTTTGATATTTTCGGTTTTTAAGAGCATGTCCTAGTCATATAGTTACCTGTTGAGAAAAAAACAAAAAAGTCGCAAAAACTCGGAAACGATGATCAAAAATGATGTATAATAGATTTATTCGATGATTAGGGACGAATAGGTTCGATCTAGCACGCGAGATTCGTCGAAATCGAGAAAAATGAATTTTTTTGGTTCCTCAAGTGTGGCCGTGTCACTTATTTTGGTTCATATCAACGCCTGTGCGTCTAAAACGCAAAAACCGGCTTTTTACCTCAAGTCTCACAGCAATGACGAACATTTGTGTCTAAAAATTTTGTTGTTTCACGCAACAATAGGGCCGAGATAACGAAAGAAGAGCGGTATAAAGATGTAAATAGTGTAAAATTGTTGATTTCTGACAGCTGAGACATGAGACGGTCGAGGTTAACGAAACGCCCGACAGATGGCTCTACGCGTAAATCATCGTCACTGTTGCGTTATTTACGCGATTTACGCGATGATTTACGCGTAGAGCCATCTGTCGGGCGTTTCGTTAGCCTCGACCGTCTTATGTCTCAGCTGTCAGAAATCAACAATTTTACACTATTTACATCTTTATACCGCTCTTCTTTCGTTATCTCGGCCCTATTGTTGCGTGAAGCAACAAAATTTTTAGACACAAATGTTCGTCATTGCTGTGAGACTTGAGGTAAAAAGCCGGTTTTTGCGTTTTAGACGCACAGGCGTTGATATGAACCAAAATAAGTGACACGGCCACACTTGAGGAACCAAAAAAATTCATTTTCCTCGATTTCGACGAATCTCGCGTGCTAGATCGAACCTATTCGTCCCTAATCATCGAATAAATCTATTATACATCATTTTTGATCATCGTTTCCGAGTTTTTGCGAGTTTTTTGTTTTTTTCTCAACAAGTAACTATATGACTAGGACATGCTCTTAATCAAAGCTCGACATAAATTAGATTCACATTAGTTTGATATGATAATCACGAGTTTTAATCACAATATTCAGTAAATAAGTTTCACATTGACTCGAGACGATAATAAATAATGGTATTTACTCCAAAGAACAATAGATTTGTTACGATAATTAACAAGTCTCTAATTTAAAGAATGACACCCGAGAAAAAATGATCATATCTGATCAGATAAGGATCATATATGACTAGTCTTGTATGAATCATACCAGAAAAATGGCCATACCTGATCATACATGATCATACATGATCATATATAATCATGCCTGATCAAATAGCACAAGCAAATCTTATACAAGCATTACACAAATAGTGAGAAAAAAGAAAAAACGAAAAAACTAACGAACGTGTGAAATTCGAGTTCACATTTTATAATAACTACTTGTAGATGGACGAGCATTACCAATTCGTTAGGAAAAACGCAATTTGATTTTTTGATCTGACCGGTATTCGAACCCAAATCCGCTCGCATACACTGTATTACTAGTTGAACGCTCTACCAACTACGTCAAACTATTCTATAGTATTAATATGCTTCATATTTTCTTATTTGTCGAAACTTATGATCAAGGTGTCGAATTGAGAGCTGATAGACATTTTAATCTCACCAATCTGTGTCATGATTTCCAAGGTGAGATCATGCCTGGAACATGTTGTAAAAAATGTGAGCGTAACGCGTACAGATTCATGCGATATCGCAAATTGCGTGATTTTATGAAATATGCAATCATAAAACTCCGTGACATAATTTTTTACGTCCTGTGCTATATGGGCGGGATGATATATCAGATTTGTTAAAGTACATTTATATACAACATGACGTGTGCACATACATGTTCATATATATCATTGTGACGGATCGACATGTTCATCTACAACGTTATACATGATCCTATACGATTCTATGTAATGTTATGTATGGTCATGTATCAACGGTCATGAATGTACGTATGATCTACATGGTCATGTATGGGCTATTCCGCGTCAACCGGATCAATCATCTCTCAGATATTTCTTTAATTTTGCATGTCGATTGTCCTCGGGGAGTTAGATTTTTGTGCCAAAGGATTTTTCAATTAGTGCAAAATTCGTTGAGTTATTTGCATAAACAAATTCGAGCAAGGTTTTTTTCAAAAATTCATAACTCCGCCAAAAATGACACTAGACTCGATTTTTTTTTTTAGTCTACGCGGAAAGAGTCATAGAATGTATAAAAAAATAAGTACTTCGAAAAAAGTTTGTTCATCCATTGTTTATTTAACAATTAAGTTTTCGAAGATTTTTAAAACAGTGAGCAACACGACCAAAAAATTTTTTTTTAATTCTGACATGTTCCTTGAACTATACTACAACCAGTGAATTGATTCCAGAGATGCGTTTTTCTTCGTTTTCGAGTAAAAAATCATTGAAGGTGTCGATGCGCATGAAATTGCGGCGTGCCCGAGTCTCTACGTAATGGCGGGCGGCCGGTTGCCGTCCACCGCTACTCAGCGGTGGCGTCGCAGCTTTAGTTTAGAGTCATTTTCACGATGTAGGACATGATTGAAAAATCTGAAAAAAATACTGTACCCTCACAAGGCCTGCTCGAAGCGATAAGTGAAGTTTCAAGAATGTGTTTTTCACCGTTTATCTATTACAGAGATTCAAAATAACGGTTACATACCATGAGAGCGCACATAAATAATAATCATTACAAAACTTGCAACAATTACATAAAACTGTAGAATGTAGGGTTTACTCTTCCTCTGATGAGTCATTTACCCGTAAATCTATGCGCTAAGATAGCCATGTAAGTTATGACGAAAACTTTTGCTCACATTTCTAAGTTTAATGCCCAGTTTGATCAAAGATTAATAGATTGTATCCATAGAATAAGCGATTTATTTGTATAAAATATATATTTGTAAGTGCGTTCATTTCGCAGCTTCCACATATCTTCGGGGGTGATTATAAGTACCAAAATAAGTAGCAAGTTTTGTAATTATTATTATTAATTATGTGCACTCTCATGGTATGAAACCGTTATTTTGAATCTCTGTAATAGATAAACGGTGAAAAACACATTCTTGAAACTTCACTTATCGCTTCGAGCAGGCCTTGTGAAGGTACAGTATTTTTTTTTCAGATTTTTCAATCATGTCCTACATCGTGAAAATGACTCTAAACTAACGCTGCGACGCCACCGCTGAGTAGCGGTGGACGGCAACCGGCCGCCCGCCATTACGTAGAGACTCGGCGCGCCGCAATTTCATGCGCATCGACACCTTCAATGATTTTTTACTCGAAAACGAAGAAAAACGTATCTCTGGAATTAATTCACTGGTTGTAGTATAGTTCAAGGAACATGTCAGAATTAAAAAAAAATTTTTTGGTCGTGTTGCTCACTGTTTTAAAAATCTTCAAAAACTTAATTGTTAAATAAACAATGGATGAACAAACTTTTTTCGAAGTACTTATTTTTTTATACATTCTATGACTCTTTCCGCGTAAACTGAAAAAAAAAATCAAGTCTAGTGTCATTTTTGGCGGAGTTATGAATTTTTGAAAAAAACCTTGCTCGAATTTGTTTATGCAAATAACTCAACGAATTTTGCACTAATTGAAAAATCCTTTGGCACAAAAATCTAACTCCCCGAGGACAATCGACATGCAAAATTAAAAAAATATCTGAGAGATGACTGGTCCGGTTGACGCGGAATAGCCCGTATAATATCGCGTCACTAATGCCATAAGGTCGTAAGCGCCAAAAAAAAATTTTTCGTGTTTTTGGTGGCAAAATCTTTTTCGTACCATATAACATCGTTTGGGCATATCCGGAAAAAATATAATTTTTTGACGCTTACGACCTTATGGCATTAGTGACGCGATATGTTATATAAAATTCTATACGATCATATATCGACGCCTCTTCCCGCGTGAAAAAAAAATTATCAAAGTATATATGCCAATATATATCTTGAAATTCGAATATATAACACATACATTTATCATATATCAGTATATATCACATATGTTCATTGCATACATCTAGCTGATATATGACGAAGATCTATGCATTGGGTACATGCAACATATATTTTGTATTATATCCTACATATATGCGACATACATGTAGCGGATACTTCGGTGCCACTATGCATTGGACACATGCAACATATATTTTGTATTATATCCTACATATATGCGACGTACATGTAACGGATACTTCGGTGCCACTATGCATTGGACACATGCAACATATATTTTGTATTATATCCTACATATATGCGACATACATGTAGCGGATACTTCGGTGCCTCTAAGGTGAACAGCCGGTTTTTGTCGAATAATAATCCAATTACCGGCCAATCAAATAGCGTTTCTTAGTTTTAATCATTGAAGATATCCCCTTTTGTACATGAAATATTTAGAATAGAAATTGACCGGTGAATAGTGCGGCACGCGTCTCAGTGGCTCCGCAGTGACAGTGCTAGACGGTATTGACTAGCGACGATAGACACCGAATTGTGAATCCTGCTCACCATGTAAGTATGAAACGACATAAAAATGGTGTCAACATCTTCAGCAGAAACCAGACTATCGGTGAGATAAGAAATGATTCAACTTTTGGTCAGGTATTTGTTCCAATTCGCGGGGTCAATAAGTGCGTCACCTAATTGAGGTTATGTCGCTGTTGTAGACCCTCGATTCGTCACCTGTTCGGAAGTGTCAGAAAGTGGGTAAACCCATGGGGGTCATGAATCGGGTACACGCAGGGGTCACAAACTACAGCAATGGTGTTTCTCTAGTGTCATGAACCCCGGCAGCAGAATAGCGCTATTATTAAAACCAGGATTTCATCAATAAATCTTTATTGTTTCACTTTTACAATAGGTGACTCTCATTCGGAGGACTTTGATGCGTGTTGAAATCTTTAGTTTTCTGTTTGACTATTACGCGTGCCTAAATAGTAGAAATCCGACCCCGCCGCTCTTAAAGTGTCACTAACTGGGCCGTTTACCTTATGCATTGGATAGATGCAACATATATTTTGTATTATATCCTACATATATATGCGACATACATGTAGCGGATACTTCGGTGCCACTATACATTGGACTATCCTATTTGTTCCAATTGAATTATTATAAAGAATATGAGGGCGAATGTGCAACCTACTTGATTGTCTCTTGAATCGATTTATAAAAAATATATGATATGTATAATACATGTGACTGTACAGGGTGATTCGGAATTCGTGACGAATCTCTTGACGGGTTGATCCTGGTCAAAATTGGGATCGAAGGTTTCTTACCCATTTTTCTGAAAAATGATTCTTCGCCTTGGAAATTGAATAAGACTTGGCTTCCGGGATGGAGCCGCGTTGTTTAACGGTTAGGTGCCGACGTTTCGTAAACATTGCAGTTTACTTCATCAGGGCGAGAAACAACCTGATACTGGTTGCTCCCCAACAGGGTGTCCCTATTTATGCCAGTTGCGGAGCCGTCCATGTGTGACGTTCCGCTCGGGTGGAGTTGACCAATCATATGTTTTTAAATGGTTGGCCAAACATTTAAAAAAAAAAAAAACCGGGAGGATGGCGTTCCAAATTGGATGGGTTTGAAGTCCGTTGTCTCTGTTGATGTTGTTAGGATGTTTACGGATTTCAAGGGCTTCTCTGTATTTTCGAGGAAAATACTGATTTGAGTTGGCCAAGGAGGTGGTTTGGTCAAATAAGATTTGGTGGCCCGTTTCCATTTGGTGTTCCGCCAGAGCTGAGATAGTAAAGTGTTTCAGTTTGACGCATCTTTGGTGTTCTTTAAAGCGAGTGCTGATCTTCCTCCCGGTTTCTCCGATGTAAACTTTTCCACAGGAACAAGGGATCCTGTATACCCCTGAAGAGCTGAGCGGGGGGAGTTTATCTTTTGGGGAGTTGAGGAATTGCCCGATTTTCTGTGGTGGTTTGAAAATCGGTTTGATGTTGTTTCTCCTTAGGATTCTCCCTATGGAGTCCGTCACTCCTTGAATGTAGGGGAGGAAGGCAGTTCTTCTCGTTACTTCCGTTGGTAAGTTTGAAATGTCTGTCGATGGGTTGGGCTTGTTCTGGAGTTTTTGGATGGTTTGTTGGATTTGTGTGGACGAGTAACCATTGGATTGTAGGGTTTTCTTCAGGTGGGCTAGTTCGATGTTGAGGTTATCTGAATCAGAGACTGTCAGTGCTCGGTGGACGAGTGAGCTGATCACTGATCCTTTTTGTGATGGGTGGTGGTGTGAAGCTGCGTGGAGATATCTGTTGGTGTGTGTGGGTTTGCGGTATACGCGATGTCCCAATTGACCATCTTGTTTTTTCGTGACTAGCACGTCCAGGAAGGGAAGTTGGTCGTTATTTTCTGTTTCCATCGTGAAGCGTATGTTAGGGTGTCGGGAGTTGAGAAAGTCTAGAAAGGTTTGGAGGTGTTCCTTACCATGTCGCCAAATGACAAAAGTGTCATCAACATATCGGAGCCAGAGTTCAGGTTTTAGTCGGGCTTCTCCGAGGGTGTGGCTCTCGAAGTGCTCCATGAATATGTCCGCTATGATGGGAGAAATTGGAGATCCCATAGCAGCGCCTGAGGTTTGTTCGTAGAATGCTCCTTGGTAAACCTCACTAGACAGGAACGCCTAGCACTGAGAGAACTCAACAGCAACCCCGACATCATCGTACTGGCAGCAGACAAAGGCAATGCCACGGTCGTCCTCAACAGGAAAGACTACGAAACCAAAATCCGAACACTCCTGGACGACACTACCTACCGCAAAATTTCAAGAGACCCTACACCGAAAATAGAAAAACGCACCACCCTCCTTATCAAGGAAAGCAATCTGCCGGAACCAACCAAAAAAGCTTTGACTCCCAAAGAATCCTGCCCTCCCAGACTGTACGGCCTACCCAAAATCCACAAAACCAACGTACCCTTGAGACCAATAGTTAGTGCGATTAACTCGCCCACATACAAACTTTCACGGTATCTGGCGTCCCAACTCCAAACACACCTATCCGACTCCGGCTCACGCATCCTCAACTCGAAAGACTTTGTCGAGAAAATCCAACAGATTCGACTACATCCTGATGACATTCTAGTCAGCTTCGATGTAGAATCACTGTTTACGAAAGTCCCTATCCCAGACACCTTGGAAATCATAAAAAGATCCAAAAAGATACCCCAACAACTGTTCCCCCTCATCGAACACTGCCTCACCTCCACCTACTTTCTTTACCAAGGAGCATTCTACGAACAAACCTCAGGCGCTGCTATGGGATCTCCAATTTCTCCCATCATAGCGGACATATTCATGGAGCACTTCGAGAGCCACACCCTCGGAGAAGCCCGACTAAAACCTGAACTCTGGCTCCGATATGTTGATGACACTTTTGTCATTTGGCGACATGGTAAGGAACACCTCCAAACCTTTCTAGACTTTCTCAACTCCCGACACCCTAACATACGCTTCACGATGGAAACAGAAAATAACAACCAACTTCCCTTCCTGGACGTGCTAGTCACGAAAAAACAGGATGGTCAATTGGGACATCGCGTATACCGCAAACCCACACACACCAACAGATATCTCCACGCAGCTTCACACCACCACCCATCACAAAAAGGATCAGTGATCAGCTCACTCGTCCACCGAGCACTGACAGTCTCTGATTCAGATAACCTCAACATCGAACTAGCCCACCTGAAGAAAACCCTACAATCCAATGGTTACTCGTCCACACAAATCCAACAAACCATCCAAAAACTCCAGAACAAGCCCAACCCATCGACAGACATTTCAAACTTACCAACGGAAGTAACGAGAAGAACTGCCTTCCTCCCCTACATTCAAGGAGTGACGGACTCCATAGGGAGAATCCTAAGGAGAAACAACATCAAACCGATTTTCAAACCACCACAGAAAATCGGGCAATTCCTCAACTCCCCAAAAGATAAACTCCCCCCGCTCAGCTCTTCAGGGGTATACAGGATCCCTTGTTCCTGTGGAAAAGTTTACATCGGAGAAACCGGGAGGAAGATCAGCACTCGCCTTAAAGAACACCAAAGATGCGTCAAACTGAAGCACTTTACTATCTCAGCTCTGGCGTAACACCAAATGGAAACGGGCCACCGAATCTTATTTGACCAAACCACCTCCTTGGCCAACTCAAATCAGTATTTTCCTCGAAAATACAGAGATGCCCTTGAAATCCGTAAACATCCTAACAACATCAACAGAGACAACGGACTTCAAACCCATCCAATTTGGAACGCCATCCTCCCGGTTTTTTTTTTTTTTTAATGTTTGGCCAACCATTTAAAAACATATGATTGGTCAACTCCACCCGAGCGGAACGTCACACATGGACGGCTCCGCAACTGGCATAAATAGGGACACCCTGTTGGGGAGCAACCAGTATCAGGTTGTTTCTCGCCCTGATGAAGTAAACTGCAATGTTTACGAAACGTCGGCACCTAACCGTTAAACAACGCGGCTCCATCCCGGAAGCCAAGTCTTATTCAGAATCTCACCGCGAAAGCCTCAAAGGCCTTGGAAGATGTTTTTTCCGACAAATAATTTTTTTTATAACAATTTTTTTTATTTCATTGAGTAGTGACTCTATCGTTCGAAGCCTATTAATTCATACCATATGTGAATTTATCGGACCAGTCGAACCAAATTTTTAAGTCGTCTAACTGAAGCTGACCTCTATATAGAGCGTGCAATCTTCAGATAGACCGAAAAAAACGGAAGTGCATCATAATTATTTTTTCAAGTAAAAATTCCTTCAGCCCGGGTTTGAACCGGGACCGGTTATATATATATATATATATATATATATATATATATCTCTATATTATAAAGATATATCGCCGCCGCCGCCGTGTCAGACTTTTTGGTTACCATGGCAACCTAACCCATTGTGGCTACCATGGCAACCTAACCCATTTTGGTTACCATGGCAACCTAACCCATTTTGGTTACCATGGCAACCTAACCCATTTTGGTTACCTGACCTAACCTTACCTGACCTAACCTTACCTGACCTAACCTTACCTGACCTAACCTTACCTGACCTAACCTTACCTGACCTAACCTTACCTGACCTAACCTTACCTGACCTAACCTTACCTGACCTAACCTTACCTGACCTTACCTGACCTAACCTTACCTGACCTAACCTTACCTGACTTAACCTAACCTGACCTAACCTTACCTCACCTAACCTAACCGGACCTTTGAGGTGAGGTTAGATTAGGTCAGGTCAGGTTGGGTTAGATTGCCATGGTCAGGATATAGTGGGTTAGGTTGGGTTAGGTTGGGATGGGATGGGATGGGATGGGTTAGGTGAGCTCAGGTTAGGTTTTCGCCCCTCCCCTGTTGCCCTGGGCCTCCTCGACCACGCTCGGATCGGCCGAAGATAGCCGAAGATAGCCGAGGAGAGCCGAGGAGAGCCGAGGAGAGCCAAGAAGAGCCGAACCCGGTCCTTCCCTCGGTCCAAGGGCCCAGGAAAGGGAAAGGGGGAAGCAGAGCCAAGGCAGCCGAGGAGAGCCGAAGAGAACCGGAGAGAGCCGAGGATAGCCGAAGATAGCCGAGGATAGCCGAGGATAACCGAAGATAGCCGTGGATAGCCGAGGATAGCCGAGGAGAGCACAAAATGTCTGACACGGCGGCGGCGATATATCTTAATAATCTCTACACACGACTTCAAGAGATACGAATCCGAGGACCTGGACTACGAGAAATACTCAGTGAATGACCTGGACAACGAGAACTACGAAGCCGAAGACCTGGACACTGGAAATACTTAGCGAACGACTTGGACATATATATATATATATATATATATATATATATATATATATATATATATATATATATATATTTCTAGTAGTCCAGGTCCTCGGCTTCGTAGTTCTCGTTGTCCAGGTCGTTCAGTGAGTATTTCTCGTAGTCCGGGTCCTGGGCTTCGTAGTTCTCTTAGTCCAGATCACTTGCTAAGTATTTCTCGTAGTCCAGGTCTCGTACTCCAGGTTGTTCGCCAAGTATTTCTAGTAGTCCAGGTCCTCGGCTTCGTAGTTCTCGTTGTCCAGGTCGTTCAGTGAGTGTTTCTCGTAGTCCAGGTCCTGGGCTTCGTAGTTCTCTTAGTCCAGGTCACTCGCTAAGTATTTCTCGTAGTCCAGGTCCTCGGCTTCGTAGTTCTCGTTGCCCAGGTCCTTCGCTTCGTATTCCTCGTTGTCCAGGTCGTTCGCTAAGTATTTCCAGTGTCCAGTTCTTCGCCTTCGTAGTTCTCGTTGTCCAGGTCGTTCACTGAGTATTTCTCGTAGTCCACGTCCTCGGCTTCGTATCTCTTGAAGTCGTGTGTAGAAATTATTAAGATATATCGCCGCCGCCGTGTCAGACATTTTGGGCTCTCCTCGGCTCTCCTCGGCTATCCTCGGCTCTCTCCGGTTCTTTTCGGCTATCTTCGGCCGATTTGAGCGTGGTCGAGGAGGCCCAGGGCAAGAGGAAGGCGGGGGGGGGGGGGGGGGGGGGGAGTGGGGAGCCGAGCAGGGTCGAGGAGGCCTTGGAATCCGACACGGCGGCGGCGGCGGCGGCGGCAGCGATTGAATTATATAATATACGTATCTCTTGAAGTCGTGTGTAGAAATTATTAAGATATATCGCCGCCGCCGTGTCAGACATTTTGGGCTCTCCTCGGCTCTCCTCGGCTATCCTCGGCTCTCTCCGGTTCTTTTCGGCTATCTTCGGCCGATTTGAGCGTGGTCGAGGAGGCCCAGGGCAAGAGGAAGGCGGGGGGGGGGGAGTGGGGAGCCGAGCAGGGTCGAGGAGGCCTTGGAATCCGACACGGCGGCGGCGGCGGCGGCGGCAGCAGCGATTGAATTATATAATATAGAAGGATATATATATACAGAGATGTTCTGTGGAAACCGGTCAGTCTAATGGAGGCGCACTTACTTTTTTTTCGTCAATGACAACGCTGTCAAAGCGATCTACTGATTTTTCACATGCCTATGACTGATACCTTCAGTCGACTTAGCGGAAGCTGTCACGTCGTAGGTTATGAACTGTCATATTAGAATAATGTTTAATTGAATTATTATCAATAATAATAATTAATAATAATTATTAATAATTATTAATATTAATAATTATCAATATCAATAATTATTAATACTTATTATTAATAATATTAGGTTTAATTCATATTAATAATAATTAACAATATTATTAGGTTATAAATAATTGTCTTGGTGAAATTGACACATCTGGTAGTCATAAATTTAATAAGTCAATAGCACAGGATATCTATTCGTTACGAATTTATTTCAGGCGTGAATTCCTGTTTATTTACCACATTAATTGCAATCGAGCATTTCTTCGGTGACTGACTGACCCGTTGCATCTCTTCGACAAGTAGGGTTACGAACATAGCGAGGTGAATATCTTCATCGAGCATACAATATTGTGTAATTAAATTGTGATATCGTTCCTAATACAACGGTTATCTATTTCTGATTGCAGATTTCAATTTCTGTTTATTTCAAACATTATTAGGTTATCAATAACTGTCTTGGTGAAATTCACACGTCTGGTAGTAATAAAGTTAATAAGGCAATAGCATACGATATTGATTCTTTATAAATTCGTTCCAGGTGTGAATTTCTCTTAATTTGCTGATAAGTACGAAAACAGTCCTGCATAAGTGATGTGTTGGTCCATCAATGCGTGTTCAAGTTTCATCGAGTGAAAAATGAATTTAAATTATTGTTCCTATCAGCTTGCTCCTCATCGTCTCACAGAATATTGAGCCACTCTCGACGCTGGCTTTTTCCCCGTTTTCTTCGAGTACTCATAGTACTAATATGGGTTGTTTTCTGCGCTCACCTGATGCGTTGCATCTCTTCGACAAGTAGGGTTACGAACATAGTGATGTGGATACCATTCATCGAGCAATATAATATACAATATTGTGTAATAAGTTCATAATACAACAGTATACGATAGTATTTCATAGATAAGTAGTGATAAATTATTATTATTGATTAGTAGTGTTAAATTGATTGCAGATGTCAATATCTGTTTATTTCAAACATTGTTAGATTAAAAATAACTGTCTTGATGAAATTTACACATCTGGTAGTAATAAAGTAAATTTTCTAAAATTCAACACAATTTTATGTTTATTCAGTTATAACAATAAAATTTAATAATTCGTAATACATGTGAAGGAAATAGGAAAAAAAAAAATAACAATTCAATAACGCTGTCGAAGAAAGGGTGAACATGGTTTTGCGAAGAATCCGGGACCACCGCGTCCAGCGATGGATACCGTGCGGAATATTGTAACAACCCATATTAGTACTATGAGTACTCGAAGAAAACGGGGAAAAAGCCAGCGTCGAGAGTGGCTCAATATTCTGTGAGACGATGAGGAGCAAGCTGATAGGAACAATAATTTAAATTCATTTTTCACTCGATGAAACTTGAACACGCATTGATGGACCAACACATCACTTATGCAGGACTGTTTTCGTACTTATCAGCAAATAAAGAGAAATTCACACCTGGAACGAATTTATAAAGAATCAATATCGTATGCTATTGCCTTATTAACTTTATTACTACCAGACGTGTGAATTTCACCAAGACAGATATTGATAACCTAATAATGTTTGAAATAAACAGAAATTGAAATCTGCAATCAGAAATAGATAACCGTTGTATTAGGAACGATATCACAATTTAATTACACAATATTGTATGCTCGATGAAGATATTCACCTCGCTATGTTCGTAACCCTACTTGTCGAAGAGATGCAACGGGTCAGTCAGTCACCGAAGAAATGCTCGATTGCAATTAATGTGGTAAATAAACAGGAATTCACGCCTGAAATGAATTCGTAACGAATAGATATCCTGTGCTATTGACTTATTAAATTTATGACTACCAGATGTGTCAATTTCACCAAGACAATTATTTATAACCTAATAATATTGATAATTATTATTAATAATAATTAATAATCAAACGTAATAATATTAATAACAAGTATTAATAATTATTAATAATCAAATTTCACCAAGACAATTATTTATAACCTACTAATATTGTTAATTATTATTAATAAGAATTAAACCTAATATTATTAATAATAAGTATTAATAATTATTGATATTGATAATTATTAATATTAATAATTATTAATAATTATTATTAATTATTATTATTAATAATAATTCAATTAAACATTATTCTAATATGACAGTTCATAACCTACGACGTGACAGCTTCCGCTAAGTCGACTGAAGGTATCAGTCATAGGCATGTGAAAAATCAGTAGATCGCTTTGACAGCGTTGTCATTGACGAAAAAAAAGTAAGTGCGCCTCCATTAGACTGACCGGTTTCCACAGAACATCTCTGTATATGGGCAAATCTACAGAACCGTACCATTTTGAAGGATTGTTTTTAATTTGAAAAATATTGGACCACACTTGCCAAACTTGGTCTGAAGCTTCTTACTATAAAGTTATTCAAGAATTTCACTGAGTTACTCAGTTTTAGAAGACGGCATAGTAGATAATTAGATCACCCGTGTTCATAGAATATTGAGGTTACATTTTCAATAAAATATGGTATAAGAAGCTCTAAATTTCTCAATTTAAACAGCTGATGAGTAAAAGCATGTACATTTTACTTAAATTAACAAATAATCGTGAATATTCATTGAACAAGACAGGGTAAATAAATAGAAATAGCAATACTCAAATGTTGTGTACAATATTCAAGCGCACAGTCTCGAAGTTTTGGTCCCTCGTCGCTGATTTTTGTCGGGCACCGATGAAAAAAATAATATAATAAATCAATAATACCTTTTTGAAAAATCTTGCGTTATTTTTCTCTCAGCAACTTCCCTACGTAAATTCCGCCTTTCGATATCCCGCTGTCGTTTTTCAGCTTTATTCTCGCGCGCTTACTTTACTTTATCTCTCAAAAATTTTAATTTCTCCTCTCTAGTACTCATTTTGATTACAAATAAATATAATTTGTAAAAGCTCTAACGACTCTATGAAGCTGCTACTTATGTGTTTAGAGGTTAATAAATAACAAACTGACATGGATAACATATATATGTATATGTGAAACAAATGCGATAAGCTCTCCTGGTCTCACATAATTTTGATAAATTAATTAATAAATTAATTAATTAATTAATTAATTAATTAATTTTGAGTAAAGAGCCACAATATGTGACTTTGCCAAGGCCTTTCCATGAATTCAAATTGAATTTCCCATCGATCACAATTTTTTCCCATCAAAACCAATGAAAATCTTACATGTACTACCGATAACATTACATTTGCATGAACAGTCACGCTCAAAGACTACAAGCTTACAACGTCATTTTCCCCAGCTATTTTGAAGCTACTGAGTTGAGTAGTGTCTTAAATTATTCGTTGTAATATGTAAAAATGTAAGATACAAATATTTTCTGGGCGCATTCGACGGCGCTCCGTCCAGAGTCGAAAATTCTCAGAGAATTCGGCTCCTGCAGAAATCAGCTCACGCAATTTCAAACGAGTGGAATTTTTTTCAATGAGCAGTTACATTGACGAGTATTGATGGACTGAATGTCCGTAGTATAAGCTATTGAATGCCATTTACCGTAGGAAGATTGCTTGCGCGGCGCTCAAATTGCACAGGATTTAGTAATGCGAAATGCATGAATCACAAACTGAAATGTGTTGATTTGGTGCATATAAACAAATTTATTGTAATGAATAACAAATATCAACGAGAGGTATGTGTTGCTGCTAGTGGAAAATTATGTATTTCAGTTGTATCAATCGGAATTTTAACCCCCGGCATATTATTCTCCTCAGAAATATGGTATCACACCTAGGAGGGATGATCTGGTAGATTTGCCCATATATATATTATAACTATGCATATATCCGAGCATATATATATCATACATTAATAGCATACATATAACATACATCTCTATATATATATTTCATAGACTGATAGCGGCAAAAATGGAAGAATATTATATATATATTAAATATATTTGTGTATGCATATGCTTTATATGCTGCATATAAAAGACATACTTTTTTCGGATATATGTTAAATGTATTTATTTCCGCGCGGGTAGGCTTACCTTACGGTTGATTCTGGCCACAAGGCACTAATTACACTAATTAAATTGAACAATAAACTATAAATTTGGAAAAAGGACTCTAAGTTATACAAGAAAGGTAACACTCATAAAATAAGACTCGAGACGATACGATAATTGCGTGCAGCATAGTCGGCAGTCAAACGTAGAAGAGAAGGATTCTTGGTGCTTCCTTTGGCTCGCTAGGTGATGAGTTGCGAACTTCCTCACGTGCTCCTGTGATTTGCCTGATTAGGAGACGTATAAGTGGGGCGGATCTAGTGGACAGTTGTTGCGTCTCAACCTAGGATCCAGCTGACGGAATTATGCTTTCTTCTATATAGATCTGGATCGTAACTCATCCGTGTCCTGGCAGCGATCTCAGATTCAAAAAAGAATGTTTAACTGCCCTAGTAGAAATTTCGACCGGGCGCTAGCGAGGGCCAGGCTATCTTAACTAGTGATGGATCAGGCGCTGACGTGGCAAACTACCCAGCGCCTAGCTAGCGATGTTACACTTTGGCAGACCAGTTCCTAGCCAGTAAAGCTAACTAGGTCCTGAGCAGGTTTCCTCAACGGAGCCCTAGTACTTTGCGATGATCGGAGTCTCTCATTTATTTTCGTAAAATTAGAAAGTAACAATAGTAGAAAAACAAAAAACGAGATTTGACCAGTTTTATCGTCAGTTGACCCGTCCTACACGCTCACAGCGATGAAATTGCATTATAAACCTACTGAAAAAACCGCCGCATTATTCGTCCCCGCCGGGACTTGAACACACGTCCGCTCGGTTACCAGTCGCACGCCCTAACCACTACGCCAAACTGTCATATGGCATATGACCCAACACTCCCTTACTTGTTCAGGGCCTATCAAAGTGTCAAGTTATTACTCGAAATATTTCAATGTCATCAAAATTTTGCATTTTCAGGACTAGATCGAAGTCCTTGCAGATATTATTACGATTGATTACTGAATATTATATCATACATTTTTCGTTTACGCTATCATGTATTTATCCGAAAGAAATATGACACTTTTTGATGACACTATTTTTCATGACACTCAAATTTTTATGCTCATTTTCACAGAAATTAATTAGTTAGTTAATCCTTTAATGTCTTATCGCCCTTGCGGGCATGTAGACGAATCGACAGTAATTAGTATATTATGTGGCATGCCCGTAAACTAAGTGTTTTAGGCGAGGATAATGCTTTCAGTACGAGCTAAAGGCGAACCGGAAGCGAGTTCTGAAATCATTATTCGAGTCAAAAACGGTGTACGGGTGCGCCCCATACTTTATTTTTTTCGAAATAGGCATGAAAAGTCACTTTGACGCCAGTTGAGATTCACAGACGAAGAGTGAGGTTATGGTGCTATCTGTCGCGATCTGTCGCGCACTTCAAACTGCGCATCGATAGTTATTATTAGTTAGCACCTCGTCCGCTTGGCCTGGCCTGCGCCAGTCTAGGTAATCCTTAAAATGGCCTAACCTCTACTCTCGGCAGCTGACGCGCGCCCAGCAGGGCCCGAGCGTGAAATCCAGACCAGTCAAGCCACAATTGCGCCTAGTGTGGTCCTGGCTAGGAAATCCATAACAGATTTTCCATGAGTCAGCCCGGCCAGGCGCTAGCCTGACATAGGGATAGCCCGATCAAATTTCTACTAGAGTGCGTACGTGGAACGATTACAAAATAGCGTGGAAAGAAATATAAAAACATCTACGAGCTTGACGAACACACGTGGCTATTGTGAAAGAAGAATCCCTCGGCTTCTATACCGCGGTGTGAAGTTTTGAAAAAAATTTACCAATTACCTAGAAATTTACGGATTTCTCCTTCAAGATTCAACAATAAGGTTTCAGCAAAAAAAACCATCTGAATATCAATTATTTTCCTCGAGAGTTTTATAACCAGGCCCTCTAACAGCACTGAGAAAATACTTCTGTTGTGAGAACGTTAGAGCGCCGCGTCATTACTACTCAGCAGCCAACACAGTAGAGACTACTGTGCTGTCGTGTTATTCCCACCATGTTATCCAGTGTAAGGCACTGTATTGAGAGGCAGCACAGTGCCTTATACTGGATAACATGGTGGGAATAATACGACAGCACAGTAGTTTCTACTGTGTTGGCTACTGAGTAGTAATGACGCGGCGCTCTAACATTCTCACAACAGAAGTATTTTCTCAGTGAGGGGTTCATCGATGGGGTTCAACCTTGTTTTATCCCAGCTATATTGATTTCCCTAATGGCCCCTTAGGACCTACACAGGACAGAATCCGAACAAACGTCGCGGACGTCCTCAGGACAGCTGAGATCGCTGCCAGGACACGGACGAGTTACGATCCAGATCTAGAAGAAACCATAATTTCGTCAGCGGGATCCTAGGGTGAGAGGCAACAACTGTCCACTAGATCTCCCCCACTCACGTCGCCTAATTAGGCCAATCACAGGAGCACGTGCGGAAGTTCGCAACTCATCACCTATAGCGAGCAAAAGGAAGCACCAAGAATCCTTCTCTTCTACGTTCGACTGCCGACTGTGCTGCACGCAATTATCGTATCGTCTCGAGTCTTATTTTATTGGTGTTACCTTTCTTGTATAACTTAGAGTCCTTTTTCCAAATTTATAGTTTAGTGTTCAATTTAATTAGTGTAATTAGTGCCTTGTGGCCAGAATCAACCGTAAGGTAAGCCTACTTAATTTATTGTGAATTCACGAACTAATTCTGAATAAATCGTATGGTATCGATAGTACGATTATTGAGTAGAGTATAGTTTTCTACGCAGGCGTTGGGCCACGAGGTCCCGTCGTCCGGTAGTATTTGATTGTTTGCATTTTTCATTAATAATATCGTCTCGTGCTAAATTTATAACAATCTTTGACTTAAGGACGTTCCCAAGGAGCAGTGGGGTTGAACCTGCAGAAGATCCAATCTATGTGAACTAACATGTACACAATGAAAAAAATAGTTGATGCGCAGTGCACTCTTTCGCCCTGTCCCACATATGCGCAGAAATGAAAAAAATAATATAACTTCCCGCGTAGTCCGACGTTATCAAATCGCGATCTTCTAGTCACTAGATTACGTGAGGAAAGTTCGAAAACAATCAAAAGTAGCTCATTTTCAACATATTTTATGAAAAAAACGAATACCGCTTGCTATAATTTTCTTTACACGACAATATTTGTTATATTTCCAATTGATCATTCCAAGTTTTTCAAAAAAGTCGTAAGAAAATGACCATTGTTATATATCATGAAACATCCGTTTCAACTTAGTCCGGTATAGGGTTCGTATGTTAAAAATGTAAATTTTAACAATCAAATTTTCAAAATTTAGTGCCGTAAGGAGTATTGAAACTTTTTCTACGTATGAAGAACATTAATAAGTATACATATTTAAATTTTCAAGATGATCGTAAGAAAAGTGATTCTCCTTGGGCAGACCTCGCCTGAAGGATGAACAGGTTGACTTAAAATGCCAATAAAAAAGGAAAGCGGGGTTTTGTTGACAGTCGATTGTACATTAAAAATCCACCTGAATCGAAATCCTAGCTGATCCTTTTCTTAAGGTAAGGGGCTCTTTTACTTTTTTATCTAGGTATTTCAAACGAATGGACGAAAAACAATCAGGTTGGTATAATTATGGGGTGTGTGTGTGTGTGTATGTGTGTTACACTTAATAAAGCGATATTGTTTTCACACCATTTAACGGGTGGGGGTCGAAAAAACGAAAGACCAAAATTCATAATGACCGAAATCCCCAAAATCGGATAGCCGAATAGCGATACGGCCGAACTGTCATCAATCCTAATTTAAATATTCCAAAAGACCATAAATTCCGAATTCACAGTTCATGAAAAATTCAAACTTTATACCTAAAAGTCTCCTTCCGAATTTGAAAATAGCTACGTAGCAAAATGCAGATTGTAGTAAAACAGAAAGTTCAAATTGCCGAAAATCAGATTTACGAACAGCCGTTATCTCGATGGAGCGAAATCCCGAAGATCAATATGTCAACACTCAAAGATCAGATGTTTTAAAATACAGAAACTGAAAGTCCAGAAAAATGATAAAATCCCGAAAAAGTCACCGCAAGAATGCTCGTTCATTTAATCAATAGCGCAGTGCTGTAATTTTCATTGAATCGGAATATTTTAAGGTGCCACAGTACCGGAAGTCAATTCTCAGATTTTCGATAGATATATGTCATACCGAGACGTCAAATACGAGGAATTTCGTCGACAAATTGAGCCTTATTTACGGGACGCAGATAGGTGAAATAAGTTTTCCTGAAACAAGTGTGTATTCCTACGGGGCGCTTACTCCCTGTGTTGAGTTATAGACGTTTTAATCTCCTGGATGCGGCGAAAATACGACAAGTCGGTAATGGCCGGATTCTGATACCGCCGTGTTGGATATGTATAAACGACCTGTCACTTTTATTTATTCGCAATACACATTACTGGGTAATCTACGCTGAAAATCACTAAGTAAGCGCCCTACAGATCAATTTAAGCTTTTATAAAAAAATAATACCCGTGGTATTCGTTTCCTCGTTTGGGCTCAATTTGTCGACGAAATTCCTCGTATTTCACGATTCTGACGTCACAAAATATATATAGGACACGCCAGTACTGTGGCACCTTAACAGATATTTCTCGAAAAAAAGCTAGGCAAATATCTTCATGTTACATACACAAGTCGGTCAAAAAATTTTGATCAAAAGAGTTTCGGTGCAGCAAGTGATATTGTATTGCATGCAAGTATCCATTTCCGGGATCCTGAACCTTCGGCAATCCGATCATTCGGTATTTTGACCACTTGCTTCTTTGGTCACTCTGTATTTTTATTTTGGTATTTAATTTTTATAAATTTTATATCATCTGAAAATGGTTGACTTGCTTTCTCGAATATTTAGTATTTCAGTAATTCAGGTTTTTGGGTCATCGAAAGTTCGCCTATTGGCTGAGTGCACAAAAATACTAATACTATATTTAATTATCAGTGTGTAACGTATTCATGCATACTGTCAGCGCCATCTAAAATCATGCTCAGCATTTTTCTATGCTTGACGTATACACAATACACACTTATTTTCAAAGTAGTATATGTGCATGCACCCAGCCAATTCTGAATTGTACTTATCTGATCGGTTTACCTTTGACATTTTTTATTCTGCATTTTTCATTCGGCTTTTTGAAGCTTTTGTATAAGCCTTAGTTGGATTGTTAGTTTTCTGAACTTTGAAATTTCGGAATTTCAGTCATTATGAATTTTGGTCTTTCATTTTTTTCGACCCCCACACCATCTAACGAGCTCGTTAGATGGTGTGGAAACAATATCGCTTTGTTAAGTGTAACACACAAAAATACCCACACACCATAATTGGACCAACTTGATTGTTTTTCGTCCATTCGTTTGAAATACCTAGATAAAAAAGTAAAAAATCCTCTTTTCTTAAGAAAAGGATCAGCTAGGATTTCGATTCAAGTGGATTTTTAATGTACAATCGACTGCCAACAAAACCCCGCTTTCCGTTTTTATTGGCATTTTAGGTCAACCTGTTTATCCTTCAGGCGAGGCGTGATGGGAACGTCCTTAATTATTGAGTTATTTTATGACTGGCTGTCTTTTGGTTGCTTAAGCATGTTTTGAGGAATAATCCTCGTGCAATCAAGCACAAAGTTCGCTATTAGTTAGTTATTGCGGACCTTAGTGTCCTATTCTTTGTAGTTGAGCTACTATCTTTTTTCATTTTCTAGTAGTGAAATATTAGTAATTCTATAATCTGTCTTGGCTATCCTGGGTATTGCGAACGTAGTTGCAGTAGCCGTGGAGCATTTAGTCTCGTTCCGTTTTCCTTTCATACGTAATATATCATTTATTCTGGGAAATATCAACGTTAGGATTAAGTTATAGTTAATCGATTGTTCTGGGTTAATCCCTGATTTATGTCGTTCTTTATAATTCGGTGAAATTCTTATCAGTTCGTATATATAGAGCTTATCATCCTTTAAATTAGAGACTTGTTAATTATCGTCTCGAATCTATTTCTAAATAAAACCGTTTCTAAAACCGTTTTTCACGGATATCTTCTCTATTTGCGCGCAAAACTAACATGTTTTGGGCTGTACATGTTCGGAAACGCACATAGAATTGCGCGACGTATTTTGTTTCATTGATTTCGGTGCTCAGGCAGAAATATTCCGTTTAATAGCACCTTTTTTCCCGATGTTTTCAGGTCTGGTGGAATTGCGTAAGGAAGCACCTTTAATGATGAAAAGTCATTAGAATAAAATAAAAGGGCAAGTATCAAAGGATGAAATCAAGTCATATACCAAGTCTTCACTTTCATATTTAAACAATTTCAATTTTGATTAGCATTTAAAGTGAATATTGTTAAACATTGTGCGATTCAGGTCACATATTGGGCAGCTATTCCGTTGTGCAGAAATCGCAGATGTAGTTTGAGGAACAATTTGACCTATCTTCCGCATTCTTTTTCCTCAAACTACATCTGCGATTTCTGCACAACGGAATAGGTGCCCAATATGACCTGAATCGCATAATGTTTAACAATATTCACTTTGAATGTTAATTGAAATTAAAGTTGTTTAAAAATGAAAGTGAAGACTTGGTATAACTTGATTTCATCCTTTAATGCTTGCCTTTTTATTTTATTCTAATAACTTTCCATCATAATTATAGGTGATAACAATGGCAATTAAGTCGATGAGTTGAACGATTATACTAAATGTTATTTATATCATTTTTTTTTTGTTTTCATTATTGATCCAAAATACTTCGCTTGGAGCTTGCAACCATCATATTTGAATCAAGGCATAATAATTTTTCAATTTTGTAATTTTACTGTATATGTACTACCTATTAAATAATAACTATTGATTCCTTCCCATAATGAAGAATGTTCACTTCATAGGCACAGTGTAAATAACTGAGATATTTATGCAATGTATCGCGCTGCGATTTCGAGCGCGGGGATTCTCGCCGGACGCTCGAGTCTCACGCGTTGTTTATGTGTAACTTAGGGTATTTCATTCGAATTTCGAGCATAAAACACTTCACAGCTTCGAAGTTTTAGAGTTTTACTATTGCTTGCTACAGTCAGACGTGCAGTGCTGATTATTAACTGTTTTTTTCCTGATTTGTGATGACTACTGTTGACAAGTGCTTTTACAGATACTGTAATAATATACAAGATGGTGATGGGTGGTTCAAAATAACCCGACATCCAAATTTTTTTCCGGGGCCCCCCTGAAAAGTTTCAGGGCGATGAAAAAAGATTCTTCACGCTCGATAAGCGCAAATGGATAAGATTTAGACAGCACAACATATTTGCACAATCATATCAAATGATGAGTAAAGAATTAGAAAATCAACGGCAATTAGCATTGGAGAATAATGAGCCTGTCCCTGAGCTTAGTATGCTATTCACGTTAAAGCCAGGTGTGGATCGACGGCGGTATAACTTTCAAAGAACCAATGAAGTAGCTGCCGTGTTTTCTACGACTGCTGATGGAGAGATCCCGGAGTCTTACGTATGTATTCGAAATAGAAATGATAAAGTTCTGCAACAAGTCAGCAGCAGTGTTGTGAAAATTGTAATTAAATTTTTTTTAATTACTCATTACTTTCGTAATGTGTAATTGAATTTTTATTTAATTACACATTACTTTGGTAATGTGTAATTAAATCGAGTTTAATTACACATTACTTTGATACTGTGTAATTAAATCGGGTTTAATTACACATTACTTTGGTAATGTCTAATTAAATGAAGTTTAATTGCTAAGAAAAGGTGCTTCGGTGAAGTAGCAGCGTATGTTTATGTTGTCGAGTTTCAAAAAAGAGGTTTCAGAAAAGTTGTCAAATTATAGAAAAATTATACGAGACCTAACGAATTTTTATCATGTTGATGTGCCAAAATACAGATTAGTGAGCTAGTCAATTTAAAAAATGCAATTCATAAATCAGTGAATAAAGTCAATTGACGAAAAAAAGTTATTTGTCGTTGGTGAAACCGACCATTAGTAATTTCGTTGCGATTCTTTTGTAAAAATATTATTGAATGAATATTTTTTTCAAATGTAAGTATTTTGTAACCGTTGAACATACGGTTTTCATACCGTACTCCCTACGAATACCTACCGTTTGAAATTTGTTCATTTTTGGCTAAAAAATACCGTGTTTATGTAGCGAAAAGAACGTGTTGTTACGGTCTTCTGACAATCCTTATACCAATACCGCGTTTGTACGCTGAACATACGGGGTATCTGCGTATATCAAAAGCCGTCAGGGGTGACTTTTCATTTTTTTTTTTTTTTTACAAATTTTGTATAAATATATAAAAGTTAAGTTTTAGAACCGATGAAGTTTACTTAATATTTCCGAATAGTAATATTTATTGAATGCATTTATTTACAAAGTGCACATTTTTGCGTTGAAAGAGAAAGAATATACACTTAAGTAAAAGAGACTTAACAATCACCGATTATTTGTCACCATTCACGTTTATATACTATAAATATTTATATTTAATTACGAAATAGTAGATTTAATCATTAGGCCGTGAGGCACAGTTTCACGGGCTAATGATGAAGTTTGCTGCACGAGCCGAAGGCGAGTGCAGCAAACTCACACTCGTTTTTGTCACTCGACTAATTTTTGTCAGACGTGTCAAAAACGAGTGACTCACGGCCTAGTCGAGTGCTTCACGGTAGCCATGGGCTAGTCGCTCCTGAAGCGCTTGCTTGCAGCCTATACCAACAGGCCGTGAGACCGAGTTTTTGACACGTCTGTGACGAAAATATTTTTATATAACGCAAGCATGTTTTACGCGTTTTTCATGCTCGATTTCGGTACACAAAGTTGGCGTTTGCGAGACAGTTGAGCGGGTCTGTGAATGCGCATGTGAACAGTTCACTTTTAGCTTTTTTTCGAATCCTAGGAGGTAGAAGTGGTCGAAAGTGGTCTCTGCCGTACGCGTTGTTATGCGTTCCCTTACGGAAAAAACCCTTCAAGTTTGAGGGTGAACCTTCAATTTTCAAGGTTTCACCCTCAATTCTCGGGGTGAAACCCTAAAATTTCAGGGTTCAACCTACAATATGCAGGGTAATACCTTCAATTCCTATGGCTGAACTATCAATTGAAGGGTCAACCGTGAAAAGTTGGTGGATCAACCCTAAAAATTGAGGGAAAACCCCCAAGAATTGTGGAATATCCCTCAAATATTGAGGGACAACCTCCAACAATTGAAGAATAACCCCGAATAGTTGGGGCACCCAGCGCACATTTACGCACATAGTCACTGAACACACTAATGACAGACATGTATTGGTAATCCGTGCCATTTTTATTACTTGGCTCGTTAGCGCCACCTGGAAGATTGTTGCGTATTCAACCCCAAGCATGAAAAAAACACTACGATGTAGCGATAGACGCGGATAATATAACGTACCGTTTGTGACATCTAGTTTTATATCTAGTTTTATATGTATGGCCATACATATTGCGGTGATACTCGCTAAAGATTTTTGCTGCAAGAGCAAGAAAAAAAATATTGCTTCAAAATGACACACCCTATAAAAATGTATATAGGGCGCCATTACTTCTTAGGCGTAGGGGGTAATTT